>CP094632.1:34512196-34885360 GCA_023657505.1 Camelina hispida
CATTGCTATGATCTACCATGTAATGTATTTTGTTTATAAACTGCTGTAGGGACGAGACTGCAGAGACTGACAGGACATATAGAGTTTGTAGATGTGTCGTTCAGCTATCCTTCAAGAGAGGAGGTATTACTGCATTCATGTGAAATCTATTTTATGATAATCTTTTGCTTCCAGCTTTTCGCTTTCGTGCGGATGTCCTCAAACCAGAATTTCTTAATTAGCGAAATCAGATATTCTATCATTTTTACCAGTATCGTCACAGATTCAAAATCATTTAGGTTCTGACTTTTGATTTTTGTACCGATTAGTGCTTGCAAGTTAATGGCCAAACATGGTTGTGCATTTGCATCACCTTACATTATTGTTGAGTGTATTAGAATTCATGTGCACACACCATAGAATATTATCGAGTCCTTTTTATGGTATGGAAATGGGCCATTGGGGCTCAGATTTCAGCTTGTCTTAACAATCATATCATATGTCAATACAGGTGGCGGTGGTACAAAACGTTAACATTTCTGTGCGTCCTGGTGAAGTGGTGGCAATCGTAAGTATACCTCAACGTAGTTCAATGATGTCAATGTTTTCCTTTAGAAATTGATATTTGAATAAATTTGTTTTGTTTAGGTTGGTCTAAGTGGCAGTGGCAAAAGCACACTGGTTAATCTTTTGCTGCAGCTGTACGAACCAACAAGTGGTCAGGTAGATATTACTCAAAGTCAATGTAAAGTAACCTTTTGAAGCCTTACTTCCATAGCTGACTCTTTGAATTCCAGATTCTACTCGATGGGGTTCCTTTGAAAGAGTTGGATGTCAAGTGGCTAAGGCAAAGAATCGGATACGTGGGGCAGGTTCTCCTCACATCTCTGATACGTGAAATCAAATAAAATTTGATGAATTTCACTTTCACTTTCTAAAGCTGTCGCAATGAAACAGGAACCAAAGCTCTTCCGCACAGACATCGGTTCCAACATCAAGTATGGATGTGATCGAAATATAACGCAAGAAGATATAATATCGGCCGCAAAGCAAGCCTACGCACATGACTTCATCACAGCACTTCCCAGTGGTTACAACACAATTGTTGATGATGATCTACTCAGTGGAGGGCAGAAACAACGGATTGCCATAGCTCGTGCCATCCTTAGAGATCCCAGAATTCTCATCCTCGATGAAGCCACTAGTGCACTTGATGCAGAGAGCGAACACAACGTTAAGGTAACTTCTCAGTTCTCAGTCGCCAAAAAGAGAAGTTACTTGGATGCACGAATTCTTAAGCCTTTGTTTTTTACCAGGGCGTGCTTCGTTCTATTGGAAACGACGCAGCAACAAAGAGAAGCGTCATAGTGATAGCACACAGGTATCTTTTCATATACAAATCGGAATCGTCTTCATGTTTTTTTTTTTTTTTTTTTTTTGTTTTTTTTTGATGATCGACGTGTGATAGATTTAACATTTTGTTCCTTTACAGACTTTCTACAATTCAGGCTGCGGATAGAATAGTGGCTATGGACAGTGGGCGAGTTGTCGAGGTAAGCCACACTCTCTTATTGGTTTCGATAAATTGTATTAAAACATTGAGTCTATGTGATCTTGACTATTACATTTTGTCCACAAAACAGATGGGAAATCACAAAGAACTTTTGAGCAAAGATGGCTTATACGCTAGATTGAACAAGAAACAAGCCGATGCTGTCTTGTAAAATAGATCCTGCACATGCTAAACTGTTCATGAAATAGTCATGATTATGTTTTTGAATGGTCATGACGATATGTAATGATGGAAAAAAAATTGTGTAAAGTTGTAACCATAGATGATAAATTCATAATTCTTATTTCACACAAATCGTGTCGTTATTTTTATAGTCAGCTTAAACTACCTGCCGTTTCGATATTTAGTAAAATAAAACACGAAAGGTTAAGGAAACCAGTGAAGACGATCTGCAGTTTTCACTTTTCAAGATACATAATTCGATTTCGGTCTAATCTCAAAAACGCAAGAGTCAAGGACACAAAGACCTTGCTGCTGCTAATGGACGCGTACCAGCCACCGGCTCAGTACATGAGACCACCGCCTCCGACGGATCCTTACCACCAGTACTATCAGCATCAGGCGAGGCCACCGGTTCCTCCTTCTACGCAGCCCGGCGGTCCTCCTCCTGCATGGTACCCCAACCAATTTCATAACCCTCACTCACCATCCCCACCACCTCCGCCGCAGTGGGGACCACCTTCGCCGCATTATCCTCAGGGACAACCTTACCCTTCTTCCGCTTATCCTCCTCACCAGCCGCCCTTCAACGCTGGTGCTAACGGTAACGGTCCTTTTCCTCCTCCTCCGCCTGCTGGTTCGCAAATTCCTCCGCCATATCCTCAGGCTAATCAGGTTGCTCCGTCGTTGGATTTATCCTATGTTTCGTATTCCCCCTTGTCGAAGTGTTAATTTTCGAATTTGATTTTGATTTTGCATATTAGGAATGGGGAAATCCAAATTGGGGATATCAACAAGGTCACAGCTCTCAAGGTTCGCTCTCGTTCATCGCCATATATTGTTATTGAATGAATATTAGGGTTTTGGTTTCTGATTATGTCTTATGATCGCAGCTAATAGCAACGTCGAGGACTGGGCAGAGAAAGCAAAAGAATGGGCAGCTGCGAACAAGGATCAGCAATCGCAGTCTGCACAGAACCAACCTAGCGGACAAGTCTACCAGCAGCAGTACCCTACTCATGCTCATGGCTATCAAGATGTTCATCAGCAGGCAGTTCATGGAGTAAGCTATCAGCAGCAGTTTCCAGTTCCACCCACAACACAGCCGGAGAGATATCCAAACTATTCAACGGCAAACGAGAGTTTCCCTGGAGGCTCTTCTGCTGGATTTTCCCATCAAGAAAACCTGCCTACTAGTTCTGCAATTCATCAGCAGGAGGTACCTTATAGTTATTCTTCTGTAGCAGGTAACCATTTACTTAGAACATCACTGTCGTAGCTCCTAGTCAAGGTTTCCTTGTAACTTTGAAATTCCGTGGGGTGTCTTCAAAGTTGGCCTGTCCGATAAGTGTATGATAAGTTATGTGTATAGTGATGTGCTGTGTAATATGTAGTTACTTGCTCGCCAGATTAACCATTATATATCCTACCAATAGATTAGCCATTACTGATCATAGTTTTCCTTGCATTTTGCTCCCTAATTAGAGTGCCTCTTTTTAGCCATTTTTGTTGGTATAGAGATGGGTAACAGTTATTGAGCTAAGCTACTAATACTTTCCAAACTTAAACTTGTTACTCTGTTTGCAGGTAAAGAAGAGTCTGGAAATATAACACAACATGAGGTGCCTGCTAGTGGGGGAATTGTTCACACAGAGCAGCATATGCAATATGCATATGGAGATCAAACACCTGCTCAACCTAGTAACCTTAGTGATCAGCCTGTACAGTTTGCTACCAGAGAGAGTTCCGATTATGCTAGTGTTCACAATGCATGGCAGCCCCATCCCGCAACCGGAGTAGTCTATCCCCCAATCCCTTCATCGCTGCCGTCAATTCCTCAGGTACTCTAACAGTGTTTGCTTATTATGTCGTTCGTTTTGGTATTATTATGGTGGAGCAAGTTTGATGTTTACTTTCTTTGCAGCATGACTCATCTATGGCTATACCTTCTGTTTCGGGTCATACTGTGCCTCCATATGGAAGTTTTCCCCCACCAAATCTCCAGCCTGTTGTACCCCCATATGCTTTTGGCACAAAGCCGCCTCTTCACCCTGTTGCATTCATGGATGACTCATATGCAGCATCATCTGTTCCTCCTAAAAAGGTAAGAATGAGTTGTTTTTAATGGAGTTCAGTACCTTTCATGAATTCTGGCTAATAAGGTGGTTTCCAGGCTCCTGTGCCTAACTGGCTTAAGGACGAATTATTGAAGAAAAAAGCAGATCTTGGAAGGCCTTCTTCAGGGAGTCTTGAGGAGAGGGAATCTATGGATGATGATGTACTTTATAAACCTCCTGCGAAAGCTGATCAGCGTGACAAAAAAAGCTTCAGCCCCTCGAAATCCTCAGACGAAGAAGAAGAGGATGATGAGGTTTTTTGTACTTTTAATACTGTTTTTTCACTATTCTTTTAGCTGTCTTGGTAATTTAATTTGATACAGCACCATCACTAAAAATGGATGGTTTGTTTCATCTAGGATGAGATGGATGCAGAGAGAACTACAGCAATCAATATGGAGATAAAGCGTATTTTGACTGAAGTCCTTCTTAAGGTAGGTGGCCTGATAGAAATTAAGTGGTTGGTCTATAAACATTTGTCCTGCAACAGTTGACATATGTCTTTTGAACAGGTTACAGATGAATTATTTGATGAAATTGCAACCAAAGTCATTAATGAAGATCAACCAGTAACTAAAGGTTTGTTGTGCCTTGTAGTTTTATTTATGTCATTAATCTGTGGAATTACTCCTGAATCTTACCATATTCTTTGCTGTTATACTGTGCTATTCATCCTTGCTTCAGATGATAGTGTACAGTCGTCATCATCCGTTCTCTCCACAGCTGATCCACTCCACATGGCGTCGGCAAATATTTTGGTCTCGGTAGAAGGCGCAAATAAAAAAGCTAGTTCTGGCTCACCAGCAGATGTTCTAGGTCTTGCTAGCTATGCCTCTGATGATGATGATGCTGATACTGATGCTGCTTCTAATGCGGATGCTGATGAAAATGATGGAGTTGAAAGTCTTGGCGTGGTGTCAAGACACGATGGTAGTCAGCAGCCAAGCACTGAGAAACTTCCTGAACCTGAAGAAATGGCCAATACGAAATTGGATCCAGAAGTTGAAGTCAATGCTAATTCCGGCAAGAACAGTAAGTCAGACTTGGAAGATTATTCTCAGATGCTAGGCTCCAGAAGAAAAGATGATGAGGCTGGTAGTATCAAAATATCAGACGTAAGCGCCAGCTCTGGACTTGATGATACTTCAGGAAGCAAAAAAATGCATCCTGACAGAACTGATAGCGATAAAGATGCTATAGTAGATGAACCTCGCAGGAAGAATTCTGGCTTGAAATCAGATTGCAACCTTCATCAGGATAATAATAAAACTTATGGGAAAGACTTGAGTGACGATTTGAGTAAGGATGGAAGTAGAACAGATGAAACGAATAATGGGAAAGAGAAGGTAGATTCAAGGAATGGCTCAAAAGATAGAATGAAGCAGGGTGACATCAAGTCAGCAGAGAAAGTGAAATGTGTTGAATCAAATAAAAAATCTACTGATACCCATGTAAAGAAGGACTCAAGGGAGGTAGAGAGGTCTCACAGAACTAATTCTAAGGAAGACCGGGGTAAAAGAAGGGAGAAGGAAGAAGAAAGGTCAAGACACAGGCGGGCTGAAGACTCGAGCAAGGACAAAAGAAGACGTTCTCCAACCAGTAATGGATCCTCTGATGATTCGACCAGGTGGCATAGGATGTTCAACATTAAGTTTCTCTGTCCGCTTGTTTTGTCTAATGCTACTTCTCACTAGTTGCGATGATTTTTTATTACCTTTCTCCAGGAAGTCCCGTTCTAGAAGAAGGAATGTATCGCCATCTCCTGTGAGGTCCAGAAGAAAACGCTCTTCTCCGTCCAGTGATGAATCTTCTGATGATGCAAGAAGGTGACAATAGAGTGTTGTACTTTTGAATTTTGTCTCTCGCGCTTCTTTTGTCTAATGCCTAACGATCTTGTGTCTTCCTTCAGGAAGTCTTCTTCAAGAAGAAGGAATCGGTCACCATCTCCTGGAAAGTCCAGAAGAAGGTATAGCTTTCTTAAACTATTAGCAATATGAGATAGATCACTGGTGTTTCTATATATGTTTGTTAGTCTATTAGCACTAGGCTCTGAAAGTTAAAGAAGTATTGAAAGCAAAAAGTATGACAAAAGACAATGGGTAAGCAAAAAGCAGACAAAGCTAGTCTGGAACTCACCAAAAAAAGTATCATATATGTTTTGATTGTATAGACATGTTTCTTCGCGGTCACCACATAGCAAGCATTCTCAGCACAAGCACACTTCTTCTCATGACAAATCCAGGTATGCATTCTATGTTTCTTCTGTCTTAACAGGTGGCTAAAGCTGGATTAAAAACCGAAAGAGTGTGCTATATATCTCCAGTTTATTCCATAGAACTCACTCAAACCTGATATGTTTGTACAGGTCAAAGCGGTCAAGATCAAGATCAAGATCCAGATCGCCCCACAGGCGCCATCGTGCTAAATGAACACTCTAGCAAACTGGTCAGAGACCATATCCGGGACAATGCTGTGCAGAAATAATGCACTGGACGGACATCAATATAACCAAGAACTGTAAAGCCCACCGGTTCGTGAGCATTGTAAAACCGCTCTTTCCTTGGTTCTAGAAGAAGATATATCAAAAGATTTTTGACTGCTTTGTTGACTTGTTTTGAATATTGTTGGTTTGTTGTTAAGCGTTACTTTGTTTCTTGTCCTCCCTCAAGCCTCAAGGTCCTTATTACATCTCACATTATTATGAAATCGTATATAGGAATTAAGTTTTAATATTTTGAACTAAATAAGACCATAAAAAAGGAAAAATTAGTGACACATTTTCTGAAGTGAATTTGTCAAAGATAAGTTGACGAATTGGTCAGTGAGTGTCGGTATCGTTAGGCGAATTTGCACGAGTTAAGAAAATACAACAGAAGCCTTAAAAATGTTTTTACTTTTGTGGGAGAGATGTTGAAATCAGAAAACAATTTCTTGAAGATGACGAAAAGCGTTCACATGTCTTCTTCTTCTTCTTCTTCCTCCTTTCTCCCCGCCGGCTTTCCGCTTCCGAGACTTTGGTATTTCTCCATCTTCTTCTCTTTTCCGTTAAAGCTCCATTTTTTTTTTCTTCTCCTTTTTTTTTTTCTTTCTTCTCCCCCTCATTCTCAACTCTTCTTCATTTGATATCCCATGAAGCTTGTTAAGGTTCCTTCCGTTCTCACTTGTGTTTCTTTTACTCCTCATTTTTAGAGATCTTTGTGTTTCAATCTCATGACTTTTAATTTTTGATTTTAAAAATCTTACTAAAACAGGGTCTTCGAGCTGGATTGTTGTCTGTTTGGCTATCTGGGTTTCTCCTAATCGCTCTCTCCTTCTACGGCACTCAGCTTCTATCTCCTTCTTCTCTCGATGGCCCTTTCAGATACTCTTCCCATTCCATTACTGCTCCTCCTCCAAGAATCACCATTTTCACTGCTCTCCGTAGCAGCTCCTCGTTGGATGAACATAGCCAAGCTTTTTTGGCTATTCGTTCATGGCTCGCTTTATCTTCCCAAGTCATAGTGGTTTTATTCTCTCCTTCTTCTGATTCTTCCTTCACCGACAAATTTGGTTCCCGTCTTCTTCTTGATTCCACCATTGATTTCACGTAAGCTCTCTCTTCTATTCCCACTCCATTTGTTTCTTTTGTTGCCTTTTCATTGGATTTTTTTAGTGTTAGATTATGAAAAAGGATAGATTTTGGAGCCATTTTTGACATCTCTTTTTGATTGTTTGAACTGTGTTAGGTTTCTTGGTACTCCATTTTTACACTCGATGCTTGCGAGAAGTGAAGCTTATCAATCTGATATAGCTGTTCTGATGGATCCAGAGACTGTTTTACTTCCAGATTTCATTCCTGCTTTGAATTATGCTCACCAGCTTGATCGTGACTGGCTTCTCCTTTCTTCATCAGTGAGTATTCCTAGTTTCCCGTTCAGTTGGGACAACTCAGGACATTTTTGGCGACAGGGGAATGGTAAAAGGGTGAGATTTGGGGAGGTATGGTGGAAACTTTCTTTGTACTTGTTGAGAATAATCTGATCAAATCCTCACTTAATCAAATTCATCATGTCAACAGTTGCAGAAGATGATAAGCTTGCGGAGTTGGCAATCAAATTCTAGCGAAAGCAAAATGATCATGGCATGGAACAACGTTGATGTGTCTTTGCAATGTGGAGTGCTTCCACCATTTTTGTATCAAAGAGGAACTTATAATCAATGGATCATTAACGAGGCTATGTCATGTAAAAGAAGGTTTGTGTTTGATGCCACTTCCACCATATCGAGCTTTTACTTAGGCAATGAAGACAATAGGATTGATAATAATGTCTCAGAACCGAAAACAAGAAGCTGGGAATATATAGGAAACTCCCATCTGGGGAAGCTCTACGGGTCATTGTTCTCCAAGTCTAATACTTTACCTAAGCTTTTGAAGTGCAACAAGCACTATATGTTCGTTAACGCTTCAGATCGTTCTGTTGATCTGTCTATACTGGAAGGAAAGAGTGTAGGATTTCGTAGGCGAGAGAAGATCTCAGCTTGTATCAGTAGAACTAAATCACGAAGCTTGAAATTAGATTTTGTACAGAAGAAAGATGAGGCAGTGCCAGTGTTGAAGTTTCCTTTTGACCTGCAGTCTCTTCTCCCATTAGTTGCAGACAAGAACAGAACTGTTGTTCTTTCAATTGCTGGGTATAGCTATAAGGACATGCTGATGAGTTGGGTCTGCAGGTTACGTCGCCTCAAAGTTCCAAATTTCTTAGTTTGTGCCCTTGATGATGAAACTTATCAGTTTTCTATATTGCAGGTAACTAAAAAAAAATAAAATTCTCTTGCTTTTGCTTCTTACTACATTAAAAGTGATCATAGGGTCAATAGAGAGTTTATGATCAGTTGTTTTTGTGCAGGGTCTGCCAGTTTTCTTTGATCCATATGCCCCTAAGAACATTAGCTTCAATGACTGCCACTTTGGATCAAAGTGTTTCCAGAGAGTGACCAAAGTTAAGTCAAGAACAGTTTTGAAGATACTGAAGCTGGGATATAATGTTCTATTGAGCGATGTAGATGTATATTGGTTCAGAAACCCATTGCCTCTGCTTCAATCTTTTGGCCCTTCTGTTCTTGCTGCACAATCCGATGAATACAACACAACAGGTGAATGATGATGAACTGATCAATTGGACCAAAGCTTCTTTTGAATGCTAATGAATTGGTTTTATGTTTGATTTTTTGCAGTACCTATAAACAGACCAAGGCGCTTAAACTCGGGATTCTACTTTGCACGTTCTGATGCTCCGACGATAACAGCAATGGAGAAAGTGGTGAAGCATGCTGCAACCTCAGGTCTATCCGAGCAGCCTAGCTTCTACGACACTTTATGCGGAGTAGGTGGAGCGTATTGCTTGGGAGACGATAGATGTCTTGAACCAGAGACAAACCTGACCGTTCAGTTCTTGGACAGAGAGCTATTCCCAAACGGAGCTTACGGAGATCTATGGCTAAAGGAAGACGTGAGAGCAGAGTGCGAGAAGAAGCATTGCTTCGTTCTACACAACAACTGGATCAGTGGGAGACTGAAGAAACTCGAACGCCAAATGATGAGAGGTCTCTGGGAATATGACGCATCCATGAGGATGTGTGTGTAGAGAGGTACTAAGGTTTACTATACGATAGATCACTAGATGAGGCATACAAAGGCTCTTTAGTATTAGATATAAGTTATACAAAAATTGTGTTTATTTATTGCATTGTTTATGAAGATAGTTTTTAGGTATATGATGAACTTGTAAACTTCAAATTATTGTTGGCAGAACAGAGATCAAAGAATATAACTGATTTTTGTCTAATTGTACTTTCCATGTTAGTATGTTCTCTCAGCTTTAAAAAGCAAAATGTTTATGTTCTCAGCCAATCGAATATCTTGGAATAGAAAAATACATTAACAAATAAGTGTTGCTGTCTTTTTGGTATGATGATGATTTTAGTCGATCCGAGTGCTCTGAATTACGTGGCTAAGTACACTATCATCACTTTGTTTTGGTACGTAGGGTCACTGTTTCAGTATATCACAAAGTCTATTGATGAAAGACCTAACGATTGGGTCCCCATCATTTTCTCATATTAAGGTGTTGGACTCTACAACGTCATTTATATATCTATAACATATTAAAAAAAAACATATATCTCCTCCTCTTATAATATCTCCTAAATTAGAAATATCAAGAATATTACGATATTGCAAAGCTTTCATGGTCGATCGTTGTGGACTTTTCAAGGGGCCGGTTGCACAAGACAAAAGACCTACGTCAAATATGGATCCATATCAAATAACGCTTGACATAAGAAATAACAAAATATCTAAGTTTGTTTTCCAATACCTATATGAAAGGAAAGAGAAAGATATATAAGGACATGGGAAAATATCTAAATTTTACTGTACCACTGAAAATGATATCTTATTTTTAACCATACATGAGAAGAAGAATCTTATTATAGTGTGTACTGATATCAAACAAACATCATCAGAAAGTGGGTTACAAACACACAAACATGTACATTTGTCTGCATATCTGATATTTGTCGTAAGTTGTAACTTTACATGTGTGTGTATTCATTTACATCACTGTCTTCATGAAATTATTTGCTTCCCTTGTAAGTAAAATCTATAGACATTCAAAATTAACGTCGGTCGAGAGTCGTCGAGACCGGTTAACTGTAAACAGTGTTGTATTGGTTCCCTTTCCGACTCCTTCCAACTCCACTTGTCTTATACCACGTGTCAAAAATTGTAATATGAGATAACAATTTTTTTTTATGACGCACTTTTTTCTTTTAGATTCAAAGAATATTCCCAAGAAAAAAAAAATTACGTCGGCCAACTTTTATTTTTCGATTTAAACTTCTTGAATAAATTACGTGACACACAAAAGAAAAGAAAAAGAGATTAAATCATTATAATAATCTACGCTTTTTTAACACTCTTTTGAAAAACTAACTCTCTATATATAGCACATGAGTATTATTGTTGTTTTGGCTTCAAGAAAAGTTTATACAATAATAAACCTCCTCCTACTCCGAGCTTACAAATAACTGAGAATAAGCATAAAAAGAAAGAGTGATATGGTCCCGTCAAAGTCAACAACCGTCAAATTCTTATGTAGCTACGGCGGTAGAATCACCCCTCGTTATCCCGACGGCAAACTCCGATACCACGGTGGCGATACACGTGTCCTCTCCGTCACTCGCTCCGTATCTTTCACCGGTTAGTAGTTTTAATCACTTTCTTCTTTTTTTTCAGTTTCATATTTCTGTTTCGACTCTTCTCTAAAAAGCATGGTTTATATACAGAGCTAGCTAGTAAGATCAGCGCGGTCTGTGGTATGGCTGTGAGTACTCTCCGGTGTCAGTTACCAACTGATGATCTCGACGCGCTTGTAACCGTAACATCCGACGAGGATCTAAACAATCTCATGGAGGAATACGATCTTGCTTCAATGACGCCGGTTAAGATCCGTGTCTTTCTTTCTCCGTTAAGAGCAACAACGAAGAAGACAAACTCGTCTCCTACATCTTCAACTACGTCTTCGTCTTCCTCAAAATCATCCGGTCGTTCTCGTTCTCCTACGTCGACGTCGTCAACTACGGAAACGTGTCCGAGTTGTGTAGAGAGAACTATGCGTAACAATGGATGCAGTTACGTTCGTAGGAGTCCAAGCCATAACCAATTCTATCTATCTCATCAACAATTGAAATAATCAAAAATGGTATGGGCAAAATATAGAAAGTCGCGAATTCTCATCATACTACTGAGAGGATCAGTTTCGTATTAAAGCCAAATAGATAACAATATGTGTGGTGGCTCTCTGTTACATTTTTGAATTTTTATGAAAATCTAATTAAATATATGCCACGTGTAAAAGTGAATGATGATATTTTTTCTTCCTTTTCGCGCTGTATCTCTTTTGTTTTGTTTTTTTTTTTTTTTTTTTTTCTAGATATTTTCTTGTAATAAATAAACCGAATTTCATTTAGTTTGGTTTACGGTTAAATCGAACTGGTTTAAAAAGCTCCAATTGAAGCTATTTCTTCATATATACCTTATCTGTCTCTGTTTTCCTGCTTCGTTTCTATACAACTGCGTATTCCCCATGATGATGGCGTTGTTGATTCTAATCCTTATATTTATAGTTGTTTTGTTTTCTTTGTACCGTTTTCTTATCAAGTTTCGCCGTTTTCGGAGTTGAAAATCCGGTGAAGCTTTTGCGGAGTTCATATAATTGGAAGAAGAAGGCTTTTGTAGTCTTTTTTTTTTTTTTTTTTTTTTTTTGTAGTCTTGTAGTTGTAGACAACACGAAACTACTACTACTAGCTCCAAAGTATTGGGTGTTTGTTGGTCCAATCCACTAGTGGCTCTTCTTCATATCATCGGAATTTTCTTCAGGGAACGGCGGATGTTTCTCGGCGATTTCGTCTTGTCCTCGCTATCACACGTGGCTGGTTGTTTCACCTCCTGCGTATTACTGCTACACGTGGTATAGGTCAGCTGCCTGCGTCTGTACCCCCTAACACACGTTGCATTTGTATAACAGTTTTTTTTGGTTAAGTGAAGTCTATGTATTATTGTATTGTAGTCAGTGATCAGTATGTTTTCCCCTCCTTTTCGGAAAAAAATATGTGCCATGGCCCATGGGCATGTAATGAATTATCAGATGTGAAGTTTGATTATTAATGCACAATTGCACATCGAGTTGGTGTTATATGGGCCATGTTTACTCAAAAGAACTTTAGCTTCCAGAAAATAAAATAGGAAGACAAAAGGAGGTTATAAACATTATCTGTTTTTAAAAGACCTAGAATCAGTTATTTTTTAACTTCAAAAAACCAAAATAATAAGGCTATCATTGATTTTCAGCAATGGAAGGCAAGTTCTGAAGCTAATTCACAAGTTTCACATTCACAGCAGAGTCGAGAGCCCTCAAAGCAACAATCTCCCAAGGCGACTGCATCCAAAAGTACTCTATTTCAGAGTGCCCATACTTATTGTTGCTTTGTTGATGGTTCATGGGCTTCTCCAAATGATTCTGCAGGTATTGCTTGGGTCTTATATAACAAACATGCACAATTTGTTTTGCGAGGTATGGCGTCTATCAGTCCAATGGGAACACCTCTTGAAGTAGAAGCTGAAGCCTTAAAATGGGCAGTTTATCATCTAAACAATCTGGGCTATAACAGTGTCACGTTTTGTGGGGATGCAGAAACACTGTATCAAAAAGTTTCCCACATCTCCAAGTACAAGAGCAAATTCCAGGATAGCGACCAGTCTCTAATCACAACCCAGTTGAAAGATATTGAGAACATTGCCGCTACCTATCAAGCTATAAACTTTGTAAAAATTTCACGTTCTATAAATGATGTAGCTGATGGTCTGGCTAAAGATGCTAGGATTAGGAATGTAAATTTTGTAATATCGTGGAACTCTGTATTTTGATCGTTGTTTGAATACAAAGTAATGTTGCCGACAAAAAAAAAAAAAAAAAACTTCAAAAAACCAAAAAACTAAAATAAGAAGGCAAAACAATCTTATTGAACTTGAATAAGTTTTTAACTTTCAAAAAACTAAATAAAGAGACAAAAAAACGATGTTATTATAACGTTTTCCCAACAGAACTTTCATACAGCAAGTTTTTAACTTAAAAAAAAGAAAAATAAGAAAGCAAAATGGTGTTATTGACTTGCGTTGTTTCAATAGAACTTTATTAAGTTCATTGAGGGTAAAAAACCAAACTAAACTAGGAAAGGCAAAACAATGTTATTATTGACGTTGCGTTTTTTTGTTTTTACTTCCAAAATGGCTGTTACGTTTCCGTTTTGATATGATATTTAATTTTTGTTTCATTTTAAATGTCTGTCTTTCAATTTTAATACAGTGACCAATGAGAAAACATGTAATATATCAATAAAAGGCAAAAAATAAAAAAATAAAAATTGTTTCTTAACTTAATAAATGTGAAAAAATAATCTTAAACGACAGTTACACTGAAACGAAGAGAGTAATAAATTTTTCTTATACCAAAAAATTGCATATAAATATCATACAAAGACTCTCACTTCTTCTATTCTTATTCAAAAACCTCAACCTCTCAAGTATGAATTTCCATTTTCTTTACACTTATCATTTGCCTAAACTATAGTTATAAAATTTATAGGAGAAAACAATAAAACGCATTATGTATTTGTCGTGACAGAACACTTATCCCCGGTCTTAGGCTTCTCTAGTGAAGAATGATACGACACTAAACCACATAGAAACTCTTTTATCATTCTTCCCTAAGAGAAGCGTGAGACCGGTGTTGAGATCTGCCATGACAAAACACACTTAATTAGTGGCATTTTTGTTGTTTTCTCCACGATTAACTATAGCTTAAGCAAATGATGAGTGGAAGGAATATGTAAATTAGAAATTTTTTTTTTTTTTAATTTTTAAAAGATGAGATTTTTTAAGTTCGATCAAAGATGCTTTCATCGTATCATCATTGGATACTCAAGACCATTCCATAATCTGGCTAATACCCAAAGCACAGAGATCGCTAGAACAGGTTTGGTTGATCAATGCTCTCACCACCCATGGCCCGAGTGGCTAGATTTGATGGGTATGCTTGTGAAAAAAGGTTTCTTTGGAGAAAGCTTGATGATTTCTAAGGAATCGAATCATATTCGTACCGCTTGTCTCAATTTCGCTCGCCATCGTTTCACTCTCGTGAGGTAAATTCGATTTTAATAAATTTGCACACCAGGTGTTCGACGTATTGCTGAAGTCCTGTTTTTTTTTTTTTTTTTTTCTGTTGTTAAAATACTCTCTTTTGATTGGAATTGGTGAGGATTCACAAAAAAGTTTGTATCTTTACAGAGACTTGTCGAAGAAAGATATCAAAGTGATTGTTGGGTGTGGATGTCCTAGCATTGACAGAAAGGTTGTGAACTCGGGAAAGCGTTTAAGAGCTTATGTGGGCATTGATGAAGCAAATGTATGTATTATGTTGTTTCCTTCTTTATAGTCTATAAGGGTTTGAGGTTTCACTGGAAACTTACTTAACTGAGCTTAAATGTTTACTTAGTAGGTGTGTGGCTCTTGCAACTTGAGAGGGAAATGTGAAAGGGCGTATGCACAAGCACGAGATGATGAAGGTGCTCGAACTATTGATGTCATGCGTATACTGCTAACTTACGGGCTTGATTCTATATCTCCTACTGTGGAGAACCGTGCCTGTCAAACCAAACTTGTTGAAGATTCTGTGAGGAAGTTGCTGAGGGAAAGTGTAGCGTATAGCTTGAAAGATGTTGAATCTGCTGAGATTGAGACTGCTGGAGATGAGCTCCACCCAAATTCACAGGATAGTGATGAGAGAGACCCACGAAAGAGGCCAGGGGATTGGCATTGTACAGAGTAAGTAATCTTGCTGCATTTATCGATATATATACTATTTGATTTCACGTATACTAATTGTTATGCTCTCTTGTGTTATGAACCATTCTTATCTGGTAGGTGCAAGTTTTTGAATTTTGCGAAAAACATAAGATGCTTGCGATGTGATGTCTTTTCTGAGGAAAGGCTGAAACAGTTGAAGGAAGAACAGAAAGATCATCTCCCACTGAAGAAAGGAGACTGGATATGCCAAACGTGAGGACATCTTTCACAGTTTTTTTTTTTTCAATTTAGTGTCTAATCTGATTAACAGCCATGAAACCCCGTTTAAGATTGTTTAGTTTTGTATGTTTTACTTCCGCAGATGCAACTTCCTGAACTTTTCGAAAAACACAAGATGCTTAAGGTGCAAAGACAAGCCTACAATGCGTCAAATCAATCCAGGAGAGTGGGAATGCGAGTCGTGAGTCATCCTTCCTAAACCTTAAAAGCTAAAGGGTGTTTAATTAAAGTGATTAAACTTTTATGAACCTTTGTTGGAAATTAATATTGTTTCTATCACATCATCAGGTGCAATTACATAAATTTTAGAAGGAACTCAATATGTTTGAAGTGTGATCACAAGAGACAAAAGGTTCCAAGTGTCACTACGGATGCAAAGACAGTTGCTGATCGTCACACTCAGAGCGGAGTTTCAAAGACGTGGAGTTTTGTAGAAGAAGAGAGTGAAGAACACTGCGATGGGGTTAAAGAAGAAGAAGATGGCTTCATGGGGTTCCCAGTGGAAGGAGGGAGAAGTAATGTTTCAAGGAGTGCAGAAAAGAGAGAGCAATGGAAGTTGGAGATGATGACACAGAAGGTTAGAAGCAAAGGGACTGAAACGAAACAAGATACAAAGAAGGAAACAGAAGCAAGGTATTATGATCGGAGAAGAAAAGAACTTCTTGGTGACATTAGTGATGATGATGGAGAGATGGATGATTGGTTTGTTTTAAAAGAAGATAGGTCGACGACTTAAGCTATTATCTAATTAGATTTGTAACCACACTCTTTGGTTTTTCTACTGTTTTTTTTCTCTAGTTTGTAATTCACATTTATTTCAACTTTTTTCTATCTTTTTTTTCTTAACTGATTACTACTGTTCTCTGTTTTTAGTTTTCGTCCTGAACTCTCAAAGTAGAGTTTGTTGGAAATTTCAACTAGAAAGTGCAAAGTCAAAACAGAGCAAGAACCACTAAACCACCACCACAGCTTCTGTTGGTGTTATAACATACTTGGATATTTTACTGATGATTCTATAAATATTCTTGGAGTTTTGATAATTTTTGGAGTTGATATAATTAAAAAAAGAGAATTTTGTCCAAACTGCCATGAACAGTGTCAAATTTTCTTTATAATGCCACTTTCATTATTTGCTTCTCCCGCCTGCCACACACACATTGCAAGAAGACCTTTATGCCCTCCATCAATCTGTCCCTAAAATTAAAAAAAAAAAGATTTTTAATTAAAATATAATTGTAATACCATTTAATTGCTTCGTAAAACGCAACTCGTTTCTTCTTCTCTCCTCAGAAACTTGTTTCTTCTTCTCTCCATAGAAATATTTGCTTCTTGGCCTCTGGTATTATTATTTTCTTCTTTGTTACTTCTTTTTCGCCGAACATCCGCCTAAACAGTCCGTCGTTTTAGGGTGTAATGATGAGTACTTATTACGGTCACTTCTACGGTCTGAATCCTCTGCTTCTTCCGCCTCCAACCGCCGTTGTCGGCGAGACAGGGAAACCTACTTATTATGTTATTCATCATTATGTCTCCAATGTATATCTGATGACGATGCATGAATTGAGAATGTTCTACCTCCATTGGACCAGTTTCAACAGTCAAGGTATGTCGACTGTAATTTTGTCACTTGTTCGTTTTAGTGGACCAGATTCAATAGATACAGTAAGTGTCCACCATTGACATGTTTATCCCTAATGCAGGTCTGATGACGACGCAAGCGCATGACCTGTCATAGATCAGGTGGACCAGTTCAGCAACCAAGATATGTCTATCCTTGTAGTTATTTCAGTTTTTTTGAGTGAACCAAACTATACAGCCATGGTGTATGTCCATCAAAACCATGTCCACCACTATCTTATTTATCTTCCATTCACATGTTAATATTTGTTTGGTCATCTCTTCTTTATTGTGACAATTATTTTTCAAAATATGTATGTCTATCGCTTAACCAACAGCTGAATATCTTGTCATTGCAGTAATGTTGACGGGGTCCTCACTGATAATAATGTGGCCATGGTGGACCAGATCAGACAGCCAAGGTAGATGTCCATTCTTTGATGGACCATTTTTAACAACACAATATGCATTAGTCCATTATTGTACAAAACACTAAATGTTTTACTAACATGGTTGTTTTCCGTCAAACAGGTGATGTTTCGATTGCCACTGGTGAAGTGTTTGGGGACAATAGTAATTTGTTGCCCGAGAAAGCTACTAAGGTGGACAACCTTTACTATAACATAACATCTTTCCGCGTATGTCCGTCCCATGCAGCGGACATATATTTATGTTGTTTTTGTCTAGCTTTCCGCGAATGTCTGTCCCAGGCGGTGGACATTGTATTTCTAATATTTTTGTCTACATTTTCGCGTATGTCTGTCCCACGAGGTGGACATGTATTTATGTTGTTTTTGTCTATCTTCATTATGGATGTTGTTTTTGTCTATATTAACAGGGTGGACAATGCAGTATTTTTTAATCTACCTTATTTTTATCTCTCTGTTACAAATTTACAATATGCCGATAGAAAATTTAATGAAACTTGTCCATAGACAATCTAATGCCGATAGACATTCTAATGTCGATAGACAATATAAGTATAATGTTGTCTACCCCATCTTTCTATTGTCTACTTTCTAAACAATAATTGTCCACCATGATCACTCTATAGTCTACAAGCTGATCTTCTCCCAAGCTCCTTGTAAACCCCAAAATATTCTCCAAATTTTTGTTCACGTTTTTTTTTGGTCATCCAATGTTCCTGGACCAAAAAAACATTTTACAAATAACAAACAGTATGTCCACAAACAATAGACAAAGAGGGTTCTCCACCAGAAGACAACATGATTTGTCCATCTCCATCGACCAACTTCGCATTCCTGTTTTTATCACTAGCGGTAGACAATACCTTTTGTCCACCATCAATAGTCAACGCTTTCTTCTTCTTCAGTGAAATGTACAAATACAGTCCACCACACTCTCCATTTTTAACTTTAAACTGTTGAAACTCAACATCACTGTCTACTTTGTGTAAAGACAATTGTGTCTCTTGGGTGCCAAACACTTAACGGTATGTTGCTTTCCTCTTGTTTGACACCCAACAGCTCTCCTATCTTGGCCTTCACCCCTACAAACGTTGTCTCTCTATCGATAGACAAAAATCTTGTCATTTTCCCATGACGGACAGAAAACTCCAACATTCCAATATCTGAACATGTCCATTCACCCACTAGAACACACATTCTACCATCCATCTGCAGAAACATCAAAAACATGTTTCAACACAATTAACGCAATTCTTTTGCAGGTTCCCAGATTAAATGTGAGGACATGCTTCTTTAATGCAAATACATACCTCCGATTGTCCAACAACCACCAACTCCACCTCCTCTTCACCAATTCTCTTTTTCAGATCTGTTTAAATTTAGTCCTAAACAATGGCATCATTAACTACCATCTGTTTTTGTTCTTCAGATCTGTTTTTGTTTAGTGCAAACCAATGACAGCATTAATTCATATTAACTCAATTTTTACACTATAAAACTCGTACTGCCCTCCCCTGCCATTAATGCATGTTCCATCATCATTACTCTCTCACATTTTTAATTCGGCCAGCACTTATTTTCAGCCTTTAACATGAGGCTATTTTTGTCATTTAATATCCTACTAAATCTATTAAACTGACATTTTTGACAAGGCATTAACGAAAATGGCATTTGAGAGAAGTTTTCAAACAAAAGTGGCATTCTTCATAAAATTCCCTTAAAAAAAAAAAGACTATAGTTGGAGGTGGTGGAGAAAAAGTGAGAGTTGCAAAATAACTACCGTGCGACTACGCGCACTTGACCAACTCTCCCTCTCTCCTTTTTCCTTTTCTTTTTTTTTTTCTTTCTTCTATTAGATAGACTCTCTCTCTCTCTCTTTCTCTGTTCTTCATTTCTCAAACCAAATCCTCTTTTAAGATACTACTGTTCTGTAATAATCTCAGCCAAATGGGTTCAGAGGAAGAGAAGGTCGTTGGTAAGTCTTTAAAAATCCAATTTCGTTTTTCAGATTTTATTTGGTTTTGGAATCTTGGGTTTTATTTAAAGTGTTGACCTTTTCTTTTGTTGTTACTTCCCTATGTTCTTAAGAGTAATGATTTCGATTATAAAGATTACGAAAGTCCCGATTTTTATTTATTGTTATTTTGTGTGCAGTTCCGAGAAACTTTAGATTATTGGAAGAGCTTGAAAGAGGTGAGAAAGGGATTGGAGATGGGACTGTGAGCTATGGAATGGATGATGCTGATGATATTTTGATGCAATCTTGGACTGGTACCATTATTGGTCCTCATAATGTACCCTTCCTTTCCCTATCTCTTCTTCTTTATATAACACAAACTTGTGGTCTGAAATCAAGATTTGTTCCCATTTCTTGTTATAACCTTAAAAGATGCAATTTTTTTGAGCTAGATAACTTTCAGTGTTATCTCCAGTTGAGCTACTTTGTTTGTCACTACTATATGATTCTTATGCTGAGACCTTTAGCCTTGTGTGCCATTTTTAACCATTTTTGCGGGAAGGAGGGGAGAGACAAATAGGGAAACAATGAAGATTAGTATATATTTGGTTTACACTTTTGGTATCTAAGAAGTGAGATTGATAAGTTTTTGTTATCAGACTATATTAGTATATTTGGTTTACACTTTTGGTATCTGTGAAGTGAGAGATTGATGTTTTGGTATCAGACTGCGTATGAAGGAAAGATCTTTCAGCTGAAGCTATTCTGTGGCAAGGATTATCCTGAAACTCCACCTACTGTGAGGTTCCAGACTCGTATTAACATGGCTTGTGTCAACCCTGAGAATGGAGTGGTAAGCTCTAACAAAACAACATCATTATAGTGTGATAAGAGGGATCTTGTTTTTGTACTATGATTTTTCAGATATTTTTAACTAGCTGGGTTAAACCGAACGTTCAGGTTGAACCGAGTCATTTCCCTATGCTTGCTAACTGGAGAAGAGAATACACAATGGAGGATTTACTGATTCAGCTTAAAAAAGAAATGATGTCATCGCACAACCGCAAGTTAGCTCAACCCGTGGAAGGTAACATTTCCTTTTCTTTAATGGGGGCAATCATGCGTTGCTTCTTGTTTTGAAACATTTTTGGTTTTGCTCTGAGCAAAGAGCCCGTTATGTACCTTTTTCTAATCGAAACCGAACGTCTCATCAGGTCACGAGGAAGGGAGGACAGACCCAAAAGGACTAGTGGTGAAATGTTGTGTGATGTGAAGGGAGGTAATGAGGAATTTGTAAGAATTAAAAAGAGACAACAATGTATATAAACAGCAATTAACGCTTTGAGATGGTCCTGCTACAGAACCTTTTCTTCCACAGGCCTAATCCTACCCATTTGATTATGTATTATTATGGTTATGTTTGAGAATATATCCACCAAAACAGGTGCCCTTTTATAAATAAACCTTCCCCCACTCTCCTTTACTTGTTTTGCTCTTTTACTTTTGTGTCTGGTTAAAGATCCCATCAAAAGAAGAGCCTTTCCATATAATTGATAAAGCAAAAGTTGGAGGTAGGCAAAGAAATTAACTCTTTTTCATATTGACAGATTGGTGAAAAATGTTTGTTGGAAGTCATGTAAGTGTAGACGCGTGCTACTACTCTTTCGTATCTTGCAGACCAAACTTTAAGCAGTGCGAGCTTAACCAATACAATACATATATCCACCAAAACAGACCAAACTAATTCAAAAGTATCTTGGATTTGATTGATAGTGGTTAGAGACTGAACTCGCTCTTGATATGGACGGTTTAAATAAAAAGTCATATCAAGTGATGAGGCAACAAAACCGTCCTATATAATACTCGACCAACTCTTTTAACCGCCAATTTAAACCGATTCTACAAACTGTTAATCGTTTGTTGAAGTCATGTTAGGAGATTAAAGCTGTTAATACACTCAAGAAGGCAAAACAAATATTTTTAGTCATGCCTTAATGATTCAAGGGGTTTTCAAAAAAAGAAAAAATTTGGATTCCAAACAAACTTCATAAATTATTGAAGTTTGAGGATTTTGAGCTTGTCAAATAAAAACATTTTCTATGTTGTGGATTGGATTGTCTTTTAAATAGTTTGAATCCATCCTTCTGGTGTATGTTACTTAATTATGGTGTTGTGATTTTTGTTCTGAAGAATAATATATAGTGTAATGATTAAAATTTGGAAATGTTCCGAGGGAATGTTGTGGTAATGTGTAGAAGCAATGACCTATACCAAATGTGAATGTGAAGAAGAGGAATTTGTATAGCGTTCTCAATTTCTCATCATCAGCCTTTGGAAAAGATGGACGAGAGATGATAATAAAAGCATAAGGAATCTGTTGCACTTATCTTTACGCAATGAACCTTTTTGTTACTTCACTCTTTCAAATGCGTGTGAATATTAATACCGTTACTTAAAGTTCTAACCATCTTTAAAAACATTTCTTGTTTAGACTAGTTTTTATTCAAATCAAGCCTTAGTTATAAAAATTTTTAGAACCCGTAATAATTTTGATAATGAACTTTTTGACAAAATAAGTAATTGTTTAGTCGTTCACATATACGCATTACTATAAGAAGAAAGGTGAAAACGTTCATGTACGCGCATTACTATAAGAAGAAGAAGAAGATTGAAACTTGGAAGAAATTAAATTAGTTATGTATACATGTTTTGTCGCTAAAGGATTATCACAAATTAAAAGAAAACATCTTGAAATTGTAATCCAGAATTTTGTAATGTTTACTTTGTCTTTGAACATTTATGTGAAATTGTAAACTTTTATTGTTACATGCACAACACTATACAATGATTACCCAAATTAAATCTGGTACACCTATGGATTATGACCTTGAACTTTTAATTCTTTTAAAGACCACTACAAATTTTGGATAATTATGTAGATATAATTTAATACAATTTTGTACATATTTTAAAAGCTAATTGGACTGTGTAAGGAGCCGCAATATTTTTTTTTTAATTCTCAACACCATTTCACTGGCCTCTTTGGCTACGGCTTTGTTTCGTCCAAGGCCAGTCTTCATCATGCGGCAACTTTTGCATCTACCTGCAAGCTCCAGAGAACTCCCAACCACTCTCGACCTATCGTCAAACTCCTTCTCCGTGTACTCCAATCGGTAAGAAGCCAAGCTTTGACACCTTCTAAAACGCCAAATTGTCTCATGACTGTGGCTATCTCTTCATTCACTGATTTGTTCATGAAAGAGCATGTCGGCAATCTTGACCTCACATGTACCAAGCTCTCTCAAGAATTTGGCTCAAAACTCTTAAGAATCTCTTGTCGATTAATTCTATTTCTGCTTTATCTTATTGCTGTTTTGGCATTGGGAAAAGCCCATTTATCTTGTAGCTTAAACAAGCTTGTAGAAACCTTATCTCTTTTGAGTACTGAATCGCAAGTGATTTGACAAAAAAAAAAAAAAAAGACCATCAGCTGGATATAACTAGATCAAAATTGTAGTTCAATGGTTGTAATTAGTATCGTACAAATCTCACCAGTCAGAATTCAAATTGGCGTAATAAGTGTTACTGAAAAAGAAAAGAAAAATCAACCAGTCGAACCAACAACACACCTTATTTATCTAAAAATAGAGCACACCGAACTTGTACTTGGTCAAATGATAAAAATAGAGCACACCGAACTTGTTTAGTTTGCTAGACGGCACCATTTGATACCAAATATTATCGTCAAATACTCAAAACTATTATTCACATTATTGAAGTTGTCATACTCATATTTAAACTATGGATAAAACTAGCAAGTAGCATTAATTGTTTTTGTAGACGCAGAGCCTTTGCTGGTCATACAGACTAGGTCACGCGGAGCTGATTAATACACACATTGTCCATTCATTGATCAAGAAGCCATTGAGTTAAGTGTGTATGCTTTAAAAGAAATATAGAAAGCGACTAGAAACAATAACATTACACCACGCAAACACCTGTGTGGCATATACCCTTTGCCTTTAATAATTTCCATTTCTTTCTTTTGTTCTGTACGTAAATTCATTTTAATTCTCCTTCAGAAAAAGCCTCTTTATTAGCGAAGAATTTAATATTTATACCCACCACCATACCTTCAATGATCTCTCTTTTGCCGTTAAGTAATGTATAACACTATTTTTGTATAACCCTCGTTCAACAGGGCTCAATGTGTTCATATGTAAATCAATTAACCTTCTCAGTATCGCACGATCGATATATATGTATACATACTTGTAATTAACCATCTTTAGTCTTAGGTAACGACTTATTGATTATAAAAACCGAAGGCGGCTATGGGAAACGAAAATATCCAGGCAAGTTTTGGATTAACATAACACACAGAGAAAAATCCGATTGTGCTATATAAAAGTAATAAATTAAAAATTAAAAAAGCACAACTTAGAGTAATGAACTACTAACTATTTTCCGAGTAAAGAATCATATGAATTATATTGGAAAAAAAAAAGGAAAAGGGAGTAAGTATTAAGCGTAAGTAACGTGGTGCCTGACGACTCCCACTAAGTTTATCGTCTTCGTATACGATCAAAATAAAGTACGACGATTACAAATATATATACACTACATTATTGGCCGCACTAGATGGAATCGAATCTTTAATCACATTTTTTAATTGTAATACCAATAACATAAAACAAAACAGTTAAAATTAAATATCTCTAAACATATAAAAGAAGCGTTTGTTTCGCCATCCTCTTTTGTCTTTTCACTATTTTCAGTTACAATTTTATTTCTCTCAACAATTTATTCGTTTTCTCTCTTTCTCTCTGATCATGGCTTCCTCTATTTCCACTGGTACTTTCTTTTGTTTTCTAACATTCATATATATGTAATTTGTGATCACTCATCTGTAAAATTAGATCGATCTTTTAAAACATTTTTTCTTGGTTTGTAGGAGTGAAATTTGTTCCAGAAGAAGACAATTTCTTGCAAAGACATGTCGCCTTTTTCGACAGGAACAAAGATGGTATCGTTTATCCTTCGGAAACATTTCAAGGTACGGTCTTAAAATATGTCTTAATCAATCTCGTAATATCTAAACCTAAATTTGTATTAGAGAATAGCTAGAGATCGTTTGTCTTCTACAGCGCATGTGTGTGTGTGTGGCTGTTATTAACTTATTATATATGATCTTATCAAGATATTTTGATATACTGTATTTACTGTTTTTACTGTCTGATCTTGAAAAAACAAGAACAGGATTTAGAGCAATCGGATGTGGATATTTATTGTCAGCAGTCGCTTCTGTGTTCATAAACATAGGTCTCAGCAGCAAAACTCGTCCGGTAATCTGAAAATTATTGGTAACGTTAAATTATAGTTTCATACGTTACAAAAAAAGAAAAGGAATCATAAGTTATGTTTGGTTGTAGGGTAAAGGATTCTCGATCTCGTTTCCTATAGAGGTTAAGAATATTCACCTTGCCAAACATGGCAGTGACTCAGGCGTTTACGACAAAGATGGACGGTATGGTTTTAATTTGCCAAATAAATTCATATCTTTAGTGGGGTAATTTTATTATTTATGGGATTTTGGGAAATCTAAATAACTTTAAATTTTGTTAGGTTTGTGGCTTCGAAGTTCGAGGAGATATTTGCGAAGCATGCACACACACATCGCGACGCTTTGACTAACGAGGAACTTAAAGAACTCCTAAACGCAAACAAAGAACCTAATGATCGCAAAGGATCGTAAGTATCTAACCGGTTTGGTTTAATTTGTCTCTATACCAGAACCAAAAAAATATGATCATATGAATATCATAATATAAATAAACTATGTGAATTACAAATGCAGGATTGCAGCGTACACGGAGTGGAAGGTATTGCATTATTTATGCAAAGACAAGAACGGTTTGTTGCACAAAGATACAGTGAGAGCTGCCTACGATGGCTCTCTTTTTGAAAAACTCGAGAAACAAAGATCTTCTAAGAAACATCCATAAATCTTAATTTAAAAAAGGTTATTCTGCTTGTGGCGGTCTATTTGTTTATATGAAAGTTATTATTACTTCAATGTTATATGTAATTACTATGGTGTGGTGTGAATATATTGCAATGTGTTTGTTTTTATAAAATTATAGTTTTCGTATATATTTGACTATTTGTGCACATACTTGTTAAGATGTTTGTATCTTATAACAGTTATAAAAGTAATGTAATTTAACTTGAATACACAAACTTATCTCAAGTTACATATATATAAATATATATATTTGTTCTCGAAAAGCAGTAATTAAGTGATTGTACATCTTGTAACCCAAAGGTCCCAAACCAGGTTATTAGTCCAATATTTGGAGCTCAACCTATAAAAATGTTCTAAAGTTATAAAGAGATTTAGGTTAAAGTTTTAAATCTCTTGCGCCTGTGACATTATTCAAACCAGACTGAGAAGTGTAAACAATAAAAATAGAAACGATCAAATTTAATCTACAGTGATACCAGATTTAAGGGTTTTGACTAGAGCAAAATAAATAGTATATCTTAAGGAACCAAAACAACTCCTCGACGCAAAGGATGGAAAATATTGGACCTGTTTGGTTTTATTCAGTTTAATTTTAAATTTTCTGTACGCCAAAACCGAAAATGTGAATTTCTCCTTTTTGTTACTCTTAATTGGATTCATATTGTCGATCGTTCGATACTCTTTCAAAATGTCACGTTACATTATCGCCCATTCACCAATTTGGTCATCCCCCTTTGCCGATAAGTAATGTATATTACTATTTTTGTATAGACCTTTCCAAGCAGCCCCCAGTCTGGTCATGTTTAAATTCAGTAACCTTCTCAGTCTTGCTTGCACCATATATTCTCTTTTATATATATATATATATATATATATATATATATACAATTTCACCCTCGAAACCACCTAACACAGGCTTGTGTTGTTTTATGCAACAGATAACGACAATAGTTTAGAAAAGTAGAACAGAGAAGTAAAACAGAGAATAATATAGAGTAAAAGAGAAAGACATAGAACTTTAACGAGTTTAAGTATCGAATGTCTCGGCTTGACGGCACAAGCAATTCACTAGTATTTTTCTTGTTTTTGTTACATCACGTACAAAGGATTCTTATATAGAGACTAGTCCTAGATTTGAACTTATCTCTATCTCTGTACTTATCCAACTCTGATTCTAACTTATCACAATAATAAACTCTCCTTATCACTCAAACCACACAGTACAAAGAGTCACATTATTAATGACTAAATCATTGTACATGTTTGAGTTACAACCAAACCGGTTTAACTCAAACCACAAGAGTTGTTTGTAACATGTACGATAAACAATATATACACTTACAAGTTGCAATAAAATGCAAACATGAAAACTTGGCAATTTTGTCATTAATACTATGACACCCCAGTTTCAGAGACTTGCGGAGAGGTTTAAAATAATTGATTTAGCCACATATGTCACCAAAGTGCACTTATCTTTTTGGTCAAAGGTCCTGAGAGAACTCCAGAGTTAAGAGTGCTTGAGCTGGAGCAGTCTCAGGATGGGTGACTTTCCAGGAAGTGACTGTCGGAACTGTGCGAGTGAGGACAAAACACAGAGAAATATCATGTGGTGATTTGTAGGGATGGTAACAATTTTTTAAAATCTCCCGGATGTAACAAACCGGCCGTCGGATAGAGATGGGCTCATGGATCTAGTGAGAAGACTTGAGGCCCATTAAAGAAGGTGGGCCCATGAACTAGGATTGGATATGGGGCCCACTAAGAAGTGGCGGTCGGGGAGTTACAAATACAAACACATGAAAGCATAACATAGAGTAATGAACACTAAATATATTCTCCTCGTAACAAAAAATGATGAGCATTATTATCAATACAATAAAAGAAGGATGTGTGGAAAATCGGTAATTTCATACCCCAGCTAAGGGGGTATGTTCAATTCCTACATGATGTTTAATCCTGTGTAAATCCATACATTAAGTTAAATAAAATTTAAATTCACAACTCCAACTTTTCAAACTATGCTAATATATACCTAAGACGTAACGGTGTTAAAAAACCGTTAACGGCTTCTGACATGGACACCACCTATGAAACAATGTCGTTTTGAAAACAAGAAAGAACTTCTTTTAATCAAAACGACGTCGTTTTCTTCTTTCTTCTTGCTTCTTCTTTCTTCTTCTTCTTCTTCTTGGAAGTATTCCATAATTTATTGAAATCATATGAAAAGAGCAATCAAGAAGTCATCTGTATTGATGATGAACCAAACTATAAAAGATTTAAACGTATTATGGAGATGACAATCAATTGATTTATGTAAGATCCGTTCCCTAATCTATAACACATCTTTAAGCTTTAATAAAATGGTAGATAACAAGTCTTATATAAGCAACGCAAACAGTATGGTTAGCAATGTCAACCACGTTAACTCTCTTTTTTATCTTGAATAAATGTATAATAATTGTGTTTCTAATCAAGAATGGAAGTATGTGTTATTTACTAACCAAATCAAGGTTGAGAAATTATGAAAAAATTGATTTGACATAATTAAAAAATAATACAAATAACTAAAAGCTTTTGGATAATATATAAATCCCAAGTAATTAAAAGATGAAAATATAAATCAAATGAAAATAATTTAAGAAATAAATAAAATAAACCTTTAAAATACATTATTAAGAAAGACCAGAAACAAACACATATTAATCTTATTAACTTTGGGTCAATATATTTAATCTTATCTATTCCAAACTTATTATAGCTCTTAAATTCTTCAACTGAAATGATCGAATTTAATAGAAGAAAATTTTGGTATAAATAATTAAAAGGAAAATTTTGATTTTCCCATTGAATTAATTTTATTTTTTTCAAATAAACAACACTGAAGAAATATTTTGAAAAAATTAATTATTAGAAGGAAAACACAAGACTTAAATTAGAAGTTGAGCGAATATTTAAATAATCTGATTCCGTAATCCTTTTCTTTTTTGATTTTTGGAAGAATTAATATTTTAATTAAAAATAAGAAAATAATGTCATAATTTATGAAATTTATCATATATATGTCCGTATAATTAATTTTTTAACAATTATTTTTATTATTAACTTTTGAAATTTTGTTTTTTTTATTTAATTAATGTATTTTACATTATTAAACATATGTTTGTTTAGCTGTTGAAGTTTCAATTTTCCAAGGATTATATTTCCTTGTACACATGTCAACATCTGATTTGAATCAATTAAAATTCTAAAAAAACATTTTTAATATAATAAGATTTTTTCTTAATATTAGGCCAAGTAATTCAATATAACGTAGAATTTTTTTGTTTTTTTGTCATTATTGGACTCGACAAGACTTTAGATTCATAGGATCCTACCAACCGGAAAACGCTATACAAATATAATTGTACTGTTAACGTTTTTGTTTGATTGCAATATTTGACTAAATAAAGTTTAAAACATCTTAGTTTTCATATTTTTAAAACCTTACTTAATATTTTTAAAATTTATCTAGGATATTTATATGTTTATTTATTTTTATTTTTAAAGTATAAAATTTTATTTGGAATTTTATTTTATTTTTTTAAAAATATAGATTTATTTAAAATTTGATTATTTGTTTTAAACCTTTAAACATTGCTTTTAAGATTTTATAAACTAATTAAAATAATTTTTGATATTTAAAAAAGAATCTTATGTTAATTTGAAATATAGAAATATTTTATATAATAAATATATAATTTCAACCTCAAATTGACAATGTGCCACATGCCCAACAACATATATCGAATAATAATTTAAAAAAAAAAAACAAAAAAGTAAAACTATAGAATTCAGTTAGTTTAGTTTTGTATCGAATGAATACCCTACGTCCCGGCAAAAGCAAAACAATTCACTAGTATTTTTCTTGTTTTTGTTACATCACGTACAAAGGGTCATTATATATAGACTAGCCATAAATTTGAACTTATCTCTATCTCTCTACCTATCTAACTCTGATTCTAACCTATCATAATAACAAACTCTTTTTATCACTCATATAAATAGAGTGAGCCGGTTACAACTTGAGCTAACCAAATAATAACCACTTAACCAATAATTTTTAATCGATTATTTGTACATGTTTAAGTTACAAGCAAACCGGTTTAACTCAAACCACAAGTGTTGTCTGTTACTTGTACGATTAACAATATATACACTTATAATAAAATGCAAACATGAAAACTTGGCAACTTTGTCATTAATACAAACACATGAAAGCATAACATACAGTAATGAACACTAAATATATTCTCCTCGTAACAAAAAATGATGAGCATTATTATTGAAAATATGGATGGAAGTATCAGCGAAAGCAACTTCGTGATACTTACCTTATTTGTTTAAAACCATGAAAAATTACGGACATGCTGACATATAAAAATATTAATCATAACTATACTAAATTATTATTTTGGATAGTTTTTGGAAAACTTTGGTTTGAGAAGTTTTTGATTATTTTGATAAATTTAAGTAAATTTAAAATTTACAGAAACGATACATATATAATGTGCCAAAATATTTTTCAATATATATGACTTTCAATAATGTTCATTCTCATTATATTATTAATTAAGCTATCATAGAATGAAAAAATTTAAGTGACTATAAATTGTATCTTATATTCTCATGTTAAATTTTGAAATTACAATTTTAATAATTCTTTGACTTTGATTTATATTCTCATCTTTGTTTTTAATAGTTTAAAAATAAAAAATGGAAGGACTTTTCAAGTTCATCAATTAAACCATGGAAGGATACTTCAATTTCATCATTTCATAATTTATCATTACCAAAAAAATCAATTCATATTTGATTTATTAGTATAATTGTTTATTAAACTATTAATTAGTTTTATTTCATTATTTAGATTACATTTAATTATTTGACTACAGTTAAATAATTACTCCCTCTCTGTTAATTAATTTAATTTATTATTTAGATTACATTTAGTTATATGACTACAGTTAAATAATTTACCTAGATTCTAGCAAATCTCACAAAAAAATTCAACCAGATTTAGCTACATTTAGCCATTGCAATTTGGATATAGAGTTATTTAATGCTAGCTAGATGTTACTGAAAATTTAGTTTAATTATACAATTTATTCATCCAGCTGGTACTATTTAGACCCTATAAATATAACTATCACATTTGGCACCATATCGAATCAAACTTATTCTCATTATCATATAATAACACAAAATGAACAGTCAAATCTCTAAATATAAAAGATGCTTGTGTTTGCCTTCTCTTTTCACTATTTTCATTTACTTGTTCTCTCAACCTGTGTTGTTTAGTTTTCTCTCTCTCTCCTCTCTGGCCATGGCTTCCTCTAATTCAAATGGTACTCTTTTTCCAACATTTATATTTGTAGTTATGTATCTTTACCATTAGATCTCTCTTAACACGTTTTTTGTGGTTTGTAGAAGTGAAATTTGTTCCGGAAGAAGATAATTTCTTGCAGAGACATGTCGCCTTCTTCGACAGAAACAAAGATGGCATCGTTTATCCATCGGAAACATTTCAAGGTAAGATCTTAAAAACAACCAAAAAAATGTCCTTATCAGTCTTGTAACATCTAAAACTAGATTTCTATTAGAAATCTTTTGTCTTGTGTGTGTGTATCATGGTCTTATCTGTTAATAAAGAAAAGGAAGATATAAGTATATATATATATATTTTTTCCCATAAGGAGATATTTTTTTATATTACTAATTTTCTTGTTATAACATGACAAACAAACAAAAATAGGATTTAGAGCAATCGGATGTGGATATGCGTTGTCAACATTCGCTTCTATGTTCATAAACATGGGTCTCAGCAGCCAAACTCGTCCGGTACATATTGTTAATAAGTTAAAATATAATCTCATATACACGTTACAGAAAGAAAAAGAAAATGAACCAAAGACGTGTTTGGATGTAGGGTAAAGGATTCTCGTTGTCGTTTCCGATTGAGGTTAAGAATATCCACCTTGCCAAACATGGCAGCGATTCAGGCGTTTACGACAAGGATGGACGGTACGGTATCAGTTAAACTATAGTATAATGATACCTTTTGTGATGGTTACTAAATACTTTATTTATTGTGTAATTTCTTTAAAAATTATTAAAGATTCGTGGCTTCTAAGTTCGAGGAGATATTTACGAAGCATTCTCACACACATAGCGATGCTTTGACCAAGGAGGAACTCAAAGCGCTCCTCAACGCAAACAAAGAACCAAATGATCGTAAAGGAGGGTAAGTAATTTGGTTTAATTTTATATACCCAAAAACGCGATTATATGAATGATCTTGATATATAATTTATGTGCATTGACAATGGCAGGATTCTAGCGTATGCGGAGTGGAAGGTATTGTATGATTTGTGCAAAGACAAGAATGGTTTGCTGCAGAAGGAGACAGTGAGAGCCGTCTATGATGGTTCTCTTTTCGAAAAACTCGAGAAACAAAGAGCTTCTAATAAATCCTAAGATACATGCATCCATAAACAAACGCCTATCTAAATTCATTTATGCTCGTGAATCTGTTTGTTTTTTTTAAAATATTATCAAATCTTTATTATTATAGTAAAATATGGTGTAAAAGATTGATTATGATGTGTTTGATTTTCTATAATTATAGTTTCTAGTGTATTTGATTAATTTGTGTTTGTGTACATACGTTTATCTTATTCCAATAAAAGGATTAAAGGATAGTATCTATTCTATTAAAGTTGAAATACTCATGAACCAACTTTTAGATCATGATTTTTTTTTGGTAGTCTTTAAATAAAAAGGTTAGTAATCTAATTATTTCATTCATTTGTCATATGAAAATAAATATCATTTTAATGTATCAGAAAACGGATAAACGTGTGGGTCATTTTAACCTGGTTAAGTTCTAATCTTAGTAGTTCATTACAAAAGTTTGTTAGATCTTGATCGTTAATTTACTATATTGTTGATTTAATTTTGGTTAATTTAATCAACCATAATCTTGCCTAAATCTTAATCGGTTAAAATATTTAATAAAACAAAACATATACATCAGAACGAAATAAGGAAAACATTTAAATACATAATAAATCAAATCTAAATTTCTCATTTCTTATAAAAAATTTAGGAAAAAACAAAAAAAACAAGAAAATTAAATTGCAATTAATATTTGTGCATATTTTCCCTCACAGTTTTAGAATCAAATAAATTAATCCAGTTTAATTTTGAAAACAATTAACTAATTACAATTTAAAATAAAAAATAAATTACTTTAAAATGTATTTTAAATTAGTAAAGTATTCATTATAGCCTTACTAATATAAAGTTAATTAATATATAAGATATGTGAAATTAATAAAAATCAATTCAAATTTATCTTAATGGATATATAAAATATATCTAAAATCAATTTATTTGTAAAGACTCTCTAAAAAACAAGATATGCAAGAAATATCTTTAAAAATATCTTATGTAACTAATATATTTTGTAATCATAAATAAAATAATATATATTTATGATTATAAACTATTTCATGGATTACATTTGTTGTTTAAGAAATTTTTAAAAAATCATTTTTAAAAAAAAAGAAGCAAAGAAATTTCAATTTATATTTGTATTTCTAGTAATTACCTTTAAATAAGTATTTAAAACTCTAAAATTCAATAAATACAATTGGTTGACTATATTGTATTACTATATATTTATGTAAAATTGAATATTAATAAGTAGCTTTTTAATTTATTTACTATGAACAAATCTTCTATTGAATAAATAAATTATATGTCAAAAATGTGAAAAATGTACAAAATTTAGTTATGTTCTTCCTCAAAATTTGGAAGATAAAAATTGTCTAATAGTTAATTATTTAAAAATTGTCCAAATTAAAATCTGTATTTAGATTTAACACTTTTTAGCATACTGTTATTGTTTAAAAGCTGCAAAACAATCATTGTATATATGTTACCGTGCAAAGGATTAACGATATCTAAACAACATACTTATCTAAATATGTTTTAACATTTACTATGAAATGAAACTAAATATACTACTCAACACTATTTGAAATTTCGAAATAATAAAAAAACACATAAACTAAAACATTTCATGCATTCAAAATATACATAAATTAATTATAATATGTGTCATCCCGTGATGATGTAGCACAGGGTATCACATTGTATAATTTAAACTGAGGAGACAAATATATAATCTCAACCGATGAAAACGTTTCGAAGTTAAAAATTTTAAGGTTCAAGTTTCTCCACTTAGAAACTTGAATCTACTGAGAGAGACTTGAATGTATCTGACTAGACTTAAAGCCTTAATTATGGGGCTTTGGCAACAAAAATAAAATCGGACGCACTTACTTAATTATGGTTTTTGTCCCAGTATAATTGGGTCAATTGAACAAAAAGAAAGAATTAAAGCCTTTAAGATCTGTTAGTTTAGGTAGCAGGCCCAACTTAAATATCAGATATTTGAAAGGTAAGTACACAAACATTATTGACAAACACAAATTGGAACGTGCAATATAATTTACTTTGTGTGCAAATTAATAAAATTGGAATGATCGATACATCTTATATAGTACCTTAGAATATGAAATTACACATTAAACATAAAATAAAATAAAAGATATTTATGCTTATTGTGGTGTCTAATCTATAGCATGTGTAAATGTTACATTCTTGTAGTTCCCTTTTCATTTCAGGAAAACTTTTGTTTAAAGAGACAGTCCGTGATAGGGGCCAGGTGGGTGAGTTTAAACCTTTTTATTCCTCAAAATAATTAGATGCCGACAAATTATGTCTTAATCCATAACTAATCTACTTTCATATATGGCATTGATTAATTTCTTTATACACTTTTGAGGATATGTTGGTCTCTCAATATATAAAATTTATGCTCAGATATATCGCAACAATTAAATGACCTTATAAAAGAAATAATAATAATCAGATTCTTACTTCTTACAATACAATGTAAACAGATCCCATCATTGATGCGTAAGAAGAGAAAAGTAATATACAATAAAAAAAAAATAACAATTACATTTGATCTTGCTATGAACATATCCATGTGAAAATAGGCAGACTTTGAGAACAAGAAAAGTAAAACAAAGGGATATTGGTCTTGTGATTCTTGTCATTTTGTATATATAACTTTTGAATAGTTTTGTTATGATTTTATTTATCCAGATGATCTCTAGCCTTTAAGGAAGTATTAGAGCTCAAATCTTTAATTATAATTGTAAGATAGCTACTGATTTCAACTCTAAAAGATCTCCACAATATTTCCAAGAAACGTTTTCCTTTTGGCATTGACGAACGACGAGTCAACTGAATTAGGTTAGTCTAAATTCAAGAAAATTATCAACTGCGCAATACCGATTTTTATTATTATTTTCTAGAACTTGACCAATGACTTATTAGAAGTCAAGCACGAAAATACTCACCAAAATCCCTTAATTTCTGATATATTTTCTCTGAGACTATTCTTTCTGGGTATCGAAATGGTTACGGTTATGGATCTTGGAAAAACAAAACTGAGTTACTAAGTACTATGAAAAGAAAAAATATGTTCGAAATATCAATCCAGTCTAATTCTAATCTAATCAACATACTATTACCCCCAAAAAAAAAAAAAAAAAAAACAAAAAGTAAGAAAAACCGAATCAAAACCGAAGACTCAAGTTTCAACACCCCTGGCCCTAATATCTAGAGCAACATTGTTAGAACTTTGTAGAGCCACTCAAGCTTTAAAAACCTATAATGTCAAACAAAGCAGCAGACACAATCTCTTTGTATGGTTTTAGCTTCATACGCAAACCATTCACTTTCACAATGTTTCTTTCTTCTCTTCTAACCCTCACACACTTTAATCTCGATGGTCTGCATCAAAGAAACAGATATATGTAATGTCACTTATATAGCAAGAAAAAAATAAAATCAATTTAGAGAAAGAAGACTACCTGAAGATGTAGTTCAGAGAAGACAACAATCCATCAGAACCATCACCCACAGAGCAAAGCAATACGGGATTGTTTTTTTACAACTCTTCATCCTACAATTCCTGCAAGCGTGGTTGCAGCAGCCATTGTTCTATATTTACGAACATTACTGCTACCACCAGACGAAAAAAGTCTTTGAACCATTTGAATCAAACAATATTTCTCCTTTACAAGGAACTTCATGGTGAATAGCCTGCAGTAAACATTTCCTTCATTGCAGAGAACATTTCCTCTTCTCTCTTTATCATTTTCAAAATATTGTTTCAAAACAAAACAAGATTGATGCATAATATAGCATAGCAAGCGAGTTTAACATAAAAGTGAGAGGATTTACACACCTACAAACAGCTAAAGTTGTAGCCTAAACATTAACTCCTCCACGGTTTCAATCACCATGTCTCATTAACTCCTCCACACTTCGCCAAAGTCGCAGCCTGAACAAAAAAACTACAAACAACAAACAGCTACACACAAGGCAACATAAACTGAGCCACCAACAGAGCCACATCAAAGCCTCAAATGGATCCACTCTGAAACCTCCACAACACCACTGCTCTGAAACCTCCACAACACCACATCAAACCGCAACTTTCTCAACAGCTTCACAGATTTTTTCAATTTGAGGCAGATAAGCAGAGCAGCCATTGCAGTCCAACAATCACCATTTGACGCCTGATTATACTGAATACGAATCCTACTCATTGCTCTTATTCATGTGAAAGTTACTTAAAGAGGAAAACAAAATCAACCAAAAGCTTAAAACTTTACGCAAAGAACAAACAAATCCAGCATTACAATATCCAAATTCTCAAAATTTCATCATAAGATTCTAATTAAGTACATGAGACTCCCAATTTTGAAACCCTAAAACCTAACCCCTCCAATAAACAGAAGTTAGCCGAAATTGAAAAACCTGGACTTCAGGTTTGTGATCCAAAATCAAAGAACCCTAATCATAAAACAATATGCGATTTCATAATATTCTACTGACAGACTTACCTTGTGATTCCAGATCCTTCGATTCCAAACCCTTCCTCTGATTCGAGATCCTTCGATTCCAAATTCCTTTGTTGTTTCGGGAATTCGATCGCGAGAGAAAGAGAGAGAGGAAAAGAAATCAAATCGAGCTTTGCCAATTTTTTTTTCTTTTGTATTATTCTATCGTCCAACAGAAAAACAACATGTATGAGTCTTTTACAACAAAATCGGGTTACTATATAACAATCTCTCTTAACTTTTTTTTTTTAGTTTTGATTTATTTTTTTTTTACAAAAAACTATGAACCCTTGTAAAAGCTGACCGATAAACAAAGTCTTAATGTGTAAACCCATAAATTTTTAACAAAAGTCTTTTACTTGTAATAAGTCGCCTTTTCAAACGTTATCCAGTCTTTGTTTAGCTGTTCTTTTCACTATCTTTTCTCTCTTCTTATGTTACGTTTTATTTTGGAAAGTAATATGATGACACCACGTAATTACCATAACTTTCTGCTCTCAATTATAGTATGTATCTTCTAATTAATGAGTAATGTTATTATATCAACTTCGTAACTGATTCGAATAGATCCCTTCTCGAGAAAAATGATTACGTCTTAGAGTTACACAATTTTCAATTAGCAACGTTTTAGTATCATGACTGTAAAAGGTGATAACAGTATAACACTACATGCATGTTTCTTTTTTCTTCTGTTTTTTCATTTAATTTTGATATACACTACACGCATATGTTGTAATTAATTTATAAAGATTAGAGGATATACTTTAACAAAAAAAAGATTAGAGGATATACACTACACGCATGTTGTAATTAATCAATTTATATGCGTAGGACTGTTGGACATTACATACTTTTACATGTACAACAGATATACTAGTGGATTTTTAAACAGTATTTCATATTTCAACAATAATAAAAGAAAAATACTATAGTCAATATGACAATAACAATCTATAGCCAAAGAAAAAGTCTACACAATCGACCGTGTGGGTGGTTTGATTCGCTTACCGGTCCCGTAACTGAAACTTTGACGTTGGAAGCCTAGTAACCCTGTTGATCTCGTTTTATAAAAATACAACCATGATTGTATTATGTATTATATCTCGACCAGCACGCCAAGATCCCTTTCCATATAATTAAAATTCATTTAAAAGTACCATTGCCTATCCAAATTCTATACGCCATACTATATATATATAATAAACTAATAACCAAAACTCATTTTCATGACGTATAGTCGTTCATTACTCGGCAGTATCTTCTGTTACTCATATTGCTTTTCTAACCAAGAAACTCACTACTAGCTATATGGTCTATTTATCTTTAACATGACAATATATATATATATATATATATACACACATAATGCTAGAAGCTTCTTCCTGTATTCAATCCGTAAAAGACAAAAGTAGACCGAGGATATATATGAAAGAAAATTTGAGAATGACATCTTTTGGCGATTATATAAATGTCAAGAAGCTTGGTTTTGTATCAATTTCGTGGCAATTCCGCCAATTTTATACGCATTTAAACTCCATAGGACTCGTATATACTATTAGAAAAGTCAAGACCACAAGAAACTCATCAATTTATTTTCCTTCTTAATTAGTTTAGTGGCTTACAGAAAAGGTAATTGTTTATTAACTAGTAATAACGGTATAAGTAAAAGAATTCACACAAGTCATTGTTGAAATCTCAATATCGAATAGACGAATACAAATGAAATAGGTAAAAATAACTATATAAAATAGACTTAACATAAGTAATTTAAAATTGTGATGGACATAAAATAGCCGCCAAATTCCACATTAAAGTTCTAAAAAATCAATCTGAAACGGAGAATGATTAGTAATCTGAATAACACGGAATTTGCAAATTGTAGAAAGTCTAAAGAACGTCCCCAACCCATAATTAAAAAAAAAAAAAAAAAAAAAAGCATGCAACATGGAACCACACATAAGAGTACCCTTCTTTACGTTAATTCTCTTTAAAGCAAGTCTTCTCTCTACAACTTCTATTTTACCAAATCATCTCACTTTCTCCATCTCTCAAAAAAAAGAAGAAGGTAAACAACTAAACATGTCCAAGACAAAGACGACCCTTCTCTGTTTCCTTCTCACCGCCGTCATCCTAATGAATCCATCTTCCTCCGCTCCCACGGACAATTATATATACGCCGTTTGCTCTCCGGCTAAGTTCTCCCCTGGCTCCGGCTACGAGACAAATCTAAACACTCTCCTCTCTTCCTTTGTCAGCTCCACCGTCCAAATCCGCTATGCCAACTTCACCGTTCCTAACAAAAAGCCCGAACCGGGGGTTACCGTATACGGTGTTTTCCAGTGCCGGGGCGACCTCGACCCAACCGCCTGCTCGACGTGCGTATCACGCGCCAACGCACAGGTCGGAACCTTGTGTGCCAACTCGTACTCCGGGTTCTTGATGATGGACAGCTGTCTGGTCCGGTACGACAACAGTTCGTACTTTGGGGTGCAAGACAAAACGTTGAGGCTCAACAAATGCGGGCAGGCGATGGAGTTCAACGACCAGGATGGGTTGACCAGAATTAGTGACGTCATCGGTTCGTTAGGTTCCGGAAGCGAGCCCTACAGGACCAGTGGGAACGGGAATGTTCAGGGGGTGGCTCAGTGCATGGGAGATCTAAGTACAGCACAGTGTCAGGATTGCTTGTCTGATGCAATCGGACGGCTCAAATCTGATTGTGGGATGGCTCAGGGAGGATACGTTTACTTGTCCAAGTGTTACGCGCGTTTCAGTGTCGCTGGCAGTCACGCGCGTCAGAGCCCAAACTATGGTCAGTCTTCTTTTTTTTTTTTTTGGACAAAGACTATGGTCAGTCTTCCTTTATTTGTTTTTATTAGTAGTATAATAAAAAGTCGTAGTCACGCCAGATTAACAAAATATACAAATGTAAGTATGTAACCATAGAAAGCAACATCTCTAGTCAAGTCGAGAAATATGAGATTTATTTAGATGATTAACTTTTAAAATATTAATAGTTTACTCATCAAACCATATTATCTAACAGTTTGTGTGTGTGTTAATTTTAAACCCGTGAAATGTTAAATCATTGACAGAAGGAGAGAAGGACAGTAAGGATGATAACGGGGTTGGGAAAACATTGGCGATAATAATAGGAATCGTCACCTTAATCATTTTGCTCGTTGTGTTTCTAGCTTTTCTTGGAAAGCAATGTAGAAAATTACAAGGTATATATGTTTTTTATAATTTAATTTTCGTTTTTGTTTGGTCATATATAGACAAGAAAGATCTAAAATTACTACGTGTATGCCTTTTGCAGATGAGAAATGGTGTAAATGAAAAGACAAAGTGGGAAAGAGATCACCCAACGACTCGAGTCGAGCCACTGCTAGATAGTTGTATTTTTTGTATTTTTTTTTTTGGTTCTCCTTCATAAGATGTACGTAGTTATAGTAAGTAAATTAATAATTATATGATTGTCTTTTCGAATCGGTTTATGTATAATTGTCGGACTTATATAAGCCAAAGCGATATATTCTTCTTCCATGTGAATGAAACATTCGATTCTGTATCTTATAAATGCCACTTTTTCAAATTTAAAAGTAATTATTAACAAGAAAACATACACATATGTTTAAAGAAATGAACGTGTCAAGAATAATGGAACAGAATAAACACGAATCATATGTAGGTTGGAGATCCAAAAAATAAAATCATTTTGGTCGTCCTATTGTGTATGGCAAAACGAATCTTTTCTTCTTATGGCATCATTATTTATTCTCATAATATTGTCTAAAGAACTCAACTGAAGACTTGGCCTAATGTGCTTTTGTAATCATTAAAAATGAAAATTTAAAATTGTAAGCCAATTGCCAAATGGGTTTTATGACTTTGAAAGACCAACTAACGTCTAATTCTTTTCCATATTCTTTATTTTTCTGATAGTTTTGACATGTACTATCGATGAGAGATTGCTTAATAACCTGGTTCTTCTTTAATACCTTAAACTAATAAATGAAATGTATATGTTTGAAACTCCTGATGTATAAGAGAAAAAAATATTATCATATGGTATAACAATAACATTTATCAAAGATTCAAAACTTCCACGTATTAGAAAATTCGCTTTAGTAAGAATACTCTCAATCTACAAGTTCTTTAAGGTTAGTTTGATGTCAAAACTCAAAAAGAAAACTTAGAAGAATGATGCATTTAGATTTTAGCAGACAGTGTTAATGGGCCGGTAACATATTTATAGGCCTTAAGATAAGCTAGGGGAAACTTCGTTCAGCCCATTGAGCAGCATCCCCGTGGGTTACCCAATGAATAAAGTGACACTTCGTCTCCACGAAAGAGTCTCGTCGGCGATCAGCTCATCAAAGTCATCATCAAATATTATTGCATTACTTTCCGAAGAAAAGAAAAAAAAATGAAAGTGATAAATACCAAACCGTTGCATAAGAAGAAGCAAAACCACACACCTTTTACATGTGTGAGAAGAGAGTGAGTTCACAAATAAAATATCCAAATCCAATAAGCCAAAACCTTTTTGAAAAAAAAAGAATTAAATAAATAGAAACAAGCACTTATTAGCCACCGACAGATGTCTAATTGTATATGGTCCTCAGAAACCAAAAAAATCAAAAGAATGAACACGTGATAATTAACCAGTTTAACCGGTCACACCAACCGTTAGTTCCCGGTATTAAGAAAAAAAAAAAAGCAACCACATGCTTTAATCAAGAAACACAAAGTGGGTTATAAAAATTAGACTCTCAACCAAAAGTGTGTCTGCTACATTTACCAAAACGAAACCTTCCTTTGTTGTTGTTGTTTCTCTCCACTTCTTTCTTTAAATTGAATTGTTTTTGTGCACAAACAGAGAGAAGCTGGAGAACGTAATTTGAGCGGTTTTTGTCTATTGCAATGGAAAGAGATTTTCTGGGTTTGAGCGACAAGCAGTATCTGAGTTGTAATAACGATGATGGTGTCGGAGAACGAGGTTTGTGTTCTTCTTGTCTCTAGGATCTTTTTATTTTTAACGTTTTAAATATGTCGTCCAAAAGTTCTTTTATATATTTTAATAGTATAATTTTTCAGATTCCGAAACTTAAAATAAAAGGTTTCACTAAATCTTGAATGAAAAGTTTTTTAAAAAATTATATACTTTTAGGGTTGATGAGTAAGAAGGCAGCTAGACAATTGGGGAAGGCAAAGGTTCTTGCTACTTCAAATTTCATGCCTGCTTCAGATTTTCAGGTTGGTTCAACTTAACTAACATTCAGCTCAGTCTCTTTAATTTAGTTACCATTAATATGGTTTCCGAATTTTCACAATTTTGTTAAATCCTTGTTGTTTATTTGGCAATCTAATGGTTTTATAAGCTAGCCTACCGGATAATTATAATTTTACCATTTAAGCAATTCTTTTAACACACACATTTAAGGACTTGTGTTATGTTCGTGTCCCACATATCCAAATCATAATTGTCATAATGTGTTGTTGTGTATGTGGCCTATATCAGAATTCTTCTTCTTAATATTTTTTATTAAAGAAGTTGTGTTGATAAGAGTTTGTAGGGTCGTTTGCCAGCCGCAAAGTTAGGGACAAATAATAATAATAATCTAATTAAAAAAGTTTGTGGCGTTTGGCGTTTGGATCACGGATCACGTTTCATATTGGCAAATTGTTTTTTTTTTTTTTTTTGGTAAGAATATTAGAGACATGTAATAATGTAAAGATGTTGACGTCGCAGGAGGCTAAGGTGATTCCGGGTGGATACCAGTGGGGATCAGTTTCCGCGGCCAGCGTTTTCCGCAGAGGCCAGTTTGGCGGTGCGTTTCAGAACGCTACGCCGCTTTTACTAGGCGGATCAGTTCCTTTACCAACTCATGTTCCACGGTAATTTCTATATTTTTTTTATGCTAAAGAATTCAACAAAATATTATTTTATTTTTTCATATTTGTGATTTTGGTTATGTGCTTTGTGAAAACAGAGTGGCTTCATCGGGATCAACTCCTCAGCTCACCATCTTCTACGGTGGAACTGTTAGCGTCTTTAATGACATATCTCCTGATAAGGTATATATATAATCAAGATTCCATACGATTCACATTTTTACACATGACATGTTCTAATAATATAGGCTATAATGATGATTTGTGAGTAGGCTCAAGCCATCATGTTATGTGCTGGGAAAGGTTTTAAAGGTGAAACTGGAGAGAGCAGCTTGAAGAAACAACAACCGGTTCGAGAAGCTGAAAAAGTGTATGGAAAACAAATCCATAACACTGCTGCTGCTGCTGCATCGTCAAGCTCTGCCAATCACAATGATACTTACTCAAAATGTAGGGACAACAAACACGTTGATGTTGCCACGACTAATGCAATGAGCATGATCGAATCATTCAATGCAGCAGCTCCTGGTAACATGATTCCTTCAGGTAATAATATAAAACCAATTATTAATTATTCAAGATTTTCATACCACATAAATATGTCTAATACTCAAAAAAATTGCTTTCTTATCAGTTCCACAAGCTCGTAAAGCATCCTTGGCTCGGTTCTTGGAGAAGCGCAAAGAGAGGTATGATTTTGTATTTTCTTTATAAGAAGCTAGCTCGAGCTTTGCAACTGAAATCTTAGCGAATTAATGTTTTGTTGATCCAGGCTTATGAGTGCAATGCCATACAAGAAGATGCTTCTTGATTTGTCGACAGGAGAATCCAGTGGAATGAACTACTCTTCTACTTCACCTACCTAAAAATCTTTCTTGATTTCTTTTTTATAAACCTTTTTGAGGTTTTTTTTAATTTTATTTTTACGATCGTAATATGTTATTTTTAATCATTAGATTATGGTTATAGCCTATACCATTTATATATATTTACGTGCGGGAGAAGGCGTTAGGGCGTCTCTGTATTTGATCATTGTTTGTAATGCTTTGATCTATTATTGTAGGAATATTACTTTATAACCTTAAGCACTAACAGATATACGTTTGTCATGTCTGTCAAGAATTTAAGATCGAATAAATTTATTCACTATTGTTATTAAATTATCTTTTTCTGATCACAAACGAAAATTTTGGATACATTTGCTAAAGAGAATGAATACCAAATTCGTGATTACGAAATAGAGATATTTATATTTATTGAGGCAGAGAAATTATATCGTAAGAAAGTAATAATGGTGAAGGAGATGTATAATATCCATAGAAAAGTTTGGTGAGGAGGACCAAAAATAAAAACAAAAGAGTCTTACTTAACCTGTGAAATTGTAAATTCATCACAAAAAACACGTTCATATTTTTATGAGTGGATAAGAATGAACGATCCTCGTCTTATCAATTATATTGCAGATCAATCTTTTTTTTGCATATCTCACACCATTTACTCTTTGTTGTCCTTTCATGCCCCCACCAAGTTGTGCAATTGGAACTACCAGTCTACCACTACACAATTCAAAAGTACATTGTTGGGGCTAATTTTAGTCCGTTTGTGATTTGTTTTATCAACTGATGGATTCTTATGATTCCCTAATGCTCATTTTAAGTGTTATCTCATTCATTCTCAATTAAATACACTCTGCTTAGAAAGAGATTTTTGTGGAAATTATGAGATGATATTTCACAATAGGGATAAACACATTTATAGGAGAGTATAGTGTGCGCTGACATAAGCGTTTACCTATATATAATATATGTCATTTATGCTCACAAGTCACAACAAAAGACAACCTGAACATATAAAATTAGAAGATGATACTTTTCTATTTAATGTGTTATGTCTTTTGAATTAGTTGCTATGTTCTTTTTTCCAAAACATGTCTTATGTGGATTTGGATCCGGGTTGTGACACAGCAACATTACCCGGTACAAACCACTATACTACATGTTTATATATAATTTAGTTAATAAATATAAGTTCGATTTTGATTTGAAATTTTTATGTCATTTTCCATTGATTTAATGTTAGAAAAATGTAGAGACAAGCCAACGTTTCATCTCTCTTGTTTATCTATTGGCATTGAGAACGATTTAAGGCTATAAAAATGTAAATAGACCAGTGGTTGTGTAGTCCTATATTCCATCAATCTTCATTTGAAAGAAATAATTGAAATGGGTGGCCTAAAATGAGCGATTTAACGTTATACATTTTGTTTTTCCGGAAACATAGCTTTCCACAAAAATTTATAATGTCTTCTCTCTTTGTTTGACAACTCACACAACTGGTTGTTCGTCATTAACCTAAATATAAACCAAACTTGTATTATCTAAGGTTTGTGTGAACATAAAAAAAAAAAAAAAAGAAAAAAAAAACTTGTTATTTTAGGCTTATCGTGGACATTTCTTGTGCTCAACACAAGACAAGGACATAGATATTTTGCGATCAACAGTTTTACCTAAATCACCGGCAAAAACATAAATGTCTTACGTTTCAAACTTCAAAGTACATTTTTTAGATAAAGCCTGAATTTTTTATTTGATATATGTATCAATCATCCATTGGTTATAATCAATTATATGTATGAATCAAACCTTATAACAAAAGAGAAGAAGATACAGTCGTATCAATCAGTCGTTGGTTATAAACTTATAATCATACATATGACAGGGTTTGGAATTAAACATTGTTGGGTATAATTTTATCTTCGCTATCAAAAAAATAAATTTCATGGTTAGTTCGACAAATCCGATAAATCAAGAGAAGCAGAGAGAATATTCACAAAGATATTGGATAGAGTCAACTCATATTCTACACGACAAAGTCAATACAAGTCTGCCAATCTACAAAGAGGAAAGTCGCATAACCAACTCTGTCAATGGATTGAGAGTCACGTGACCGACATTGTCACTGGGCCAAGAGCTGGTGACTAACTTTGACAATAGGCCAAAATTCTCGAGACTTTGATCAATAAAAACAACTATTCAACATTTGTTTCTTGTTTCCGTAGTCTTTAAACGAATCGATTAATTTTGTCCAAAAAAACATCACTTTTAAAAACAAAACAAAATTTAGAAGAAACAGAGTCGATTATGAAATATCAAGGATACTACGCCAATTTTTTTTAAATTATAATTAACCGTTAAAAATAATATGCCTTAACAGTTTGAATATCATAAGACTATAAAATAGTAGATAACCGTCATGTTTTATAATGGTTTTGAAATGTAGTTATTTTGTTTTTTTTCTATTGGAATAATTGTTTCACCAAATGAAATATTAAACAATATAATAGTCTTCAATTTCAAACAAACAACATAACACCTGAAATAAAAGTAATAAGGAACTAATTTATCACGCCATCTTTGTATGTCCACCGGCACGCCAGGTCTGGGCTTTAGCCCATGTCCTTATGGATCCTCAAATTTTCCCGATGGAATCTATATTCACTAATGTAGATCATTTCCTCGGGCATAAGAATCCGGGCTCACAGGTTGTGACATTTCCTTGGCTTATGTGCTATATCTAGAAAGTGAGGAATGCTAGGGTCTTTGAGAACCAGGTGGAACAACCTAATGAGGTTGTGCGCCTGGCAGAAGGGGAAGCGACCTCCTGGCTACAAGCACAGGAGGAAGTGGTGGAGGTGGAGTGTCCCTCCTCTCCTTTGGTCCCTTCTTCTAGGCCCAGGGACGTAGTCCTCCTCTTCCTTCGGTTTATTTTGGTTATAGGTGTTTCGTTGATGGCTCTTGAAAAGAGTCTGATAGTTTTGCAGGTGCAGGATGGTGTTGTACTTCTTTGCAGAGAGCGTCTCGTTACTCAGAGCTATCAACTATAGGCGCAGTCTATCTCCGCTACACGCTAAGTTGAAGCTTTCATTTGGGTCATGCGGTGTATGATTGGCCATGATTTCCGGAATGTGGCTTTCTTTACAGACTGTTCTGACTTGGTGAAGATGGTGTCTTCTCCTCACGAATGGCCGGTTTCGCCACGTACTTAGACGATATAAAGCTTGACAGGGAGGAGTTTTCTTCTTTTTCTTTGATTTATATTTCTCGTAATTCTAATGTTAAGGCAGACTTTTTGACACGCCAAGCGTGCACAAGGAGAGGAGGGACACTCCACCTCTCCCAAATTGGCTCGTTTGAGCTGATTCTTTTATTGACAAAATAAAAAGGAACTAATTTGTCAAACTCACTAACAAAATTTTTTTTTTTTAAAATAATTCCCTGTCAAACTTTGAAAGTTTAAATAGGTTTTGCAGATATTGCTATTCCCCTAAAATTAGAAGGCCAAACGGCTTCACTCCACCCACTCTCTTGAAGGCCTCCATTGGCCCAAACTTAGTTAAGGATGTTACATATTTTTATAACCTAGGGGGTCTGTGGTATTAAGACTTAAGAGGATAGCTTTTCACCATCATAGAAGAAGCCATCATGGAAACAATATGTGGGCTTGTGGATTAGTACATTATGGTCTTGAAGAGAATAACGTAAAACTTGTCCATCTGAAAATATAAGAACCCGCCAAGGAAGAGGCCGAGTAAAATATGAGCCAAAGCTAGTTCTAATGATGCAGGGCCATCCCGGGCAATAAGCAGAGTTAATGTCATGATTTGTACAAACATCTCATATATTTCAAATAAAAAAAACACCATAGACAACTTAAGAAGCTGCATTGTTTCGGTCCAAGTGTTTAATGACCTATCTACATGTAGCACAGTAATATAGACTACTTGGTCTCATGGGCAAATACAACAACCTGAATCATATGCAAACTAACTCTGAGCTATATAAGGCAAAGTGATGCTATAACAAGAACATCCAAATTCAGAATAATACTACAAAAGATTCAGCATCTATTGACTTTTTATTTCAGACCACCAGGTTGGTACTTGACCAAAAAAAAAAAAACAAATCACACAGAATGGGCCTCTATTTTTTGGCCTGATAATATTATATGGACCTCCCTTGTGGGTAGCTGTTATAAAAATCAAAACATATGCTTTCTCAAATTAACGTTTGAAATAAGACAATTTATCGCTTGAATTAAGACAATTTAGCGTTTTCAACTTTTTATCATTTTATGTTTAGGTATTTTGGTTCGATGATCATCATATCAACTGTTCTACTGACTCTATTCAATGGTCGTCTCGTCTATATGCATAAAAGTAATGACTGCGAAGATAAGTTTAAACACCGAGACAACTCTTTCTCTTCTTCACTAATTACGGGCTTACAATACAATTTGGTTAAGTAGTAGAAAATAAAGAGTGGCAATAACATAAATAAAAAAGAGGTTTAGGGTGGCCTCAAGTTTTCCAGCACACCTCTAAAGGAGAGATAGTAACTAATAAGACCATCGCTCATCGCCAAGAAGAATGGCTTGAGAAGTAACCGAGAAGGCCGACGAGTGGTGCGTTGATGTAAGTAGTGGGCTCAGACTGCTGGAAGTAAGGTCTCGAGTCGGGAAAAGCGTCAGTGACATTAGGTCCACCAACAACAGCACCAACAAGAAGGTTAGGGTTAGGATTTGGGCTGAGGAAATAGCGAGAGCCTTCCTTGCATCCTATATGGCTTGGATGAGCTGAAACCGAAGGCACGGAGCTGCCACGGTGGTGAATCCTACGTGGAAACTTTTGACCATATCCAACCATGTAAGACAGTCCCATCGGGTTGTCTCCTAGAATGTAGTCCACCTGTTCACATTAAACAAACAACATCAAACAAACGGCTATTTATGTGTTTCCTAATCGATCTGGTCCCAAAGAGCAAAAACGGCTATCTAGATGTTATTATTGTTTTGGTCTCAAAACTTTGGGACCATTACCTGCCGCTTGGCGACTTGACGGAGGAGAGATGGGGAGGCAGTTAATTCGCCACAAGGCACAACCTTTTTGGCATGGCTCAGATAATTGGAGTAAGCCAATAGGAGGAAAGATAGTGATGTTACATGCTGCATGTTACTCCCTCCAGTCTTCACTAGTAACCCTCCTGTGTATATAAGACAAAATATATCAGATTACGACTAATTAATTAAAGATAAAACATACAAAAAGTTGAATATTTTGAGAGGAAAAGACAAAAGTAAAAAAAAATCACGTGATTGTGGGAAAAGTACTTTGATATTAGGAAAAATGATGGGTTTATTTTTGTTTTCGTTACCTCGAGAGTATTGGACTTGAGGGTGAGATATTCCAGGCAATATAGAACAAATAAACCCATCTGCGTTTTGCTTGAAAGACTCAAAATACTCTGCTTTTCCCATTAGCACTTCCTGTTTGCAAAACAACAAGACAAAAGGAAAAAACTTTATATAAAGATCACGGTTTTGGGATATGGACAAAGCTTAAAAACAGTACAGTATATAATAACAAAGAAAGATCAAGGATTGGACATAAATAATGAAAAAAAGAAAACAAACAAACACAGAGCGCCATGTGAAAAACTGAGATGATGAAAGGGTCTTGACTGCTTGACAAATCAATTTTGCGGAAGTAAAAGATACCGTTGAGAAATGACAAAACAATAAAACCCACTTAGGCTTTTGCAGCACAATGGGAACTGGTAAGGGGAGGACATGACACTTTTTTTTTTCACAGCCTTTTGAGTTTTGAGCCACATGCTTTGTAACAGTAACCAAAGACTTTTTTACCCTTCTCTCTTTTTTTACTGTCCCCACTTGACCCAATAGGCCTGAGCTTGGTACTCTGATACTAATAATAATGTTGCTATATACCTTAGGGTTTTTTTAATACTCTATATCCAAAACCACAAATAGGAGGTTTACTCATGTGATACACCACATGCAAACTCCTTCCAACAGGAAAGGGCACAAAATCCATACTGTATACATTTCACCTACCTACATTTGATTATCAAGTTTCTATATTATATAATATACAAATATAAATCCACACTCTTTTTATCCATTCACTAGTCAAGTAGTCATGGATCATGGGGCCATGTGAGTCTCTGGCTTCCATTTGGTAAGGTTATACTATTAAAAATTATATGATGCCAAATCTAGGAGGCATGTTGAGCACACACTGGACAAAAAAAAGGGGAATGTCCAATGAGGTATGTCTTACCTTAAGATTTTAGCTCCCACATCACATGACCATTTCTAATTGGCTAATTCTCATTATTCATCATGTGCAAGGTCCAATCATCTACCTCCTTATTCTATCTTCTCTTAATTAAAATATACCACATCACTTTTCTTAGTTTCTATGTAAAACACGACCATAGCATGATCCTAGTTGTTTAAAAAGACTCGATTGGGTTCACACATCAAAATCTAAGCCGGTTTGTTCAATATAAATGAAGCATATGGAAGACCAAAAATATAACTAGATAGGTCATAATTGTTAATGTGAACCCCACTTCCAATTATATGATCAAAAGTCGTGCCACAAACACGTGATAACCAGACACAACCATCTCTGATCTCTCTCTACCTATGTTAATTTAATTCTTTAGTAGTCCCCTTGCAACCAAACAACACACAGAAAAAAAAAGAATTCCAAAAACAAACAAAAAAACACCACTCATTCCCTAAAACCTCGCTAACACAACACCAAAATCTTGACACTTGCGAAATTATAAACCAAACAATCAATCAATGCGCACCAAAAACCATGCAGTGTTTGACCACAAACGAGATGGAATAATAAAAGAATGGGTTAATTATTATACCTTGGAGATTAAGACATTAATCCCAGCGTGCTTATTGTCCCAACCAAACTCATTAATTGTATCTCCAGCCTTAAGAATCACCTCATTCTTCACAATGAATTCTCTGTACGCTCGTTTCCTCGAGGCTTTGTGCAGCCACGCCGCACCCCATAGTAACTCATCCTGCACCAGATGTTCAAAAACATCACAATCAAGAATTTATCATTTAATCCAACGGCTGATACTAAAAATGGGTAAAATAGTAAAAACGTTTTTACCTGGTAACCGTTGAAATCACAGTAAAAAGGACACACCGCGTGGTATAGACTGTTACTGTACGCGCCGCGATATCTGTTAGCAAACGCGAATACCTGCTCCCACGTTTTCACATTACAAACAACAAAAATCAAATCAACAAAACATTTATATTCCAAGTCCGTGAATTTTTGATACTATATATACAATCTTCTCTACGTAAGATCAAATATTTTACTCAAACGTACATTTACGTAAGAACAACACTCAAAAAAAAAGTCAAAACTATTAAAACGAATCATAGACATGGACCAATCATCAGCAAAAATAAAGTACTCAACATTATGAAAAAAAAAAAGAATCTCTTCATTCACAAGCAAAGAATAATTGATTAAAATTAAAAACTTTTAATTATTAACCTGTATTTATATTAAAGGATGTCAAAATAAAAAACTGTATTTATCAAAGAAAAAAAAACAGAGAATAATAATAAAAATTTTGCTTTAACGGCCACAGTAAACTTTGACTATAATATTATACTGTACTAGTTAATTACTAAGCACTTTATCAATTAGTAATAATTAAAATTATAAAATTTCCACAATCAATGCAACGGTTTAAGAGTTGAACCGTAACGTACCCGTGTAGCCCGGTCTAGTAAACGTCTGGAGTAAGCAGGATCGCGTTTCCTAAACACGATTGAAGCTGCGGCCAAAGCGGCTGCGGTTTCACCGGCGACGTCAGAGCCAGGATGAGCTCTATCGATTTTGTAAACGGAACGAAGCGTGTCCATATCTTCAGGCCTTTCCCAACAGTTGTGATCGGAGTAAGCGTCTCCGACTTGTACAAAGACGACTCCGGGAATCGCCGTCGCTTTTAGAAGATAGTCCGTTCCCCATTTAACGGCTTTGACGGCGTTTCTAAGCTCCGGTCCCATTGTTTTGCCGAAATCGATTATACTCCATGAAAGCATCGTCGTCGTGAAGGCCATCGGGAAACCGAACTTGACGTTGTCTCCGGCGTCGTAGTAGCCACCGGATAAATCAACCTTAAGAGAGAGAGAGAGAGAGAGAGAAAAAAGTGAGGAAAATGTCGTCGGGGAAGAGAGATGTTTGAGAAATGTAGGTAAAGAGTACTTACTCCGGCGGAGGAACCGTCGCGTAAAGCAGAGTCACGGCGCCATTTGAGACGTTGATCTGGAGGGAGTTTACCGGAACGCTGACCTTCGAAGAAGAGGATGCTTTTGCGTAGAGCGTCGCGGTAATCGTGACCGGCGGAGTGAATCGGCGGGGAAAAGAGAAGAACGGCGAGCAAAATCACCGGGAAAATTAGGGATTTTCGCGCCATTCTTTTACTCTGTTTTGTGGGTTTGTTTAGTAGTGAGTGAGAGAGAGAGAGAGAGGAGGACCAAAGGGGGGCTCTTTATACTAGAAAAGGTCCTCTTGGATTCCAGAATTAGAGCCAATGAATGATTACCACGTGGAATTATTTGATTGGATGTAGCTCCATGTTAGATTGGGTATGGGGTTTTTGGATTCCGAGGCGAAATGTGCCTTGACCGGGTCTTGAATAACCGGATTTGAGTAACCGGGTTCGGGTTTTAGGGTTTGAGAGAGATTAATGAGGACGGTGTGGGAGGAGTGGTACGCCGTCGGTACGGTGTGAGAGAGAATCCAAAAAACAAAAACAAAAAAGTTGAAGTCTGTGATATGAATTATGAAGAAAGACAAAAAAAAAAAATAAAGTTGAGTTTTAACGATTTTTTTAACCATGTGACACACCGTCGTATTGGCAAGCGACACGTGTTGTGATCTAAATTAGGTGATTTTGGAGTTTTGTGATTAATTTTTTTTTGCTTTTTTATTTCCTCTTTTTTTAACCAAGGCATAATTAGTAAAATCACTATTGAAATTTGATTTTTGGTTTCCCATTAATTTAGGCTTTTTTGGACCTACAATTAGAAAAAAAGATTCCTCTCAAATGTGAATTTCTTTGTTGTTGTTTTATTACTCGATTTCAATAGCTTCTTTTTAAAGAAACTTGTGGTTGTGAACTTGTGATTGTAGAACTTCTTTAAAAAAAACTCGATCGATGTATATAGCAACGTAATAAATTTTTAGCTAAGATCCAAATTCTGTAGATTGAAATCTGTAATCCACTTACTCATGTGATGGACAAGACATCTTGCATTTGGTTTGATTCGAGTGTGAACTTATTATATAGTATTTTCAAAAAAGTTTATTGTATTCTTCTTCATTTTTATGGAAATGCCATTTAGTTTGATGAGTATAGATTTCCTTTTTCGGTTCTTTGTGGTTCTCTATGATGAAAACTTAATGAAAATACATTATGATTCAAAACACAATTAATCACTTCATTTTCAATCAGGCATAATGCAATGGTGCTTAAGTAATCGATTCAAAAGACTGTTAAGATTTGCATATGTTTTGGTTTGACGTATGATGTTGTATTGATTATGCATGAGGCTAGAAAACATTATTTCCCCACATATAGGTTATAAGATTAAGAGATGGTTTGGTGTTTTATATGGTGAAAAAAACTGATGAGAGGATTACGTCAAAATCGTGAGATTTTGTTTTGTGTTGCCAATGGTTAATTAGTAGTAGATCAAAGCATGTATGGAGTACTAATTAATATGTTAATTAATCATTAAAAAAAATTCTGATGGAATATAAATTGGAAAATGAAAAAGAAGTAGCCTCATGCATGGCACATGAAAATGCTAATCATTATGTGACTCATATACAATTGCTAATAACTCCAATTAATCGTCGTTAATAATTAAAACAAGATAGCTGGAAATCATAGAATAGAATCATTAACATGAATTCATCAGTACGTACGTATTTTAATAACAAAACGACATATGTCCGAGTAATGAATGAATCATCCATCCTTAATCCAAAATTTAAATCTCCGGATAGTACGGTTTCAAATGATAATTATGCTATTGCACCCAAAATGTAAAACACGAAAGGCCAAAAACCCTTATCCGACGCCGTTTTTGCTGGAATTATCTCTAACAATGCGAAATGGTGGTGATGATTAATGGGTACGAACTGTTTTATGGGGTTGACTTAATATTACATAAGCCCCCTAATAAAGGATTGTTGTAAATAGTGATCTGACGCATGTGATCCTCCTCAGCTGTATTAGTAAGCCACGTAACTCTTTGCAAACATTTTCGTTTATTTATTTACACGACAATTATACTATTTCTGTTCTCAAGCAAAATTATTTTGCCAAAGAAAGAAGGGAAGAGAAGAGAAAAAGTAACCAAGGATTATTATGATACCCACATGTCTTTTTAAATCCGTGAATTCAGGCCAATCTGATTAGTATTCTTGGTGGGATCATAGTAATTACTGTAAACACCAATGCGTTAATTATTCACCTATAAATTTTGTATTCTCATGGTTTTGTGTTTATCAGGCAGTAACTTAGTATTAAAGTAGTATATATATGTAAATAAGTTAAAAGTATATCACTGTATTTGTTTGGGACTATTTGATTCAACAACTTTAGGAACTTTGTTGTGTTGCATTTAAATTGTTGAATGGGAATTTAATGGCGTTTAACACGTCCAAGCTCCTAATATTATGGGGTACATTGTACGTTCTCATTCACTATGTAAGTCTTCAATGCAACATAATTATTATGCCTTTGTTTGTGGTTTGTGTCAAAATAAAACACATGCAGACAAAAATGTACAAAAGCAATGTTGTAACAAAAGGCGGTCGTAATTAGGCAGCAAACATGACTGTGGTGAAGTTAAGTGCGGTCATGTTTTGTTTTATTGTATTGCAAGTTTTTAGTTAAAGATTGTAGTGTTACCGACCGATACAATTCTAGTAGAAAAAAAAATAGGCATCTCTGCCAATCAAATTGCTAACAACAATTATTCAAATTTTGATGACCCGTACTACTACATGTTATGACTAACATTGGAATATTGTTTCACTTCTTGTTCTGCTATCCCGTCTGCTATGTCCATCACACACACTAATTAGTAATTACATTGGTCCGACTGATTCACTTGTGTCTGTCTCATAGCGGTTGTGCTATTACTGCTTGGATCATGTGTTACACACCTACACACCGCTGTTGCCAAGTGAAATATTTATGGGCTTACTAAAGCTGCCCAACATGACAAAGCTAACGTTTATTTCTTAGCTTACATTAAATGAAGGCCCAAATAAATTAAAACATTCGAAGCCTGTTGTACTTACAAAATAAATGTGACTCATCGTATGATCTTTTTTATTGAGTTATATCAATCATACAACCAGAACAATGAACACACATAAACTTCTTTGATTAAGCATTTAAGACCCCTATTAATTGTTGAGAATAAGGATATAGCATGCACTTGGCAACAGTGGCTCACGCAATGACTCCCTTAAGACGATCAATGATGTCCATTTTAACCGGACTCTCTGGTCAATCAAAGGATTCGATACCTCGTCCACATAGTCTATGTCTAAGAGCATATCCGAATGGACCTTATCTTTGAAATCTTCCCTTGACATGTCCGCAGGCTTAGGGACCAAAGACTTTATATAATCAACCGAGGTATTGTGGTTTTCGGTTGTGCTACTCAAGTCATTTATCGCCATTTGAATATTTTGTAACGTATACGAATATTTTGTATATAGTAAGGTTGGGTATAACGAATATTTAAGTTATTAGTTTCATAATAAGATCAAATTATTTTTATTTGTCACATCAAAATTGTTATTGTTTACTATATATATCAGTGGTAATAATATTTATAAGATAAACTAAAATTTACATTTTTTTAATGAAGCTAAATGTTATAAATATAAGTATTGTAATAAACTACTTCATCATTATCTAAATTTTTCAATATCTAATTTATTAAAAGTGATTTTTAACTATTTTGTGTTTATTTTTAACGTTTAATTAATTATTAATTAAGGGCATATTTTTTATTTATTTTATCTTAATTTAATCTTTTAGTTATTGATTAATATTATATATAATAAATTAATTCATCATTTTTTAAAACTTTTTAGCAAAATTCCAAATATCTAGTTTACACAATATTTTTAAAATAATTTTTTCAATTAAATTAATTTAATTTTATTGTATTTAGTTTTAATTAATTTTTAATTGAGGACAAAATAGACATTTAGTTCAATACATAAAGTACATTTCAAAGACTTAAAAAATTTAGCATAGATTTCAAATTTCCTATTAAATTTAAGGTATGTATTCAAAATTTTCTAATGAAAAACCATATGAAAACTGAAAACTTGTTTAAAATTTTTATACGAAAGAACTAACAAATTGTTAATGTGACAATAAAAAATAGATGGTATGATATTTGAGAGTCTATTTTATATGTTATAAAAACATATACGTAAAAATATTTTACTTATGTTTTGTTGATATTTTACATATGTTTTGCTTATTTTTTGTTAATATCTATTCAATATTTCAAAGAAGAAAAAAATAACCACTTTCTGCCATATATAAACAATCACACCTACTCAATGTAATTTAATGTAAACTATACTCAATATATCAAACAATCAAATAATATATATATATATATATATATGATTTTATCATAGTCACAAAATAATATAAATATATAAACAATTAAAAATAGATATCATCTACCTATCATATAGGTAACCATCTAGTATATATATCAATTTTAACATTTTTTAATAACAAAGAACATGTTTTTTAATTTCCCTAAGCCTATATGAACCTAAACACGCACTGTCATGAAGAGAAGTTTATATTACCAAATCATAAAGGCAGATGGGATTCCAAACCAGAAAAACTCTCCCATTCCTTTAAACACACTCATGGAGATGGGTGCACGAGTGTTGCTACAGCTGGAGGAAAACTTCATGTATATTACAATCACAGTCACATTAAACCAGTAAGAAACCCCGACCGCAATAGCTGCACCGAGGCTTCCCAGCCCAAACTTAAAGACCAAGGTCCAGTAGAGGACAAAATCCGATTCTGTGCTTGGTAAAATCGAACAAGTGACTGCAAAGTAGCGTAACCAAAGAGTGCGGGTATGAACCTAGTTTTTTAATAGAAATTGAAGTTGATCTATCACATCTCCTAAATTATTTTTAATATATATCATTAATTTCTGTCTGAACGAAATTGTTTGTTTATCATTTTTAATTTATTTAACAACTAAACCGTTATAAAAAAAAATGCATGCAGAAAATTGTTGTTTGGCAGAGCATTCCGGTTCACCTCCAAATTGAACCAAAATTTTTAGCTCTTAAAAATCTCATATCTAATAAGTGATAACATGACGGATAATAAAGTCATTTCAAAAACCCTATAAGTAACTCCAAAAGAAAGGCTCATCACTCATGAATCAAAAAGTCCAAACACATCACACAATACGGTAACAATGATGAGACATATTCTCTTTATTCTTCTCCTATCATCCCTTCTCCCACCAATCCTCACCGTTTATCCCCCACTCCCTTCATCTGACGGCTCCGATTTCATCCGTAAGAGCTGCAACACCACACTATATCCAGACCTCTGCTTCTCAACTCTCTCCTCTTTTGCCAACTCCATCCAAAACGACTCGAACCGCCTCGCACGCGTAGCCATCTCCTTCACTCTCCACAACACTCTCTACCTTCTCTCTTACCTCCAAAACGCTTACAACCGCGACCACCACCCAACCCCCGTCCTCAAAGACTGCTTCGAGAATCTGAAAGACGCCGTCGATGATATGAGAGGTTCGATGAAACAGATGAAGGAGCTTGTGTCCGCGTCGTCTGGCTCAGTCCAATCATTTAGGTTCCAGATGAGCAATGTCAAAACTTGGCTTAGCGCAGCTCTCACTGACGAATATACTTGTACGGATGGGTTCAAAGACGTCCACGAAGACAACTCCATCAGAGATGACGTCTGCTCGCGAGTCGATGCCGTCAAGAAGCTGACTAGTAATGCCCTCGCTTTAGTTAACCGCTACGCCGACGAGGCAATAATACATTAATCAATATCTCAGTCATCGATCAAGTCTTTCTTTTTCTTGAAACTATGAAATGAACATCATACTTGAAAAGTTTTCAAAATGTAATTAAAAAAAAATGAAAATGTAATAATAAATGTGCGATCCTTTGTTGTTAATATACTTTTGAGTCGAAATATTTATTTACTTGGAATTTAGTTCAGTCTTTCCAAATAATATAAAACGACGACAATGTAAAAAGAATCAGCAAAATCTTGTCGTTTTTCTTCAATTCAGTTGTCGTTTTAGGGATTTCCTAAGATATTTTATAGTGAATATATAAGTACGTTTACAAACAAGAACGTGATAAATAAATAATTGAACAGATACGTATATCGTTGTTTACGTCTACAAATAAGATTCTTGATTTATTGATCGATGAAGAAGCCGATCAACGCATAATTGAAATTTGCATGCATGCGCTGTCGCTCCACTACAATATACTCGGTTTGAAGTATATTTTGTCGGAGGTGCTATCGAATAAACTCAATTACTCAAGTATTACAGGAGTATAGATTATTAATTATATTATGGATAGGAAAAAAACAAACTTATATAATCACTTGGCCCCTTTTATTATCCATGTATATAAAATTAAAATCAAACATGAAAATAGTAGTAAAATATTATAAATCTGTAATAATTGGTTTTTTCAAGATATCATATATTTCGGTTGACGCGCTATCACTATCCAATACTATCATTTAAATGATGAGATCAACGAGGGAAGTACAATCAATATTACACTATTTTCAATTTTTTTTGGTATTTTGTAAATCGTAATCATGCATTTTATTGTAAAGTATTAACTAATCCGGACAAAGAGCCAACTCAACTAGAGTTTCTCTCATACTACGGAATAACATACGAAACCCAACGCATCCTAAAACGTCTGTCGGTCTCCAATATATATTTGATTTTTTACAATGTTGCTTAGCGCATAGACGCAAAGCACTTTCTTATACACTGATCAAGTATGAGTTTGCATATGACAGATCTACTAGACTAAAACACTTGGGAAGTTTATAGTCAGTTAAGACTTGTTTATATGTCATATCATCCGATCCATTGGTTTCTAAACCCGCCGGAGTTCTTCGTCTTATACACTCGGATTCGATCATTAAACACTGGACCCTTTTGTATATGGAATATCTATCTAAGTCTGCGACTACGTATAACCTGTAGTGTATTTTGGTGTGAAAGTCCACACTTGAACTACATTCAACGCAATGATTACATACACTAGTTGACGGTCTAAGATTACTCATGAGTCAACCCCATATAAACGAATATTCGTACCAACTCTACCTCACTGATGTATCTAATATAACATATACTTTTTTAACATTAAAAGTTACGATTATTATTTTAAATTATTCTTGTAGGACTCTTTCAATATTTGGCAAATTGGCAGTACAATTTTACAAAAATTACAAAATATATACACATAACATCATTACAAAAACAACTTGTTACCGAATGATAGGTGATCTTTCATAAACTCGATGCTTTGAATATAGATAGAACCAAGAGACATACCCAAATGTATAACATAGCTAACAATCAACTTTATATTGAAAATTGATGGTTAACTAAATCATTTGTCATTGTTGAGACAAAAGCGAAGTAAAAGACAACAAATTGGAGAAAGGAGAACGGAAGAATGCCTAAACTGGGAGGACAACAAATTGTCTTTTGGATTTTAAAACCAAATACTGTAAGAACCCGTGAACCATGCTCATCTTTATTTATCTTTTCAACAAAGACTATAAAACCTATAGCACATACTTCTGTTATATGCTACTACGTACTCCTGTTTTTAATATCTTTTTTTCCCTGGGTTAATTAATCTCGCGGTTTTGTATTACCAATTATAACTTAACAGGCGTAAAAGACCTCTCGGAATATTTGGTTGGTCTAGTTCACGAGACAGTTAATAAACATTTGAATTCTAGTTTGCCATCACATTCTCTCGGGTCCATTATCTATTTGTGTACACCGCACCCCACAGGTATTAGGTATCAGTTATTGTTGGATCGCTTTTTCCTCTTGCTACCATCTGGCACACATGCTCCGATGTTGTGACATTTTTCTTTTTTCTTTTGGGGAGTCGAAACAAAGCTAGAATTTGAATGCGAGGCTAATGTATTTTCCATTAATTGTGCAGAAGTATAATTTTGTAAGATAACGTATCATTCGAGTATTTACAAGAAAAAGCAAAACCCAAATTCATACGAAATGAAGTTGGAATAAGAGAAAGTATTGTACCGGAGTCCGGAGACATCATCTTGGAAAAGCTGTATTATGTAATGACGGTCGGGGATGATCGCCCGGTGAACTCTTGCAATTTTGACAGCTTTAAAGCAACATCAACCTGTGAATAACCAGACACCCATAACACAGTTTAGCCTTTGGTATTAACAAACATGACAAAGATCGATAAGGTATCTGAATCTGACCAGAGGAGCGAGAGCATCCTGAGAATCTCGGCTAATCTTTGAGGTGTCTTTCTCGTACTGTTCAATGTAGACCCTTATTGTCGCTCCTTCCGAGCCAGTGCCCGAGAGACGGAACACCTTCAATGGACAAGAGAAGCAGACCCATATTAGCTTCTACTACAACAAGTTCTTGATTCTGTGTTTATGAATTCATTTTAGACATCTCGACTTACAAGTCGTGATCCATCCTCAAACAAGTATCGGATCCCTTGGTGCTTTGAAACAGAGCCATCTACTGGATCATTGTACTCGAATTCATCTGCGCTTCCAACATTTGCCACTTCCGGATGAATTCCCTTTATAATCCTGACCAATTATCCAAGAACATGAGTCTGGAGTCTGAAAAGTCATTCAAATAAAAAAAGCATGGATTTGAAAAGAAGTGGCGAGAGATACTTGTTGACTTCAGGAAGTGAAGATTGTAACTTAACTAAGAGCCCCATGAGTTCTTTAGCTGCAGTTGCGTCTACATTCTATGGATGAAATATTTAGAATTTGGTAAAAGGTATTTGTTTATTCTGCATATTTATTGTTTATAACCCAATAACGAAATTTTCAGTTTTACCTCATAGTCGTATCGAGTGTAATAGTGACGGCCATAAGTAGCCCAATGCTGGCGGACAATGTCTTCCACCGTCACAAGTTTTGCATTCCCTTCAAGGCTTTCTTTGTTCTTGTGAGCAAGTATGGATAACCAAGCAAGAACTGCCCAAATCCCATCTTTCTCACGGATATGATCAGAACCTGAGGAAAAAGGTTGTTTAAGAGCTGTGTACGGTTCTTAAAGTTTTAAGACATGTGATGATCTAGCAACAGAAACTAACCAGTTCCAAAACTCTCTTCTCCACATACAGAGCACATCCCAGCATCCATAAGATTGCAAAAAAATTTCCAGCCTGTTGGAACCTGGAAGATAGGTATATTAGAAAAATGGACCAAGTCGTAATTGCAGTAGATAGAAGCTGCACAGTGGCATGACATGTACCTCAAAGAACTTCAAACCTAAGGTTTTTGCAACGACATCAAGGGCAGCGGAGGTCGGCATGCTCCTGAAATACAAATGTGACAGCTGAGAATTGAATGAGAAAAATATTGTACAATCCTATAATAAACAAAAATGTATGACACCATTGTCCAGCTCTTTCAATCTTAAGACCCAGAACAAACAAGAAGAAGAACCGGAATGCATACCTAGCAACACCTTTCAAACCAGAGCTGAAGTATGGTATGGCCGCAACAGCATTTGCAGCAATTATGGCAACTGAATCCGAAGGAGTTACAAAAAACCTGCGGAGAAGAGATATTTTTGGTTAAAGGTAAGAGTGATATACCCGCTCTACATCTCTGGGCTCTCACTTAAAAGTACATGAGTCTGCTACCTTTTACCAAGGATCATGTTTCTGTCTGCATCACCATCAGCTGCGGCGCCAAACTCTGGAGGCTCGACTCCGGCATCATCAGTTTTACTCAATCCCATGCGTGCCACTAGCTCTTTAGCATAGGTAAGATTGGGATCCGGATGACCTCCTCCAAAGTCCTCCTGTACAATTTTCGTGTTGTGAAAATCATAAGACACATTATTTCCTGATTAGAAAGAAAAAGATATACCTTTGGTACACAGTTCAACAACGAACTTTCTTGTGCACCTAGTTCTTCGACAAAGATGCGGTGTGCATAGGCTCCAGCCACTCCATGCAATGCATCAAAGCTTCATTGAACGATGAGAAATAAACATTAAAGACATGGAGGAGCCTATACATGCAAACAAACTCAAAAGGATGTTGATAAGCTACATACCAGAACGCAAATTTTGGAGACGATAGCAATTTCTTGATGGATTCAAAGTCGAAGATTGACCTGAAGAGACGAAAGCATTCTTTAGATCATTGAGAGCGCAAATTTTGGAACCATTCTGTTTGAGACATAGACCAGACTAGAGGGATTAGAATTTATGAACTGTTCTCTCAGATAGAAAGATGGAAATACTTACTTCATCAATTTAACATAGTCATCTGCAGAATCAAAAACTTCAACGTCAAATTTTCCTTCAGGTCCCTCAAAGCTGGTTATACCAATAGCAGAAATATCTACCTGTTGCGTTCGAATAATAGGACCAGTAAAAACATGATTAGTATAAAAAAAAAGATGATGAAAAATAAGAGGATCACTCAGAAATGTTAGATACACTGGGTAGATCTTCCGCAATTGGATACTCCTTGATTGTCTTTGTGTTCTCGTAAATCTTATCAGTGACTGATTCTGGAGCTTGTCCACCATTTTCCATATTGTACTTAATTCCAAAATCCTGTGAATGGTTTCAGAGAGACGAACATATAGTCTTACTAAACTGATGCAAGGATTCACACAGAATACCAAGTGAGTGTATCGAAGGAATAAGCACAAAAAAAAAAACAGAACTGACCTCAGTAGGTCCACCAGGATTATGACTTGCTGTTAATATAAATGCTCCTGTGGCTTTAGATCCCTGAAATTGGAGACTCATCACGTCATTACATGTCGCAAACATGCATAGCCTTAGGCCTTAGAAAACAACAACCCAAGAGAAAAATAAACTAGTAAGAGGATAGAGGAAGATATCTCACATCAGCCCCTACTCTTTCACGAATAATAGCTGACACAGCAGGAGTTGATAGCAAACCATTTTGACCAACCCATACACGTCTAACACCATTAGCCGCTGCCATCTTAACTATAATCTGTTCCAGGTAGGAATCAAAATTGTATAAAGACTTCAAGCTTCAGAGAATAAAACTACACTCTTACTTCTACGCTAACCAAAACCGCAGTTTTGCCATCATTCAGAGGATTATATATAACGAAATGGTAGTAAAAGCTTATTTACCTGAATAGCTTGCTCTGAATAGTAACGACCATCACCAGAAACCACAAGTGTGGCACCTGCTCAAGTTATTTAAACAAATACATACACCTTCTTAATTCAAACTTTGCAGTCATCTGCCCTAGAAAAAAAAAAGTTATACAAACAACAAAACTTTCCTTTAACTTTCTCAGGAGTAAGAGCATCAAACGTCGCCTGAACAAAATTTTCTAAGTAATTTGGTTGCTTATACACTATCACCTGTCAAATTAAATCCAACCATAACAAAATTCATCAGAGAGAGAATTAAACGACGCAATCCAAATTCAAATCTCATCGGATGGGATTAGATTGTTGAAAACAAGAGAAAACGACGAACCTTCTTGCGGAGTCCAGAAGTTCCCGGTTTCTGGCCATCGATAGGTGAAGTGGCGACTACAGAGACCTTGAACGACACCATTTTTGAAATCTGCTTGAAGGTGAAAGAGGAAGAAGATGATAAAAGCACTTTACCACAGAGTCTTGAGGAAGGAGAGAGTGTAGAACGAGAAGGTGACGCGTGTCTCTTTTTTATCTTTTACTATCTTACTTTTTTATTACTCTCTCAGTCTCCGACGAGTTTAATTTTTTTAAAAAAAAAAAAAACCTAAATCCTTCTCCGGCGGAACAATCACGAACTCCGGCGAGTCCGATCGAAAGAGGGAAAAACATGGAATCAATCCCAAATGATCTCATTCTCGAGATTTTCACGAGATTGCCATCTAAGTCAGTAGCTAGGTTTCGTACCCTGTCGAAGCACTGGGCGTCTACGCTTCGCAGTCCAGATTTCAAGAAGCTCTTCCTGGTCAGGTCCTCGGCTCATCCTCGTCTCTTGTTTGCCGTCGAAAGATATAGATATAACGAGTGGCTCTTCTTCTCGTCGCCTCAGCCACAGAACAACAACCTATACAAGAAGTCTCTTCTTTTAGATTATCATTCAAAGTTCTCAGGAGACGTGAGCCAATACATATGTAGCTACGCCTCAGGTTTGATCTATTTCCCTTTTGTGCGGGTCATTGATGAGGACAAGCCTTTGATTTGTAACCCTATCACCGGAATGTATGATGGCTTAGTAGTCAGGAAGTACAGCAACTCTCGTGGCTTTTTAGGGTTTGATCCCATTGATAAGCAATTCAAGGTTTTAGATTTTCATAGCGTTTTAACACTAGGAGGATCTGGAGAACCCAAGTGGAGGGATAAAGAGGGTATCTATTATGCTCCGTATCATCGTTGTTCCAATGCAGGGATTTGCATCAATGGGGTTTTGTATTACTTAGCTCAAACAGTTATGGAACCTTCTTTTGTGATAGTTCGGTTTGATGTTAAGTCTGAGGAGTTCAAGTTTATTGTCGCAGCATGCCTTAATGATCATCTAGAGGAGCCTAGTGGATTGAGTTTGGTCAACTTTAAGGGTAAATTAGGTGTGATTAATTGCAATTGTGCTTATGCTGGTGGAAGACGTACGGTTGAGTTGTGTATGTGTGTTTTAGAGGATGTTGATACACAGGAATGGGTGAGATATGTCTACACTCTGCCGCAGAATGAAGTCCTTGGTTCCTGCAAATTTTCAGTTGCTGGAGTGACTGCTACAGGTGACATTGTTTTGTGTATGAGATATACATGTAAACCGTACTATGTGTTCTATTTCAATCCCGTAAAGAACACTCTCCAAAGTGTTGAACTCCAAGGTTTTGGAGAAGAGCTTGAATCGGTTGAGAATCGTGGTGTAGTTTATGCCTTTGTTGACTATGTAGATGATCTTAGTCTTAACGATGGAAAGCAACTCAAGTCAAGCCTTTCTCAAATCAAGAGTCTCTGCTCCTGCTGTCAAAAGGAAGGGCAGCATAACCACGACATCGGGGAAGAGGTATGATGATGGTATGAGTAAGGAGAATAAATGAAAGAGATATCAGTGAAGATGAAGACAAAAGAAGAAGAAGAGAAGAGTATAAGAGAGTAAACAATGAGACTAGGAGTAGGTAAAAGACAATAGGGCCTGTCATCTATGCGTTTATGTTCTTTAGTTAATAGTTATAGACGTTGGTTTGGTAAGTCTGTGAATCAAATCTAGCTTTGGTAAGTCGTATGTACCTTTTGACTAATATTGTTGAATCTAGATTTCTTTTATAATTCCATCTCTCTTCAGTTCTAAATCAATTAAAAAACTTCCCCGATTGTAGAGTTTATATGTATAACTTGATGCTGTCTTCTACCGTTGCACAAGGTCTCTGTAAGAAGAACAAGCGCAGCAGAACAGGTAAGAAGAGTATTTGCGAACCTAGAGTGAGTACATGTGTTGAATTGTTTTTCTAATCTGATCTTCGAGGCCAAGCCAAATTAAAGACTTGGTTTCAGAAAACACAAAATGGTAGCTGCAGGTTCCATTCCCATAACTGAACCACATTGTTCAGCATGAACAAATTACTCTGTTTAATGTAAAATTACAGTTAATGGTCACTGTCAAATTTATCAAGAGAATAATGTTTTTAAAAATGGGACGAGTTTTTAATTCTAATATACAAAATGTAACAAATGAATCATATATTTTTTCCCTATAATATGACAAATCATACTACAAAGCTAAATCACTACAGCAGTCAAAAATAATAATTTACTTTTTCAAAACGAATAAAATGATAATATAGATTGCTCGCTATTTACAATGGACCTGTGACTTTATGTACTTCAATAACTCATAGGTCTTTTACCGTGAGGATCTGAGCTAGAACTCTGACCAGCACTTCTAGTCGCATGAGTCCCTGTAGATGTCCTTGAAGATACGGGTACCTCTACCACCGGTTCCGGTGTTTGTGTTCAGGTTTGAACCGAAAGAATCTGTACTCGAACCAGTGGTCGACATTGTTCCAAGTGATGCTGCTGTAGTTGAGGAACGACGCGTCCGACGGCGGTATCTAGATCCCGGGACACCAGGATGATCCGGTTCTTCTAGATGTCCAGGTTTTCTCGAGAGAAGTAGAGATACTCGTCTCATGGGTGGTCTTTGATGGGGATCACCTTGAACGCAAAGAAGACCAATCTGAACGCAGAGTTTGACTTGGTCCGGTTCAGCTGAAGCTGCTATGTCCGGGTCAACTATCTCCATGGTCCTGCCTTTCTTGTACAGTTTATATGCCTGTGTCACACAATGATGAAATCTGTTAGCATCTATTACATTATTACGCTGGAGTATGTGACCAGAGAGACTAGAGGCTTTACCCATTCAAGAAGAGTCTGGTCAGGGTGTCTCATACTAAAACTCGAGTTCTTCTGTCCACTTACAAGCTCAAGAACCAAAACCCCAAAGCTGAATACGTCTGCCTTAACCGATAGAACCCCGTGCATTACGTACTCTGGCGCCATATAACCACTGCACATAAGAAGGAAAAAAAAGAGAAAGCATACTTAGTAAAACGAATACGTAAAATGAACTTTGAAGTGTTAACTATAGAGAAAGCATACTTGGTTCCTGCTACTCGAGTGTTGACATGTGTTACATCTTCCTGATAGAGTCTGGCCATCCCAAAATCCGCAATCTTAGGAACCCATTTTTCATCAAGCAAAATGTTGCCAGCCTTAATGTCCCTGTGGATGATACAGTTTGGGGCGTCTTCATGGAGATAGAGCAGTCCTCGAGCAATGCCTGTTATGATCTCAAGCCTCTGCTTCCAATCTATCTCTGATTTCCTATTGGACTCTGCATTCAAACGGAGCGAGCACCACATGTTAAAAACACCTTCTTACACTCTCATTCAAATGTACAATCTCCAAGTCTAATTATAAAGCAGTAGCAACAACGAGAAGATAGATAAACTTACTGAAGAGGACCTTGTCGAGGCTCTCATTAACGACGTACTCATAGACCAAGAGTTTATCATCTCCATGTGTACAATAACCCCAAAGATTAACTACATTGCGATGCTGGACTTTAGCCAACAACTTAGCTTCGTTGACAAACTCGTTTTTGCCTTGCCTTGAAGCTTGAGCTAGCCTCTTCACTGCTATGTCTCTCCCGTCAGGTAATCTTCCCTATTACACACACCAATCAATCTCATCAGCCAAAAACTAACACAATAATAATACACTTCAGACAAGATTACAACACTGACGAGACTAAAAAAGGAAACTTTGAGATCTGGGCAGGTCAAGAATTGGAGGGTTACCTTGAAGACGGGACCAAATCCACCTTCACCGAGCTTATGGGTTGGATGAAAATCTCTAGTAGCGGAAACTAAAACTTGAAAAGAGAAAACTTTTTGCTCCAAAGCAGCAATTCGCTCAATATCATCTTCAAGACCTTTAAAAGTCAACGAAGAAGAGATGAGTCAAATCAATTTTAGACAAAACCCTAAAACAAACCAAATGAAAAAAGCTTGAATCTTTTACCTCGATTGGAGCTGCGTTTGAAGGGTTTGATGATGTTCTGAAAGAAATTCATGGACTTTGTTAAGCCCAAGTTGTTGTTCTTTTGAGAATGATTAGTGACCATCCCATGGAAAAAAGCAATAACAGAGTGATTTTTAGGGGGATGTGAACAATGACCAAGAAAGAAGAAGAAGAAGAAGAAGAAGCTGATTGTTGATTCGGTGGCGTAAAGAAAGGGTTTTGATCAGGTGACGTCTCAGATTGTGCTTTGGAGATGGATTGAGGAAGAAGAAGAAGAAGAAGTGATTTTGTCCTTGGTTTTATTAGAAAAGTAAAGAATTTGAGATGAGAGATTCAAAGGGAGAGGTTATGTGAAGAAGGATGGATTTAGAGACCAAAGTCAAGGATGAATTCGTGTTTTTTTTTTTTTTTTAGGATTTGGGACACGAGGATGAATAATAGTCAACAAAGTCTTCTTTCCACTCTTTTTTTTTTTTCAAACCAAATTCGCATTTTTAAAATGTTATTTTAAGGTGATGTATAAGGAAAGTTAAAAGTTTTAGATAGTGTGTGTGGTATCTTATTATTTGTTTATTAGTTTTGAATTTTTGATCATATAGCCTGATTGTATGAAAAACTATTAAATTTATATAAGTGAAAAAAAAATATCACTATAGATTTACTATTGCTGGTTCGTTGGTGGTTTTTGGAAGTCCGACGATCCTTTAGTAGGAGCCGGATGGTTTTGTACCCAGTTTCAGAATCCGACGCTAAGTATGGGTGCAATTAACTTTTGCCGGAGTCTTTCCCCCTTACACGCTGAAGTCGAAGCTTTCATTTGGGCAATGTGTTGCATGATCGGGCATAATTACCGTAATGTGGCTTTCTACTCAGACTGCTCTGACTTGGTGAAGATGGTGTCTTCACCACAGGACTGGCCGGCGTTCTCGACATACCTCGATGATATCAAGATGGACAAGGAGGAATTTTCTTCTTTTTCCTTATCTTTTATTTCTAGAAATGCAAATGTAAAAGTGGATCTTCTGGCACGCCAAGCGCGCATATCTCCGAATAATATTTTGTATGTAAACAATTTCCCTTTACATTGGCTCGTTTGAGCTAATCTTTTGTTGGCGAAACAATTATGGAGGCTAATAGAGTATCATGATTCTTTGTTTGCCAAGGTTTTTAAAGGTAGGTATTATAGGAATTCGAATCCTATGGAACCGATTCGTTCTTACTCTCCCTCTTATGGGTGGAGGAGTATAATTTCAGCTTGCTCTCTGGTACATAAAGGACTTATTAAAAGGGTTGGATCTGGAGAGTCCATTTCAATATGGACCGATCCCTGGATACCAGCTCAATCCCCGAGACCAGCTCTCAGTAAGGGCCCGTTTAAGGACCTTCTCTTAAAATTTCTCACTTAATTGATTGTCAGACAAATTCATGGCGGATGGATGTACTCTCTGAGCACTTTGATCATGTGGATGTTGCGCTGATACGGGCTTTACCGCTAGGTAGCTTTCCGAGGGAGGATTCTCTTGGTTGGAATTTTACAAAGAATGGGAGGTATACGGTTAAGTCTGGTTATCATGCGGCACATATGATGATCTCGGGGCCTTTTAAGGCGTTTGGTGAGGGGCCAGAGATAACCCATCTTCTAGCTGGTGTTTGGAAGGTTCACTGCCCTCTAAAACTTCAGCATTTTATTATATGGCAGGTACTGTCTGGATGTGTCCCGGTTTCAAGAAACTTGTCCCGGCGTGGTATCCCGTGTGATTTGGGTTGTTCACGTTGTGGTGATAAGGAGGAAACAGTTAATCATGCTCTGTTTCTTTGTCCACCAGCGCGTCAGGTGTGGGCTTTATCTCAGGTCCCGGTAGGCCCTCAATTCTTTTTTTCCAATGGAGTCGGTGTATGCTAATGTTAATTATTTCTTGGACCCCAAAAGTCCGGGGTCACATGTATCGGCCTTCCCGTGGATTTTGTGGTATTTGTGGAAAGCGCGTAATGCAAAGGTTTTTGAAAACATCACTGAGCGGCCGAAAGAGGTCATTCGGATAGCTGAAGGTGAGGCTATGTCCTGGCAGAAGGATCAAGAGGAGGGTGAGGATGCGAATTCTACTGTTCAAATAACGGCCACCGAACCTTGGTTACGAGGACCGGTCATTTCCCTTCCCATGGTTTTTTCAGGCTATCGCTGCTTCGTTGATGGTTCTTGGAAGTCCGACGACCCTTTAGCAGGAGCCGGATGATTTTGTACCTAGTTTCTGAATCCGACGCCAAGTATGGGTGCAACTAACTTTCGCCAGAGTCTTTCCCTCTTACACATTGAAGTCGAAACTTTCATTTGGGCAATGCGTTGCATGATCGGGCATGATTACCGTAATGTGGCTTTCTACTCAGACTGCTCTGACTTGGTGAAGATGGTGTCTTCACCACAGGACTGGCCGGCGTTCTCGACATACCTTGATGATATCAAGATAGACAGGGAGAAAATTTCTTCTTTTTCCTTATTTTTTATTTCTAGAAATGCAAATGTAAAAGCGGATCTTCTGGCACGCCAAGCGCGCATATCTCCGCATAATATTTTGTATGTAAACAATTTCTTTTCACATTGGTTCGTTTGAGCTAATATTTGATTGAAAAAAAAATGATAAAAAATCATTTAGTTCCCGAAAAAAAGTTGGTCACTCCTCCGACAATAGAAAACATAGCAATAAACTCTTCTTCTTTTTTTTAAATGACTTTTGATTATGATCGATTATTGGTTAAGGTTCTTAAGGAGTTAAACACACTAGGATAGTGCCCGCGCTACGCTGCGGGGTTGATTTTTGTATTTTTTCTTTTATTTATTTTTAAAATAATTTTTATATGGTGTTCTATTGGTAATATTTTTTTTAAGGTTTTTGTTATTATTTGTTTCTCGTCATTTTTTATTTTATTATTGTAATAAAATTATAGACTAAAATCAATTTTGTTTTTTCTTGTATTATGATGCATTGAAGCACCATTATTAGTGTTAGCTTTCTCATCATAGCTCATAAAATTTATGAATTATTATAACTAATCTTAAATTTCCAAATATAGCGACATGTATAGGAAGAAATTTAAACAGCCCTTCCTTATATAGTTAATGAACATAAATCACTGTTAAAAAGTAACTATTCTTGGAATATACCCTATATGTAAATGCAACAAACATAAACAAACAACTTGATTGATATCCGCGCTACGCAGCGGGATTGTTTTTTATTTATTTATTTTTGAATATTTTTATTGTTTATGTTTTTGAAAAAATAATTTTATATGTTGTTTGTAATAAAAAAATTGTGAGTAAACATAGTTTTTGATGGTGTTTATTGATAATGTTTTAGTTTTTAATGTTTAGCCAATGAAATAATGAAGAGAGGTTAGAATTTGTGTACTTTGGGTTCACTCGGATCCTACGGTTTGAAAATATGCCATGTCAGCTATCTGAATTATCTCTTCCTATTGGCTTTCGTTTTATGTATATTTTTATTCCATTTTAATCTCTTTTTCTTAATTTAGAATGTTTTAAAATACTATTATCAAATGGAAATGGGTTTTACAAAGATTTCAATTTATAAGTATTTTTTTACAAATAAAAATGTAAACTATTAATGAAAAAAAGGCTTACAACTAAACAATTTTATAATTAATTTGTATATTTGTAATATTATATTTATTCCTATTGTATGTTATTATATTTACAAAATAATTTTTAGTTTCTTTTTATTTTGTTATTTTATAAATAATAAAATATGTCTTAATATTGAACTTTAAACCCTAAACCCTATACCCTAAACCATGAAATCTTGAAACACATTTCACTATTTTTCAAATAAAAAAGTAATATACAAAAAAAACATTTAAAACTTTTTACTTAAATTTTACTTACGAATTATGAACATATGAGGCATTAATATATATATATATATATATTATACATTAGTTTATTCCATTGTTACTTCTTTTTTTTATATATATGTCAAAGCTATAGAACTATCTTGGTTGTTGTTTTTTTTTTAACAATAGAAAATTTAAACATTTCATCAATCAATAGGATTTTTACAAATCCAAGTTATTCACTCTAAATTGAGGAAGGAGAGAAAAATAGCCCATCAAATATGTAGTAAGGTGTAGTGTATATTATACGATTAGTAAACTTCAAAGACTTGTTAATTTTAATGATTTTTTGGTTAAAGGCCAATTACGAATATGTAGTATTTTTCACAAGTGTCAATCATTCTTTTTACATAAATATTGGTAAAATTTTATTTACAAAATAAAGATACCGAATAAAATAACAACATTTTGAAAATATTTACAAGAAAAAAAAAAACCAAAAAGTGTATATTTATAGTATTATATAGTCAACGACATCTTGAGAATTTGGATTTTTTCCCTTCACTATGGCTGATCCAAAACTGCGGAAGTTCATCTGCAATATCTTCTTCCAAACCGTGCAACTTGGCAAAAGATATAAAGATGCATTAGCTTACATTTCAATTCGTTAAGTAACCTCAGGAAATAAATAACATAAATTATTAATTTCACTTGTACATAAAACTGAAAATATGACTACACCTGCAAGTGTATAAAAAGAAAAATGTGTTAAGTTTGAATCTCAATAGCAAGTAGTAATGTAAAATTTTTTGTCAAACTTTTGTCAAAAAGGAACAGAAGTCTTACCATTTTGTCAAAAAGAAACAGAAGTCTTACCATTCACATATATCAACAGCAAAACTCGATCATCTAAGCATTAAAATGAAACAAAATTGCTAAATCTAATTGAAACGAAGAATAAAGTAACCAAAACCAAAAAACAAATTAGTCCAAGTTGTTGTCAATGAAGTAGAGTTGCAAAAATTTCACATTACAAAAAGGGAAGACAAATAACTATAATGAATTGGGAAATTACGCTGGCTTTGGCTTCAATAATCACCACTCTGAAGGAGTAATTTTGCAGCTTCATTGCAACCGGCCAACCGTTCTCGGCAGCCATGTGCAATGGAGTCTCACCATACTGAAGAAAAATTATATAACAGCAAAATAAGTGACAAAATCTAAAGCTCAAGAAAAGAAGAGTCAGGGGAGAACTTAAATCTAAAACAAACACCAGACTCACAATATCCATTACTTCCAACTTAAATTTATCATATATCTTCTAATAGGTGCAAAATTCAACTGCAAGAACAGTCAAAGACATATCAATTAGAAATCGGTTACACTGAATAAATCGACTCTTTGCCAAAACCAAAACGTGATACATGGTCACGTCTTTCTCTACCGACCAAACGATCCTGTTTTTCCTAGGCTCGTGCTCGGTGACGGTATGAAGTTTATCAGAAATACAAAATTATCATCAGAAAAATCAACTCAAAAAAACATCAATCGAAAACCCAAATTGAAAGTAGAACTACTGAAATTGAAATCTTCCTGCAACAGAGCAAAACAACTAAACGGATCAAACCCAACATGATTTAAACACTAAATCACTGCAAATAACAAACACCTAAACATATATTTTACCCTTTTGTGTCAATTTCGAGCTCAGCAATTCGATTTGGATTGATGCATGTGACTCCTCACTATGAGAGGGTGTTGTAGATCGTCGATGAATCTGACTCAGAGGAATAACGACTGAGAGGGATTAACTGAGACTGAGAGGGATCGAAAGTGAATGATAAGACAAACAAATTTGGGATCGAGTTTGAGGGGTTTCCAATCCAGTTTCAGAGAGATGGACGAGAGAAGAGATTAGCCAAGAAAAGGTTTAGATCTCTAGTTTAAAATCGTCACGAGTTACTAAGTAAAAGATAATTATGTGACTTGACAAAGAAGAAGCTGATCTGTATTATTTGTTATAATTTTATTGGCTAATGATTTTAACTGATGTGTCAATACCAGGTTGAAAGTTAAGGCTGAGGTGTCAAGCTCTGGAGATAAACGCATTCTGTTTTTATAGTATTGATTTTTAGTGTTTTTGACATTAATTGTTTTTATCTTCAAGTACTTTGTCTCAATATAATGAATACGCGCAAATAAGTAGAAGAATGTATTTGTTTGGCAGAAAAAAGACGTGCAACCCTCATAATAGAATTTTAGTGAAAAACTTTTGTTTCAATGGCAGACAAACTAGTAAAGCAATTTCAGGTTAAGCCAAACTAAATGAAAAAAAAAAAACTTTTGGTAAACAACTAATCACATTTTTTTGGTTAAACCTTATGCATAACGTAGTTTATAAGGTTAAGGCTTTTTCATTTAAAAATTAAGATTGGTGTACATATAAATAGATATTTCCAGATAAAAATAGAATACTGTTAATATATAAATCTAAAGTTAAACGTGAACAAATTCAAAATATTGAAGGTATGAGAATCGTATTTGTCCAAGCACCGATGCCAATTTTTAACCATTATATTTCGAATACGTACACATAGCATCATTGCTCAACTAAAGCGGCCTAGGTTTAAGATCTCTCCACAAACCAAAGCTCGCAGCATATTTTTGATTCGCAAGACCTTAAAATCAGAATGGATGCATCTTAATCATATAGCTAGATAGATTCTAATCATATCCATAGACTTTTCTTCACGCTACGTGGTGGGTGATATGGTTTAAGCATGCATTTATTGCAGTGTTTCACTGTTTTTAATATATATATATATATATATATAGATGATGACCAAAAAATCAAATCTTATACGAATGAGAGATCACCGGGAACAAAAACAAAAGATGATATGTGATGTGACATCACTAAAGATGACGTTAATGGGAAAAGGTTTATACAACTTGGCCATAAAGTAACCTTTCATGAAAGGTGGAGGAAGTGCAAGTGCAGATCCAAGACGCGTTCTCTTGACTTGGTTCGTTCCGTCAAGCTTTGGTCCCCCTTCACCCCTCTCTCTTCTTGACTTATTTATTTATTTTTTAATTTAAGACACGAGTCCTCCTACCAACTCTTTTTTTTTTTGTTTTTGGTTAGCCAAAAACCATTCACTGATTACCTCAAATTTGTATTGTATATCTAAAAATATAATTAGTTTCTGGTTACAAAAATTGTAGGTAGTCTTCTCTCCCTGGCCAAAAGTACTATATATATATACTATTATTTCCTTAAGGTAAAATATGAAGTTCAATGTTTTAAAACGTTTGGAGGTAATATAGACGGTGGACAGTGTCGCTCAGCTGTCTTGCCAGTCTAGGTTTGTAATCGGTGTGTTCCACTATATTGAAAATTAATTGGGTCAATGAAAAAAAAAAAAAGAGAAAACCAAACAAACAACTCTTTTAGAGGTCTTTTTCTTTCTAGTATCTATCCACGAAAATAATAAGTTGTAATAAATGTCAATGAAACCATTAAATACTATTACTTACAATTTACGCTGTAATTTATATTAGATGTCTCTGTCTACGCTGCCACAAACCAATGTTAACAAATGTGAAACTCATATTACAGATATTAATTAGTTTCAAGTTTTAGTATCACAAAAAAATAGAGGGAAACGTCTTTGATTTTTTTGTTTTTGGTCTCTTCTGCGTATGTTTTTAGCAGTTCAATTTATGTCATCGGTCTAGAGAACTTTGGTTTAGTGATTTCAGAATGATTTTCTTTGTTTTTCGCTGTAATGTTTAAATTCTTAGTAGCCAGCATGATCAGAAAGAGGTCACACAATCTATGTGAACAACAATAGACTATCATTTGGAAGACTTTTTAGAAACTCACAATGAAAAGATACTTAGATAAAAATAATACTATAAACTCAATTTCACTCGGTCTGAGGTTCGAGAACAACTTATGATTTAGAAAATAGTAGAATCATTGGGTCTTTATACAATCGAAATGGTACGTGGGAATTGAGACTTTTTACAGTTTTGCTATGCCATAAAATAAAACTAAAACGTCACCGTCAATTTCGCCAAAGTTTTCAACCAAAACTAATTTTCCTTTTTCATTTGTGGTTTAAACGCCGCGTAGCATTTAGCGTATCTAATGATACTTATAAACAAGAAACTTTGAAAGAGTCGTACGGTACGGTATCAAACAAATCGGGCACACGCTTATTTGTTGATTTGTGTGTGTGTGTGTGTGTGTTTTTCAACGCACATGCATGATTTTTTGTCGAATATGATGATAAAAAAGAGTAGCCTTCAAGTAAAATATACCAAATCCAAATGTCATATTCTAAATTCATCGTCTAATCAACGTAAACAGTTGTATGTTTGACTTCTTTGAATTGTCAGGTCGAGTTTTTGCATCCGTTAAGCCCATTTAATCAGGCCGTATATACTAACACCATGATGATGGGTCAACTAATTTATATATTGGACCTAATTAGGTTTTTATCGATGCTCTTGGTACTTGCTAAAAAGAGTAAGGTTTATTGAATATCTTCTAAAAAGAGTGTACATATACGATTGATCAAAATAATTGGTTTAGTTGGTTAAATAAAAAAAACTATATATAGCAACACAGATAAAATCAACGGTGATTATCTATGCTCAGAAAAACAAAAAGTATGATGAACAAAATATGTAAAGTTACGGTTTGGGACTATGCAGCTATTGACAAATAATGCAATGGAACACATATATTATATCATTATATGTGGACATAATAAAATCGTAGGCATGGAAAAAAATTACGAGAAGACTAAATTAGAGAAGCGTAGAGGAAGGTTGGACACATAATTAAGTGCACATGAGAGTCTGAACTTTAGGAGGATCGCCGAAAGTGACAAATTTCGATTAACCAAAAACCATTCAGAATAATTGATTTAGCTTATTTGAGTTTGATCTCTCTCAACCATGTTATCGGTCTAGCACTTTGGTTTAATGCATCCGTTAAAGCCCATTATATCAGGCCGTATGTACTACACCTGATGATGGGTCAAGTCATTATATAAGGGTGTATGCACAATCAGGAATCCAGGTTGAAACCATTTGGACCTTTTTTTTTTTTTTTTTCTTGATAATGAAACGTATGGACTTTATTTAAGCTTTATTGGTTCTCTTGGTACACTTGAAGAGTAAATGTTTTCTTTTAATATCTTTTTCGTTCAAATCTGTATAGCACCAAACAAGTTATGGAATGTTAATTTTAGTCTCTTTTTTCTTGAAGTATAGATACTAGATAACAAGGAAAAGGAAGCAGAGCAATGGGTTTCAATATATATACAAACTGATCAAGTCTAATTAGTATAGTTAACGACGTAAGACTAACTACACTTTCACATATTTAAAATCATTGTATAGCTGTAAAGTGATTTTAGTGCAGTGACAAATGGTAAGTCCTTAATGCACAAGGTACCATCACACCAAGAATCTGAGTCCCACTCTTTAAGAATATAGGGATTTGGCTAATGGCCGGCCTATTGTGGCCCAATGGTTGACAAAAAAAAAAATCATTATATAGCTTGAATTCGTTACATCATGCATTTAGTTATGCAACTATATATTTGACCAATCATGTAATGGAAGTATGGAACATATACATTATATGTGGACATAGAATCGTAGGCATGTACCAGTAAAAGTAGAGATTTGAATAGATAAACGTATATCTAGGAAGGTTGGACGCATAATTAAGTGCACATGAGCGTCTGGAACTTTAAGAGGATCGCCGAAAGTCACAATTTTCGATCTCCAATTCTCCATTATTGTTAGAAATTTAAGTACAACCATATAGTATTTAGTATATAGTATATAGTATATATATATACTTTCTTCTTCACCCATTATAAATCAGGTCATAACATATTTATCAAAACTTAAAAGCAACTAACTTGTTGTCAAAAAAAAAAAAAAAAAAAGCAACTAACTTTTTGGTGATAATATGAGCAAACCTTTGTGGATCTCTCAACTGTCACATGATTTGGGTTAGCTAGCTAGCTAAAAGCTACTTGTCATGTAAAACTACATACAGTAGTATATTGATACATAAAGTTTTAGAACGTTTAGGATTCTGATTCAATTTTATGATGAAAGTGAAAATATAAATAATCATATATTGAATTGATATATGAAGGATATCAATTCTTATTAAAACTTCTTACTTGTTTTTTGTTTAAAGCCAACGTCTTATAATTTTATATGAAGTTTGTTGGTTTTGTACTAAGTACCAACCAATATATTCGTTGCTTGTAACCAAATCAGTTCCAATCTCAACATAACTTGAAAGTAGAACCTTCAGGTGAACCCATGACAATCTCTTCTCTTGTGAAAAAATTTCTATAAGACACAAAAGCATACTTAACATACGACCAAATTTGAAAGTAACAAAAGAAGACAAAGAACTCGTCTTTCTCCTCGAGTGATTGCAAAGCGTAATAGTAGTTACCAAGTTACATTCAACCAAAGAAGAAGACAAGATTACAAATGAAGAGGTTACTTACCCCACCTAAACGCAATAATTCTAAACTCTCCCCCGAAAATTTCTAAATGTTGGGAAAAGTCCAAAAAAGAAAGAAATAAACATATGTACACATTGGAGTTGGCATCTTTGCTGAAATCATTCCAGCTCTGCCACAAACATCCAAAGAAACTGACAGCTTTGCGTTTGGCATTTTTTAATACCAATATCTCTCACCTTACTACTCAACTACACTACACTACACACACATACTCTCATCATTCTACCTTTTTCTATTATACCATCCACCACTCATAAAGACCACTCCCCAAATTTTAAAAAAGTGAAATTTACACTGACACACTTCAATATATAAAAAATAAAACCAAAAAAATTTAGTTAAAAACACGAAGAGAGACGAACATTCTGATCTGACACTTTTTCCTCAAAGTATATACTTAAAAAATACTTTATCTGAGACTTTTTTTTCTGGCGTTTTCTTCTTCATCTAGAGCTTTGTTGTTTCTTCCATCCCAAGCAACACTGTCACTTTCCCACCTTATTACAAACAAACAAATTTGAATCTTTTAAAGTGTGATCACGGACATGAAAATAAACATATTCTTTAGTCAACAGAGATAGGTTACATACCTGTATGATTGTTTTTGTTCATTATGTCACATTGTCACCATGCAAAGAGTGAAACTGATCAAACCCAAAACTCAAACTCAAACTCAAAAACTCATGTCTCCGTCTTCTTTAACACGATTAAGATCGATGTTTCTCAGATCACGCAGATGTTGCAGAATCTCATGTAAGAGATGTACACCTTTGTCTCCTTTTTTCAATGAACCAACACAATGTCTCAAGAACTCTCTATCTGCCTCTAGAGCTTCTAGTCTCTCGTAAAGCTCATCCACTTCTTCTTCTATCGTCACATTCTCGCCATTCTCCGATTCATCAATCCCGTTTTCATGATGGTTTCCGTTACCTAACCCGTTCTCCTGCAGCTCCCCATCGACAGCATCAAACAGGGGAAGTAGTCTCTTCGACTTGATGACTCTGTGTTTCCCGTTTGTTTCCTTACCATGAAAATGCCCGTTTCCATTCTCAAACGTTTTAACTTCCTCGTCCCCATCCTCTTCGTTATTAAGATCAGTGAGTTTCTCTTCAAGAAACTTCAATCTCCCAAGAATCGAAAGCCTCTCTCCTTCATAATCATCTAAACACTCATCAAGACGAAGCACAACATCAACCGGTGTACTCTCCATCTCACTATCACTATATTTCCAATCTGAAACCCCTTCAACGTTCTTGTGATCATGATGCACCTCACCGTTGTTGTTGCTGTTCTCATCAGACTCCCCATTGTTTCTATTATACGAATCAACAGAGGAATCTCTCATTCTCCTCCTCAACATCCCCATCTTCTCTTTAGCTTCAAACTCCTCCAATCTCTTTCTATACACTTCAATCTCCTTCTCCAGCTCAGCGTTCTCTTTCTCTCTATTCACCATAAGCTCATTCAACAGCTGCAACGCTTCTTGATCGAACTCAGCTTGTTCCTCCATCATTCTCTGATACTGCAACGCTTCCATCTGCATCGCAGATTTCTCCTCATGCAACCTGTTGATCATCGCCATTGTTTCATTGGCAGCAATTGCAGAAGCGTTCCTCTCTTCCTCCAGCTCTTCGTATAAAGCAGTAAGTGCTTTCCTCTCTTCTTGTAACTCTAACTTCAACTTGTCCACGGTGAGTACAACTCCTCCTTCAGAACATTCAATACCATCAACAGATTCTGTTCTTCGCTCTAAGTGAAACATAGCATTATGTAGACTATGCGATCTTTCCAATGAAGGAGGAGTTTCTAGAAACCGTTCCTCATTGATGTTTGTTATTGTTCTGAACTCTAATGTATCATCCTCCTCTGTTTCATCTAAAAGAAACGCTCAAATCAAAAATAGAACACACCATATGCAAAAACGTAGGTTTGTGTATGTATAAATTAGTTACCATGATCATTGTCATCGTTGCCATTAGGATTGAGTTGTTGTTGTGGGATGTAACATCTCCGAGTTGCTCGTGATCAGGAATCTCAGTACCTATAGAAACCTCAGCGTCTGTTTCTGTTTCTGTTTCGTCGTCGTCGTCGAGCAAATCATCTGTTGAAGCACCTGCAAATATACTCACCAAACTCATCAAACCGTAAAATACACGGCAAGAAGATAAAATCAAAAGATGGTAAGACACTTGAGTTTAAAGCTACGCAAAGAATGTTACCTAGATTCGTCGTCACCACCGCAGCCTCCGCTGGGGTGATTATTATTACTTCTTCCTCCTCCTCAGCTTTGGATTCTTTAGCAGCAGTGATGATGACCTCTTCCTTCTCCACCTCTTCCTCCGCCGTGAGTTCAGGCTCAGCGCCGAAATCGAGGATAAAATCACCGTTAATATCGGAAATCTCACGAACTTCATCGCTAGGTTTGTAGAATTCAACAGGAATCAAATGACAGTCTTCTTCATCGATATAGAACTCAAGGTTTTGCTTAGGTGCAGCAGACTCTGCAGTCTCAACCTCTACCGCCAGATCCACTTTGTTTTCTTCCTTTTCTACTTTGTTACAGTCGAAGCTTGATACATAGCACGAGAACTCCTCCTCTATATCATCATCATCATCATCGGAGGAGGAGGAGGAGGAGGAAGAATCACAGCTAACTTCATCTTCTTCAATTTTTTCAGGAGATTGAGGAACAGTTTCAATTACAGAAGAAATCTTCTTCTTCTTCTTCTTCTCCTCTGTTTCTTCTTCTTCTTCCACTCTTCCTTCTTCAAAATGATTTAAATTCATGGATCCTGTATTTTTATCATCATCTTCTTCTTGTTCGAGTACGAAGATCGATCGAGGAAACTTAACGCCATTGTAAACCTGGCCTTCATCTCCGATCGGATAACTTACAATCCCCAAATCAGACTCGATCGGAGCACATAGTGACGAACTTATCTTACCACCAACCAAAAAATCCTTGTGAGATTCTTCAACGAAACCACCGTTTGATTCTTCTTGAACAACAGGATTGGAATGAGTGTGATGATCATCACAACGAAACCGTTGTTGTTGTGAATTAGAAATCTCGAGAGCGTGATCGTCGCAGAGGAGATCTCTAGGGGAAGGAGATTTACGAGAAGAAGCGTCGAAGAAACGGTCGAGTCTAGAGCAGAAGAGACAAGGACGTTTGAGACCGAAGTAATCAGCGAATCTGAGGATGAAATAAGAGAAGAGAGAGTTTAGAAGAATGAAGAAGATTAGTGACCATTCGAGAAAAGCGTAGACGAGGATTAAAGTGATTCTGTTTGTTTTCCGGTGGATCAGAGTCGCGAATCTATTAGCCGCCATTGACGACAACGATGAATGAAAGAAAGCTTTTAATTTGTAAAAATCTGATATTTACAGAGAGAGAGAATGGGAGAGAAAAAGTGTTGTTGTGTTGGGGAGACGAAGTTAGGAAGGAGAGAAAGACTTGTCAGCTTATAAGTAAGTTAGCCGGAGAAATCAGACCGACCACGAGACTTTTTATTTTATTTTTATTATTTTATTCTTGAGTTGAAAATTTTGATTTTTTTAATTCTTTAATATTTGTTTCAAAATAAATGTTAAGAGTTGAGGAAAAAAAAATTATGGATAAGTAAAGGATTAATGTCAAAAATGTCATGTGTGTTATAAGGATATATATCTTAAATAACCATTTTGTGATTTTATTACTCAGTTTAGATCATGTAGATATCTATCCTTATTGTATATCTAAAATAAGGATACACTTGTCAGTTTATATGTTGTAATGTCTACATGTTGTTTACAGCACAAATTTTCACCACCTCAAGACATGGTAAATGCTTCACTTGGTTCAGCTTTCCTGGAGTTCCTTCGAATTTTTGTTTTGTTATAAGGGTAAAATTTATTCATAACAAGTTGGGTTACAAAAATAGATTACAACTCAATACAAGTTCAAATAGCTACGATGAATAAATATTACTTATATAAGATATTTTAAAAAATTCTATCATATAAGAGCTGATAGACTTGGCAGCAACCACAAAAATTATAAGTATACTACCAAAAATGTTATTAATTACATATTTGGCCAAGATTTCAATATATGATTTTTAATTCAGTTTTAAAATTTAAACCATTTCTATTGGTTATTCTCATTTATATTTAAAAATAAATTAATACTACGATGAATATGTGACTTTTTTTACTAATGGTGGAAGAGTACCGTACTATAATGATTTTAAGAAATATTTTATTTTGCTTTATTATTAGATCTTAAGATAATTTCATATTGTTCCTGCAAATACGCATTATATAAGCTATTAGTTTTAAAATTGTCGGACACGAAGATAAATGCAATTAAAACCATCAAATATAAGAAGCGATTATGATTTTCTCTTCATTATAGTGTGTTAATAACATGCCATAATCGCTCATCTTCAATTTGATAAACAAACATGAATTTCATATGACCCACCACCAATTGTATTTATATTTTTATTCCTTATAAAAATGATACATGAACGTTTTTCATGTAGAATTCAAAACATAAGGTTATATAAAAAGGATACTGTACAAAAGATGAACTCTATACGAACAAACACATTGATTATAATAGATCATTAAATTAAATACGGTTGACATCTAATTTAGACTCTTCTTCAAGCCAAAATTTTTTTTCTTTCCAATACTTACATAAAAATATGAGAATATATCAATACTTTGAAATATATAAAAGGCGGGGTGGGATTTGTGTAGCAGAAAGCTACTGATTTATTTTTATTTATTTTGTTAAGATACTGATTTATTGATTAAACATTGCTCGTGACGCAATCATACTGTTGAATTTATTTTTAAGTTTTAATATTTTTTTGCAAAAAAGAAGAAGGAAAAAACAGTTTTTAAGTAGGAAAATTAAATAAAACATTGCCACGTGGTTTATATGACCCGCCACTCCGTCTTTAACTTTGGAGAGTGGGCCCAAACCTGTGACCCACATGCGCATAAAAGGGCCCACACTTTTAACACACCAAAACTTGCATACAAATTATTACTCTCAAACACCCAACAAATTTATCTAATCTAATCTATAATAATAACTCGTGAAAGGTTTTGGTTACTCTATTTTTTAAAAATTAGTCACATATTTTGTGGGCGTCTGGTATGAATGAAGTTTTTATTAATTTAAACATGAACTAATAATATAACATCTCGTTAACATATTTAGCTGTTCATTGTTGAAAACGTGTGTCTGATTACTCTAGATATAAAGTAATATTGACTGATAGAAACTAAAAGTAACAAGTGTGAATAAATAATGCATATTATGTTTTTGTACGAGTACTACAATGAATTGAAATCGTTACTCAAAAGTAGGTAACAATTTTTCCTTTAGTTTCCTTTTATTAAACACCACTTTACTTCTTTCAATTTTTTTGACCAAGTTATATAACTAGGCCCCGTAAGGATCACCAAAAGAGACGACAAGACCTTAATTGTTACAGCTTTATACCAAAATCCAAAATGAAAGATTACTACATTTTGTTTATCGAATGTAAGAAATAGTGGTTTTGAAGTTGTTTTACCGAAGAGAATAATAAGACAAGGAAGAAAAACGCGTCTACTAATAAACATGGTTGATAAAAACTTGGACGGTATTTAATCTAAAAATAGACATAATTCATAAACAATTACATTTATAACGTGTTTGGAGTGTGGAGAAGGTAATAGATATTCCAAATTAGCAACTATAATAAAGAAAATTTGATTGGGGAAAAAAATCAAGAGTTCATATGGACCAGTCTAACATTATGTGCCACTTTCTATTTTTATAATTCACATCAAAACCGAATTCATTTTAAATTTAATTAGACCGTGTCCATTTTATAAAAAATAGTGACGGGACATTTCAACATTGTGATGAAATGTTATAATAATTTTATTCTGTTCTTTAGCTGAATGGTTCACATTGACATCATATGGACATACAAATATTGACCTTTTCGAAGATACATATTACAATTAATGTATATATAATGTTCTTTTTTGAGCTCGTGGTCTTATCAAACATAAATCGCGTGTTGTCGAAGAGATAATCATCAGCGAATGTAATGTAAGTATCAAAGTAATTAGTATTCAAAGGGGCCAATATATCCACTAAAAACTTATATGTCAGAATTTAATACATTTTATAGGAAGGTATTATTAACCAGATCAAATATTCGATTACATACGTGATATTGGGAACTTGTGCGTTAGGATCGTGTAAATTCTGATTTATGTTTTTTTTTTTTTTTTTTTTTTTGAACACAAAATTCTGATTTATGTTTTAGCAACAAAATAATTTGTGTGAATGAAAAGGGCCATGTGGTGTTGGGCGTGGCTCATATACAAAGTTTAATGACAGGTCACTCACACCTCACTGTTTTGTTGCCTAATAATCTACTAGTACTTATTTATATAACATAGAATCTTTCCAAAATCTTGTTTAATTTGGAGAACATTCATATCACACTAGTAGTTTTCAGATTTCTAAGCTATAATATTGGTATGTGCATGCATCTATTATCAATACAGTTAAAACTTTCACATCATTTCTTGATCTTTTATTAGTTGATGTAGAATTAAAACAGAAGATAATGTGAACCGCTCTTAAGCAAATACATATATTTTAATGAAAGTTCATAATACTATGTACTTATTTGATTTTATCATAGAAAACAAGAAAGGAGAAGCGACCTCAATGATTAAATTCGTCGGCTGAATCAATATCGAGACTTTAAAATTCAAAAAAAAAGAAAAGAAAATGGTGGTGGGGTTTGCAGCCTAAGCTTTTAGGTTAAGCCTTTAACATGTGATTAACTTTCAACACCAATGGCGCTCCAAAATCCCGGAAAAGAAGAAAATGATTTCGATAACTCACTTAGGATTCTAAAATATGTGAGAACTTAGAATAACTCGCTAGTCACTTCCATGATATTTAAAAGCTGTGGTATATAACACTTTATCTGTAACTAAGAAGGGGGTTCATTGTTAAGAGTAATTCGTAAAACAATAGTAATGATGAACATTGTATTGAAGAAAATAGTAACAAGGTGACTTAAATATAACAAGGTGGTATATAATTTTTTAAAAAAGTGGGTCTAATATTTACCATATGGGAAGTTAGAGTTTAAGATTGTAGGTTTACAAAAAAAAATAATAAAAAAAAAAAAAAAAAAGATTGTAGGTTTACAAGTTTAAATTTAGAGTTTAATTTTGTAAGAAGTCATGTGATAAAAAAAAAACTCATGTGATAACTCTTAAGTTTAATCAATTTAACCGGTTTTCCTTGACATTTTTGCATATATAATGATTATATGACCAATTCTAGAAGTATATATCATGTAGACATGAATATTCGTATTAGAGATCTAAGGCGATGAGTCTTATAATAGATATTTATTAGATACATGGTATGTTTTTATATCTAGAAGTTCCAACAAAGTAAAGATATAAAGGAAAGAATTGAAAATATAAATATAAATCATATCAAGAAGAGATTTAAAAAAAAAAAAAAAAGAGTAGAAAGAGTAAAAATGGTGAGGGAAATGATGGTGAATTGAGGGCTGTTGAAGAGAGGTGGGGGATCTTGTGTCCCCTCTTTTTTATTCCTTACTAAAAAGTATAAAAAACCATTATATAATTCTGTAATAAATAGAATAATCTTTAGTGAAATCATATAAGATGTTCTTTTGTTTTATTTTACCCTGACTAACTTTAAGGGTTCTTAACGTAAAACACATTTTTTACATAGGAATAGAATCATGCAAATCTTTTTTAAAAACGTAGTAAATATAAAGCAATAGTGAAACAAAGCATGTTGTCTGTCATGGGAGATTCATGTCTTGTTACCCGTTTCAACATCCCTGCAAGAAGAGACATTGGAATGTCTCTGTCTGTGTCTCAACTGTGAAAAACATTTAGGGACAGTTTTTGTCTGATTCACTCTCAGGTTCTACATTTGTAACATACCACACCACAGTCACTCATCAGGTCTCTCTTTATGTACTGAGTGAGGATTAGTCAATAACACAGCTTATAAGCAAGCAACCTAAATCTCACAACAAGCTACTGTGAAATGAAATAACTTTATCCGTATCAGGTTTCAATATCTCTCACCTTAATTGAACAAAATCAAATCATTAGCCCATTCCTTACTATCTACAACAAAGCAAATCACTCTCCAAGTTATGTTCACTTGCTCAGTCATTATTCAGCTACAGCTTTCTACTGAAGAAGAATTATAATCGAATATCGAAATGGTGTTTCTTTGTGGGTTCAAAGAATTTTTTTAGCCTCCTAGATAATGATCTACTGTCACACTTTCACCATTCTTGATATTTCTTTGGTTTTTTCTACTCTGATTTAGATCAATTTACTAACTTTCAAGTAATCAAGTGCCTCAACCTTCAAAAACATGAACTAGATTATAATTGTAACAAACGAAGATGCAATTACAAAATTTTGAATGAGTTTTGTTGTTTTAATTTCATTTTCTGGAGATATAAAACACTATATGCCAAAACTAACATGGGACCTCCATATGACACGTAGGATTAATACGATTCAGACGAAAGCCATCCTAGAACTAACTCTCTACCATTAGAATTTAGAACCAATCTCAAGAGATAAGGAAACTTCACAACCCAAAAAAGAAAAAAACAGAACAGACAGAAACATAGAGATGAGCCGTTGCGGCTCTCTTGGGCTCTGTGCCCCGAATGCTTTGTCATCTCTCTCCTTGAAGCCTCGCAGTGTGAAATCTACTCTCTGTATTACATCTCACTCCAAAGCCAACGATGTTCTTCATCATGTAAGACTTCTTTAACTTAAGTGTAGAGTCATCAACAAGAATCTTCATGTAAAAGAGTACTTCTTTAACTTAAGTGCTTACTACAGAATATTGCCAAGATGAGAGCAAAGGCTGGTGATTTCTTTGGAGCAAAGAAAACAATCTTGGCAGCTCAACTCGGGACAGTTCTTGCCACGGTAACAACTTGTAACATACGAGACCTTTATTCGTTGATTGAAACAATGAGAAAACAATGGGGGTAACTGAAGTTCGTAAGTTTTTTTTTAGATTGATCATCCAGCTTTGGCAATAACGGGAGTCAACAACCAGCAGGAGTTAAGCAGTGTCGTGCTCGACATCGCGATCATATCCGTTTGGTACTTCCTCGTAATGCCAGTAAGTTTAAAGACAGAGACTTTGTTATATTTTCAAAGAAATAGATGATTCATGATTTCTGAATGTGGGAACTTTGTATATGTTTTGTGTTAGCCAATCATCATGAACTGGCTGAGAGTAAGATGGTACAGAAGGAAGTTTTTCGAAATGTATTTACAGTTCATGTTCGTCTTCTTGTTCTTCCCCGGGTAAGCAAAGGTCACACAATCATTTCCATCAATGCCTTGTAGGCTTGTACTCTAATCTCAAATCTCTCTAGTCCTTATCAAGTTTTTATAACTTTGCAGGCTACTGATATGGGCACCATTTCTCAACTTCAGAAAGTTCCCAAGAGATCCATCTATGAAGAATCCTTGGGACATACCAACAGACCCTTCCTCTATCAAGAACGGTTACCTCAAATACCCCTTTGCAAAGCCAGAAGATTATGATCTTGATTCTTGATTAGCAGATAGATTGACACGTCTGTGTTTCACATCTTTGGGACTGTATGTATATACTCCAGATTCACATGAACACAATGTAATGACTTGTGCATACAGTTATGATCAAGACACATTCAAATCAAAACATATAATCAACAGAAATAACTTTATTGTCAGAGGGAAAAAGAAGAAGAGATAAATTATCTCAGACACAAATTAAACAGTCTAAAAACAACCTTCTACAAACTTACGAGCTTTGAACAGACTCCCAAATCCCAGCTTTGTGACTATAAAAAAAGGAAACCCTCATTATTCAACACCTCCTTAACCCTAAAGTCTGGTCAAGATCTTCAAAATTTTGTATCTTGGAGTGTAAAAAGGCTTTTAACTTTTAAGTAAATTCTCTACACCAACGATATAGTAAGAGTTATCTCTCTACTTATCGTTCCTCAGATTTTGTGTTTCTCTTCTCTTACTTCTTCAAAGCTGAGGTCAATACCTCAGTATATTTGTTCAGGTATTCGTGCAGCTCGAATGACTCCACCAGGTTCTTCAGCTCGGCTGTAACCTCCGGGTTGGAAGATAGAACAGCTGCACCAGCGGCTCCTGCAGCTAGAATCACAACAACAATGGCTGTTCCTTTGAGGCAGGCACTTCCACGGGAGAGTTTTCCCGATATCACTTTGCAGGACTTGTCAGCTTCTTTGTAAAGAGCACCATTGGCACCTCCCTCAGTGATGGCCTCCTCGTTCTAATACATCAAAGGTTCAATATCAGAGATGAAATTTTGTGAAATTGTATGGAAATTGTGTAGACATTACCTTTAGCCTGAAGCTCTTCATAGTTCTGTTAAGAGTGAGCTTATCACTCGGTGAAGATGATAGTTTGAGCGAATGCTCTTTCCATTCTTCAACAAGCTTTTTAAGAACAGCAACACTAGCTTCCAGATTCTCCTTGTAGAGATTGTCCCAGTGCTTGCAGCAATCAACGTTTTCTGTCACAGCCCACATAGCAACTGCTGTAGCTTCCTTGGCTAAAACAGGGTTTCCTGTGACAACGGTAACGTTAGAACTCTTACTAGAGGAGGCAGAGGGGAAGCAGGAAACTCAGGGATTCAAGATCTTGTTTGTTAATTATACCTTCTCCAGCTAGTTTCAGAGCAAAAGTGAATATCTGTTGTGTGACTTGTTTCATTGCCTTGCTTCCTGGTGCACCAGCAAGAGCCACTTCTTTCAGCAAGGGATATATTGCCTCAAACCTCTCTGTAGCCTGTATGCATCAAAGGATCATGCTTATGATTCAGAATCAACAAACACGTCAAGGTTTTGTTCTATAAATTCCAGTAGTACTACTACTCACCTTTACTCTTGCGGATGAAGCAGGGAATGTAAGGCGCATCAACATCTCAAATGAAGGAGGAGGAATCAATCGCTCTCCTTTCCTAACAGCTCCATTAACAAGTATGGTCCTAGCCTTTGGATTCGTCAACATTCTGATAAGAAAAATTGCATAAACAAGATTAGATGATTTTAATTTTACTATATAGTATATCAAAACAAACGAGATCGCAAGAAAAAGTCTGACTTACTTCTCAACCAACTGCAGGATGAGATCCCTTGACTGAGGGTTGCAGTTCTTATTAACAACAACAGGTAACAAGTTGTGCGCCCATGAATACAAGCCTACAGATAGATCACTTGGGAAGCCTGTCCACATTTAACAAATTTACAAAATTTCAGAATAAAATCGAAGAAACACACTCTTGGTCCTCAATCAATTACAAAAAATACACGAACCTGAGCCATCATCCAAACTGTGACCGGAAGCTTGTCCTGTCCCTGATACTTAGCATTCTCCCTCAAAGTTGGCAATACATTAGTCAAAGCATCAGGTTTCCTACGCAGTACCATTGCTAATGCAACAAATATTGCAACCTAATATATATCAAGATGGAGTTAGTTAATCCAAAGTCAATAACTTCATATCGAATAAAAAGGAATGCAAACAAACCTGAGATTTGGAAGAAGCATGTTGTGCACCCTTCTTCCCACCTTTGGCACCACCTTGTTGAACTGCCAAATCTGTGAGAATACAATCAAACCCCCACAACACAAAGTGTCCAAGAGCCTCAATTGGACGTTGGTTGATCCAATCAACTGATGTTTTGTAAACTGGTTCCGGAATATGAACTAACGGAACCTATTAACACACAAAGAGAACAAAAGATCTCAGATTCATCAAAACCTAAACCTAAGACTTGGATTAAAAAAAAACCTCAAACATTCACTCACATCGATCAGCTTAGACAAAGGAGACTCCTTGAACATTTTCACCCATGGAAACTGCACAGATGAAACACCAGAGAGTGCTCTCCCAAAGTAATCAGCAAATCTCATTAGCTGAATCTCAGGTTGAGTCGCATACGATTCCTATATATAAAAATCGAAACTTTTAGATCACACAATTCACAAAAACAGATCGAAGCCTCAATTATACAAATCCATGCACATACCGTAGCTTCAATAAGGAAAGCTTCGAGATTTGAAGGATCGATCTTAGATGCAGCTTCAGGCAAAGACACTTTAGGCTTCTTCTCCTTCTTAGGCTTCTTCTTTTTAGTTTCCTCAGCCTTAAGACTCTCATTCCTCGCAGCAGCGATCTCATCATCATCATCACTACCATCATCATAGCCGTAACCGTTAGATCGGTGGTGTTTAGATCTAACAACACCATCATCATCCGAATCAACAGCAGCCATCTTCGCCGCTAGGATCCGTCGTCTTCGATCCTCAGCTTGCTCTTCAAGGGAACGGAACACGTTGTCTCCGGTTCCGTTCTGAACGGTTTTGCCACCGTTCGCCGCCGTGGCTTGATCCGTCGGTTTTGCCTTACGGTTACGTTTCGGGTACACGACCTTTTTCCAACCATGGTCGACGTGAGAGTTACCGTTAGAGGTCTCGAAGCCATTGTACTCGACAGATTCGATCGGATCCATTATTGGGTTTTCTAAAGTTTCTAGCCTTTTTTTATCACTTCTCTCTCTCTCTCTCTCCGGCGTGAAAAACAGAGACCAAACAAGAAGACGAGATTTGACCGGAGGGAAGAGAATATATATATATATGAGATTTATAGGGTAGAGATTAAAAAAAAAAAACAATATCCTTATTTTTTTTGTAACTTAACTACGAAATTGCCATTGATATTACATAAACCAATCCTTTTGGGATTTGGTTTTGTTTATTTTAGTTTTAATTTTCTAAGGATTAGTGATTCGAGTTTACCCAAGAAAATCTGAAGGGGTGAAATATCTCAGCCTCTGTTTTTTATTTTATTTTTTTACCGAATATAGATAATTCTATTTTGTGATTGGTTTAATTCGCATTAGAAACAAATATATTGGATGGTTTTTTTCTCTCATAATCAAATATTTGTTGTGGAATTAGTCTATTTCTATCATTATTTAGTGAATCAGTGACAAGCGTTTTTTACTTTTTTTTCTACTAGCATATTTCGTAATCATCCTGTTTTAGCGTAATTAATCTTGCACGAGGATCCATATTTTAGATTTTGTTTTACAAAATCGAAAGCTCCTTTATATTTTGGTAACAAGATCTTTGTTTTTTTGAATGTTCAAACTATTATTAATTTCTTTCTATTTTTTTTATTCTCCTTGCAGTACTTTGAACATTCTCATCTGAATTAAAAGCTATAATTGTTAACAAACAATAAATTAAATGTTTTTAATGTTACTCCTAAAAACAAATTGACTATTACAGTATAATTTTAGTATTTTTAATTAATTGGAATATGAATAAGTTAAATGTTTTCTTGCTAAAATTTACTAATTAAATGTTAAAAAAATTTGATGTATTAAAATCATAAAGCGGCAATATCATCTCTTGGGAGACATACAATAAGATAGAAATGGTACATAAAATTAGGGAGTGTATTAAAACTATGATTTTGAAGGATTTTATGAAATTTGGAATTTTGATAGATTTTAGAGAAGTTAATATGATTTATGTTAAAATTCTTTCAAATTCCAACTAAATCCATGAGATTTGGATTTCTGTATTTTTAATTAAACAAATCTTCTCAAATCCTCCACAATCCTTAAGGGGAGTGTACTCAACTTAACATTTTAATTGATTTGGGTAAATTTTACAAATTCTATGTTATTCAATCATAAATTTTAAAAAATCTATTAAAATTCACTGTTATTGAATTGATGATTTAAAAATTTACTTTAAAATCCATTGTTATTCAAAACATTTTGTGGATTTGGATTTTAATGATTTTTAGAGATTCCGGAAGATTTGAATTAGTTAAAAATACAGAAATCCAAATCTCATGGTTTTAGGTGGAATTTGAAAGAATTTTACAATAAATCATACTTAAAATTATTAAAATCATTTAAAATCTCATGAAAACTCAAATCACTTGGAATATTAGATTGAGTACACTCCCCTAAAAATTATTAAAATCCAAACCCACAAATTGTTTTGAATAACAGTAGATTTTAAAGTAAATTTTTAAATCATCAGTTCAATAATAGTGGATTTTATTTTTAAAATCCATGATTGAATAATATAGAATTTGTAAATTTTACACAAATCACTTTAAAATGTAAGGTTGAATACACCCCTTAGTAATTTAGTACGGTCTCTACTCAAAGTTGACACACACAAATCGAGTTCTACCATAACTATTAAAAAAAAAACGAAAATTATGTTTAATCAAAAAGAATTAGTTAAAAGCTACTCTTGTTAAAACAGACGAAGTAGTGATTTGTATTGAACGCACAAATCATGTAAAATTTTGGTATCAACTATCAAGTATGTTTACTTCATTTCGCGACATGTGACGTGCTAGTTTGCTACCGTGCATCATACTATTTAACCATACATTATCCACTACCAATCTACCTGAATATACCCAATGAAACATGGCTTCATATTCTAACATGTACACCAAATATTAAGTACTGCGTCGGTGTTGTTTTAACATTAAAACCAGCATTGGCAGTTCACTTACAACATATGGAGCAATTCTATAAAAATCGTGCCTCCTCTTTTTTACCAAGTTCTTTACCAGGAGAAAGATAGGGTCTCAACTCACAGTTTTGTTCTGTAGCTCTCGGTTTTGTTCTGGAAACACCTCATTCTTCAATAAAGACTTGCATTGTCACCGTATCAATAGGCCGAAAAAGACAGCATTACATCTACAAATCAAGATCAAGTTATTTCTTTACAAAATCATGTGTTATTTTTAACAAAATTTAATTATATATTTCTATAGTATCACAAACACTGTCATTTTTTTAACTTAAAATATATAGTAGCCAGATACATACATGATACATCTAACAACCTTTTTATGGACTTTCTTGAGAAAAAGAAACTGTATTGTTTCATTTTTTTGTTATTATTATCACAGCTTTATATATATATATATAATATATAACAATATAAGATTTAATATTCATTCTTCGAATTTTATTACATGATTAAAATAATTTTGGAAATTTTGGTAATTCATAAATCCACAAAATTTGAATAAGCTACAAATTTCATTGGACAGTACTTGGGTTCACCCCTAGGGGTGAACCTCTTCATTCACCCCCTTATTATATAAGGAAATAAATTCTGTGTACATTATTATAAAATTAAAAACTTAAACCGCTCTTTTATAAACCCAAACCGACATATAATTTTGTTCTAATTATAAAATCTAAACCCTAACCATCTAATTTGTAAACCCAAACCGACATATAATTTCGTTCTAATTGTAAAATCTAAACCCTAACCATCTAATTTGTAAACCCAAACCGACATATAATTTCGTTCTAATTGTAAAATCTAAACCCTAACCATCTAATTTGTAAACCCAAACCGACATATAATTTCGTTCTAATTGTAAAATCTAAACCCTAACCATCTAATTTGTAAACCCAAACCGTCATATAATTTTGTTTTAATTGTAAAATCTAAACCCTAACCATCTAATTTGTAAACCCAAACCAAAATATAATTTTGTTCTAATTGTAAAATCTAAACCCTAACCATCTCATTTGTAAACCCAAACCAACATATAATTTCGTTCTAATTGTAAAATCTAAACCTTAACCATCTCATTTGTAAACCCAAACCGACATATAATTTTGTTCTAATTTTAAAATCTAAACCAAATCAATATTTAGCTTTCCTTAAATAAAAGTATACAGAATTTGTTTCCTTAATTTGTTTTGCTTTTAAATATTAATTTTGGTTTATTTTAAAGAAAATATTAAATAGAACATTGTGATTGGTTGAGAAGGGAGGGGGTGAATACAAAGGTTCACCCCTAAGGGTGAACCTAAGTATTTTTCAATTTCATTGGGCTAGTTTAGATTTTCTATTTAAAAAAATTGGAAAGTTGTGCCTATGGCTATGGTGGTGGAGAATAGGTGTTGTCCATCTCTATTAGTCAAACAAAGATCATAAATATCCATCTCTTAAGGTCAACGGAATTAATGGCCACGTAGCTGAGCCATGTCCGTTACCACTAAATTACTACTTCTGTAACAAATTAATTAAAATTTAATATCAGCTAACGTAACGTGACAATAATAATGAGCATTTTCAGATACATGTACATCTCTGGTTTTTTAAACTAATAAAAGAACCTTTTTTTTTTAAGAAATGTATATCTTACGTTTTTAGCATACGTAAGTTCGACTGCAATGTATATCTTACGTTTTTTTAAGAAATGTATATCTTACGCCTTTTTACTAAAAACAAAATCTTAATTAATTATATACTACTTGGTAAACATTACTAGCATGAAAGACGTTCGAAACTTCTTCTTTCTCACTTTCATCGAACAAAATTTTTTTTTTTGATTGTTTTTCCAAGTAATTTTTTTTTTTTTTTGTCACGAAGCTGTCTGAAAAGCAAACGAAAAGTGAAAAAGCTAATATCTTTCGACTGAATCTAGTTTAGTTCAACTGCAAGTCTTCAAATAACTGAACTGAATTACCGAAAGTGTGTTCTTTTCAGAGTGAAACTAATGTTTCGCATGAGCTGTAAGTTATGTTCATCTCTTTTTTTTCTTTTTACCAAAGTAATTTTCATATATTAACTGCCATGTGTAAATAAATATTTTGTTTTTAAAAAGGCCCCTAGCTTTTAGTCATTCGGCCCATCAAACTTCTAAAGGATTGAAGCTTTAAAGCCCATAATAAAGCGTACGTCTAACTACTATAAACTTCTTGTTCTTTTTTGTCTTATCTGACTTTAATTAGCTAGTATTTCAGATGGGCTTCTAAGAGCATCTTTATAGGCAAAACAGTTTTTGGTGTTCTTAGGTTTAATATATTAGGAAACTAATCTAAGATCAGTAGATAAGAACTTTTGTTAAAAAGATAGTTATAGGGAGAACACTTAAGATCTTAAGATTTAATAATATAATATTCTTAAACATAAAACAATTATAAAATCTAATAAATTTGGTATGTAATATTAGAATTAAACTTATTACAATTATTTAATATTCTTCATCATATTCTTAAACTTATAAACTTATAAATTATAAAAATTATAAAAGAACATTTAAATTTCAAAATACAATACCAAATTTTTATGAAACAACAAAACATTGTAAATAAAATTATTTAAAAAAATCAAACAAACATATTACTTAATTAATTAAAACACACAAACATTAAATTTAATTAATACATAGTTTATGGTACAAATTTATTTCATATATTCTCAATGATCTTCTTTGCAATGAACTTCTTGAGAGTGTACGCTTAAAACTATGATCATGCATTTGGGGACAAAAATACGAGTAACAACATATATAGACCAGACCAAAGAATCGGGTAAATATAATCGAGTCATAAACTCTAGCTCAACTTCCACAACCAGGGAATGAGAAAACACAATGGCTCTTTTTTTTTAGCGAGTAAATATCATATAGATGAAAAAAGTTTGGTTTTACAAAATGATGATCCAAAGATTTGATTCCTCGGCAAAAATTAGGATAAAAAAGCGAGGAAGCAAATAACAAATATCGATCCAATAAAGTTTGCAGTTATGGTGTTGATGATCTCACGGTCCGAGCCTTGAAGATAGTAGGAGGTGGAATGAATTGGAGGTTGTGTAGGAGATTGTTCCTCTGTTTCCAGATAGCATAGATTGCAGCCTGAGCTGCGAGTTTCGAAGGAGATGGGGAGGAAGCTGTGGTTAGTCTCATCCAGTCCAATAAGCTATCCCATTTCTGAACAAACTGGAGGAAGCTTTAGCTGGTTTGAATTGACCTCAATTGCAGAGCTGAAGTCGCAGTAAGGAGGAGGTGGTCCCTCCAAATTGCGAGCTGAAGGCTTGATCTTTTCTTCACCACTCGCCTCATATTCAAAAACAAGTCATTATCGATAAACCAAACCAGAAAGTATTAACTGCAGTTTTCAAAACCAAAACTGTTGGAACAAAAACAGAACATGTAGTTTTAAAATCAAATTCCTGCAGTTTTAAAACTAAAACCTTCGGGCTTTTTTGTAATGTCCATTGAAAGAAGGGAAGAAACATCAAACGAAAGATTACATAATAATGCACCATGAATTAACAATGAACCTCCTCGAGTTGAGACTAGCTTGGGAATCCAATGGCGTCTTCAAAATTGTGCCAGCAGATTCCGCTGAAGAACCCACCTCTCAAATTCCATTAACAGCGAAGCTGCAATATCTTGCATCATTGTTTGCAAATGAAACTCCCGAGTCAGTCCGATGGAGGAAACAAAATCAGATTTTCACCCTTCTTATCTCCATCTTCAAGCTGCACAAGACATTGCATTGATCATACAAATCGTCAATTAGCACACATTCAAAAGCTAATAAGATAAATCGCTGGTACCAAAAATAGGAACTAAACACAAGATTACACATCACTATCAAGTATCAACTATAGTGAATCATCTCAAACCAGCAAGCTAAGATACCCTAGAAGCATCGAAATTACAAGAGTGAAGTGGAAACTAATATACTCACTTGTGAATCGCCAGGAGAAGGCGAAGCAGCGACGGACAAGAGCCGATGAATAGCTCTTACAAGCCACATTAAATTTCTCGTGCAAGTCGAGATCAGGGACGAAGGACAGTGGCAAAGGCCGATCACGGCAAGAATTTTTCGACAATACCGAAGTGTTTCATATCTCTCCACCGACCAAAATAATTGGCATAAAAAAATTGCCCACGTCGCACAAGAACACGCTTAAAACTGTTCTGAAATAAGAACAGTTTTTGGTGTGTTAAGCCCACTATTCCTTATTTTTGAATTTAAAAAACCCAAGAACATATGATCTGTTCTGGCGTTAAAAATGGCCTAATGAATTGATACTGCTCTTAAGTGTTACGCTCGTGAGTCGTGAAGGTCGTCTAAATGCTAATTTATAACAAACAATGCAACTACAATATGTTATATACTACTATATATTTAGTCAGAAGAAGAAATATTGTTTATGTTCGAGTAAATTGTGTAGGATGATGATTATATATGTGTAAACGAGAGCGTTGGCCTAAACAATCTACCGTGACTCAAACCTAGCCACGATCCAATTCGGACTTAAAAAAACAAAAGAGAGATGTGACATACACGTGGCATTTCGAAAATATCTCATCGTTATTATCGAATGTGCATGGTTGGCCATATGCAGTGAGACAAACACACCGTGTTGTATACTTGTATTGTACTTTTAATTCTTTATGGAAGTATGTAGAAACCTCCGCGTTGGGATAAGGAAGTGTGGTTTTGGTGTGAGACGTGGAGTATGTGATAAAACAGCGTGTCGTTTTCTTGATAAGTAAAAAGAGAAGAAGAGAAGTGAAGCACGGCAAGGCTGTGTGTAGAAGGCAAAAAGAGTACAAGTTGGTACGGAACTTGTATTATTAGTTCAGTTTAGTTGTTGTATTTTATATCATTCACTTGTACTTTTCTTTTTTTTCTCCTCCTTCTGTCGTAAAGTATCTTTGCCTTTTTAATCAAAATCGAATTTTATAACCTTTCGTAATTTTTTGGATTCGACAATGACGTCTCCTTCTCCCACTTGACACTTACGACAACTATATACCGTAACAATATTCCTCATCACGGACACAGATATCACTTTTTTAACCAGCTCTGCTGTTATTGCGAGACAGTAAGTAAACTAAACAACGTGTTTCTCGAAACAAATAATACAGAACCGTACTAAGAAAGTCCACATTCAGACAAATTTCTCAGTTGCACAACTTGCACGAATTAAGAAACCAACTTCAACACTTGAAACAGTGCAATAAATAAGAATGTAACGCTTTTATTTCCGATGAATGAAAGAGATGAAACTTTGACAAAGTTTGGAATTCAAAAATCATAAAGCAAAAACCGAAAAATAAAAAAGAAACATAATGATAAAAACAAAGATTGGTGTTTTTGTTTTCATAATTGAGAGAAACAAGAGTAATCTTAATGACTTGGGACTTTGAGGTTGAAGGATTTGTTGAGCCAAGCCTTCAAGCTACCACCTTTTCTTGCTCCATTAATGGTAGAGTTAGATCTTCCATTAGTTTCCTCAACCTTCTTCTCCTCTGGTTTCCTACACAACATAAAGTTCCTTGCACCAAGCGATCCAATTGCATTCCATGTGTTTAAAGCTGTAAATCACAAAAAAAAAACATCAGTAAACCAAAAAATTGGAATTTGATAAAGCAACAAAAGAATAAACATTGGGAATTGAGAAATTAAGTGTACCTTCAGGTCCAACCATAGGACAATAGAGAAGAAAGTCATTAAAATCAGATCCAAGAAGTGGAAGACGACCTTCACGAGCGTAACACTTGAGAGCAGTATCAATAACAGAAGCAACGAGATCTTCCTCATAAGCCACAAACCGGATCGGACCGGCACTACCCAAAACCGTAACGCTAATGAGAATCCTATTCCCTTTAGCGTTTTGGTTCTTCTTCTGCTTGTTGTATAGCAACATCTTTCGAATTCGTTTTCAAAACAGAGATTACAAAAAAAACAGAGCAAATCCAAGAAAGTAACAGAATCTATTAAAAAAAAAGAAGCCTTTTTTGTTGTGTTGAGATTAGGGATCTGGGTTATGAAAATCTAAAGGAGGAATCGTTCACGGGTCGAGGCCGAGGCAGCGAAAGTACCAGCCTTCTTTGCAAGATCCGAAAGCGAAAACAGAGGATGCGGACAGAGGAAGGAAAAAGCTCGCCCTTTTGATTGAAAGGGAGAGCGTAAACTTACCACCGTTCGGATTAGGTTCCACCATTCACAAACGATTCACACAAAAGATAGATTTTTAAAACGGAGGAGATCGAGAGATTAAGAGCACGAAACAAAGAACAATTAGGAGAAGGAGATGTTTTTTTCTTTTTCTTATGGTGGTGGGTGAAGCAGAGGAGGTGATTTGATAATAAAGAGGAGAAAGAATTTGATTTGTGATGATGAGCTAAGAGAGGCGAAGGGATATGTTATGTTATATAAGTAATGTTAGTTAGGGTTAGGGCTTTTTCGGGAATTTGCGAAATCGCTGTGTTTATTGTTTGTTATGTTACCTTTTTTGTGGTCCTTTTGGAAACGTGTTGTTATTTTTTTTTTTTTTACTAACGTGTAGAAGATTTTATATAGATAATATTATGGACGAAAATATGTTTAATTTTCTACATCAAAAAAATATTTAAGAGAATCTGTAAAGGAACAATAAAAGATCTACCAAAATGTATTGAAAAACTTCCAAATCATAATAAGAAAAGGAAACTAACAACAAAAAAGAGTAATAAAATTTTGATCTGTGACGAATTAATCAGAAATTTCTATAAAAAAGAAATTCAAGATAAGATCGAATTTAATATTAGATAAGTAGAAAAAAGTAAGATGAGGACAAGTTAAAAGAAAATAATATTTTAGATTTCTTATGTAGGTGACAAAAAAAAAAAGATTTCTTATGTATTGAATTTACCAACATTCACTTAAAAAAGATTGATGCATGTATTAGCAGGATACTAACTAGTAAAATATATGGTTTCCATAAATAAAAAACGTATTAAAGTCGAAATAAAAACGGAAAAGAAACCAATGGATTAAAAAACGTTAGGCAAATAGAAAAAGGTCAGACAATCTCTAGCTAAATAGCTCTACATGATAATGGATAATAATTTGGTCGGATTCATGGAATTAATTATAGCAGATACGAATGATGGTGTTTCCTTTTTGCTAATATGGCGGAAAATGTGAAAATTGTGATACAATATAATCGGTGTTGTTCATATGCGTTGCTTTTGACGTTTATGGTTTTGCAAGTCATTCCAACTGCATTGTTTTATTAGATTGGCATACACGTATGTATATAAATTGATATGTGAATGCTCTTTGGAACATAAAAACAAGCGCAAACACAAACAAAATATTCGAGATTTAAGTCGCGGGCGGCTATATAGAGAAGATGATGATGAAGTTGATTTAGATTGGGACTCTTATACATATCGGACTCTCTTCTTTTTGGGGGTAAAATACGAAAGTGATAAAATATAGTAAACGGTCGCTCTCGAAGTTGAGCAACATCAAGTGGAATAAGCGAAAGAGCATCACGTGTCATGCTTTGGACCATTGTCCTGATCCTTGCTGCTTTTAGGTTCCACCGATCAAAACCTTCCCCATATTTAAACTTGGGAAGTTACACGTTTTCTACCTTTGAACATCAATACGTTTTAAAATATCGTTGAAACCTCATCTCTATAGAATATAATCATACATTTAAGAGTATTGAAAATGAACGTTGAGGAGAGCAGTACCAAAATATATCTTGTAGTTGTGCTGTGATATTTCTTAGATACACGTAACATCTAACATGGTTAAATAGCACTCTCAACAACTTTCATTTGATTTGTGGCATATACTGATATACGAATATATACCTATATAGTATATTGACTTTTTAATTTTAGGGACTACGTTATAATTAACGAGAAGGTCAATTAAATAGTTGTCCACTAAGCATCTTTCATGTATATATGTTCTTCATTATCTTAGGCGTTAATAATTTATCCTGTCTTGGAAATATAGTTTTGAAAACTTAGTTGAGTTGGGTGGATCCAAGTAATACAAAGCAGGCAAAACGTATTGTTGTCTAATATACGGAAAAAGGCATCAAAATCATATATATTTGTATCTAATTGGGTTGTCCTTGAAATAAAATCGAGTCAATTTTTTTTTTTTTTGCTAACCACAATCTGAATTGCCAGTACCATGACAAACGCGTTATTTGGAACAAAAAAAAAAAACACAACAAAGACATGATTAACTAGGAACGGCGGACGACAAACTCTACAAAGATTTCGAATCTTTTGGCATCAAGATCTTAATTACATTATGAACAGTGTAGTTAGTCTTCTCATAAATATGGTTAGTATACTACTCCCTCTGTATCATAATAGATGATGTTTTAAGATTTTTACAAGAATTAAGAAAAATATTTAATGTCTAGCAATAAATATTTTATTTATTTATATATAATAACATATTTTTATAATTAGTAACCAATAGTATTTCATCAAACTTTTAAATTCTCATTTAATGATTCTTGAAATTTGCAATTTCTTAGCATTAATTGATAAAATTATACAGAAAATCATCATTTCTGATACAAAATAAAATTATATAACATCATCTATTATGATACAGAGAGAGTAATAAATTATGTGTAGATACATCATACATGGAATTATTATGAAAACAAAATCAGGTGCAGAGCATCATAATGGGCCATGATCTTGAATGGTGCAGAGCCGAGCTCAGAGTTTTTGGCTAAAGACAGCGAGAGCGCACATGACTGACTGACTTATAGGACCAACGTAGTATATAGAGAGGTCGTAATTAACTCAAGAGAAGACAGCTATCAATATAATCTCATGCATTATGATCTCTCGATCGATCTATATATCACCTAACTAACTTCTTCTTATCAGCTCATCCTCCATGTCATATCTGGAGCCGCTCAATGTCCCACTAAACTTGTCCGGTTGACATCTTGTATGAATTTACCGTGTCTGGTACAAATCTATAGTGAGCAAACCATCTTCACATCCTAAATCTTGATTACCCTGAAATAACGTATGTCGTAGACGTTATGAACGTGCATGTACTAAACGAATATATATCCCGCGCAGAAACAACACGGCATAACTCTTTTTGATATATGCAGTTATTCATCTCATCAGCTTAGTATTTGTTAAATTTTAGGGTCATGTCTAGATAGTATATATGATCTTACTCGTACAATTGACATCAAAACTCATTATTCTAGTTAATCCAATTGATTATGCATGTGTTACGTAGTGTTGGTGCATAATAACTTTTTATTTTATACTTACGTCTAGATTAGTCTGGGTTTCAGTTTCAAATTTTTATTTGGTTAAATAGTTATATTCATGTTGTTGTCTTGTTGAGTGTTTTTAAGAGTTATGTCTATCTACATCTAATACATTTAAATATAAAAACGTTTGTACGTTAATAGTTGTGTAAGTAGATCATCCCATGGCCACGAGTCGACCGAAATAACAGTCACGATTCGTCTTTTCCTCGGTCAAAGCTACTCAAAAGACAAGGAGTGGGCATATAGGAGTAGTATATACCCCTATCACATAACTAATAAAACAGGTCATTTAGAAATTGAATAGCATATTCCAAATTAATTTCATCCATAGAAAAAAAACCCCTATAATTAATGTGACAGCTGAGCTGAGCTGACCGTATTGTTGTATCTTTTGTTTGTTTATGACAATTGACACAACCATAATTCGCATTTTATTTCAAACGTACGAATAGGAATGCGACAAATATGTAATAGTACGAAACGACTTCTCTATTAATTATTGACCAGCCACTCTGTGTCTGTTCAATTAGCGACTAGCCAGATTCCCCAATTTGTTCATGTCCATTGATTTCAATTATACGCCAACTCTTCTAGTCTTCTAGATACAGAAGGTAGGTCCATTAAAACTTCAACATGCCACACGTTATTTTTACTTATCTCAGTCTATATCGTACCAATTGCTCACATATTATACAATGATAGAGTGCGGAAGCTAAGAATGGATAGGGATGAGAGTCCTCCTCTCAGGTCCTACTCAAGGTAAGATCTTTATGGGTGTGAGAGTCCTCCTCTCTAGGCTTATACAAAGCTCTCTGTAAAATAACTCTTTTTTCAATAATCGATAATTTCCCATTCATCCGAGGGTTTGATCCCTTTTATACACCTTTTATGATAAACTCAAATCTAAAACTAAGGAAAGATATAAACACTAAATATTCTAATCCTAATCCTTACCAATATCAAATAATTATCAATAAAATAAGCTAACAAATTAAATGGATCCAAATCCATGAACATCCACGTAAAGCCCATCATATGCTGCATCAGTTCTCCCCGGGTGAAAGAAGATTCGTCCTCGAATCTTAATGCGGTTTGAACGGAGGGTATAAATATCCTTTTTCCTTTTCTTCCATGTGTAATATTTCACACGTACAAAAGTATAATTTTGTTGCATCGTAGTCTCCTTCATTGGCCAATAAGAATCAAAATAATATGTAATGATTACTCTTTGACTTTTCCTCAAAAATGCCACAGCTTCTTCATGAGATGAAATCAGTGGGCCGTTTGTTTTAGAAGCCCAACTTGTACTCTGTTCCACCGTCTTCATCCCCAAATCCTCGCTCACAATGATAAGATCATCGTCTTCTTCTTCACCTTTTGTAACGATCATGATATCGTTGTCTCTTGTAAATACTTTTTTTACCATCTCTTTAACGTCGACTATTGCTCCAGCTTTCTTATCATGAATATGATCTTTGTCCTCATCGAAAATTGGATCTCCATCATAAACACGATCAGTAGTTGAAAACTCATTACCAAAAGCAACACTATCTTTGTCACCATATGCGTCACAGATTGAATCAGCATCACATGTTTTGCAAGAGGCACCATGCGCACATTGTTTCACCGCTTGAACAGCGACGCCACCAACGCCGTCTTGAACCAGAGCCTGGTCGACTCTATGGTGAATAGGATCGTCGTGAACTCCGTCTCGGAACTGGTTCTCCTGGTTGCTAACACCAACGTCTGGACAATGATCATCATGCCCAACACGATCTGCATCCTCATCGTCATCGTTTTCTTCATATGTGTCGTTGGTATTGACACGATCATCATTGTCTTCTACATCGGCAACACCGACACCATCCTCCGAGTCCATAACATCATCTTTGACATCAAATTTTTGATCTGTAACATACACCATAGGAAAGAGATCATAGCCAGCAACATAGACATGCTCATCGACAATGTCCAAAAAAGTATTGTCATCGTTGATTGTGTTGGTGTTGTTGACGAAACCAATGTCACGTTCCGCACTGTCTTCGTCTTCGAAGTCACCTTTAACAGCAACTGTTGAATCAACGTAAGAGACATGTTCGTGGTAGACAAATCATCATCAACACGGTAGACAAGTTCATCCACGACGTTTTTGACATGAACGTGACAATTCCTTGCGTAGGCACCCACAAATCGTTCTCTTTGTTTCAAATTGTGCAAACGACTAAACACCATATGACGAGGTAAATAGGTTGCACAAAGCTTCTGCTTAAGTTTATCCCAAGACTTAATGGAATTTTTGCCATCTCTCTTGCGTGCCGTCTTCACTTGTTGCCACCATGATGCAGCTTGTCCTCGAAACTTCTTAATCACAAGCGAAACCAGTTCATTTTCCGGAACGCTTCGAGACACCAATATATCTTCAACTTCGATGAGCCAATCTAGGAACGAATCAACACGGATTCCGCCATAGAAATTAGGAATATCCAATTTAAAATCCATCTTAGAAAATCAAACCACCAGGAACGTGATGAATCTGATACCAACTGATAGAGTGCGGAAGCTAAGAATGGATAGGGATGAGAGTCCTCCTCTCAGGTCCTACTCAAGGTAAGATCTTTATGGGTGTGAGAGTCCTCCTCTCTAGGCTTATACAAAGCTCTCTGTAAAATAACTCTTTTTTCAATAATCGATAATTTCCCATTCATCCGAGGGTTTGATCCCTTTTATACACCTTTTATGATAAACTCAAATCTAAAACTAAGGAAAGATATAAACACTAAATATTCTAATCCTAATCCTTACCAATATCAAATAATTATCAATAAAATAAGCTAACAAATTAAATGGATCCAAATCCATGAACATCCACGTAAAGCCCATCATATGCTGCATCATACAATATCTTATATTTGTAATTGTCAGTCGCATCTAAGATTCGCCACTAGTTATTATCAATTCACCAGATTAGAATCCTGAGTTTTCCAGTCGTTCTCAATTATTTTCCTATGATTTTGATATAAAGCAAAAAAAGAAAAAGAAAAAACATAAGAATCAAAGAAAACTGAGCACCGAATAATAAAGATTTAAAAGATTTTATTTGCCCGGTAGTCATATACAGTTAATTGTCTTTTTGCTACGTACGAAGCTTAGCGAGGTAAAAACAAACTTTTTAAAAATTGAAAGTAATCTACAACTCCAAACAAAATAGCCTAAAATCTGCATATCTGTTATGTTAGCACATCTATAAGACTATAAGTATAACTAGTAATCTAGTACTTAAAATTAGATAATAAAATAGCAAAATAGTCAACTGGTTGTATCTATAGTAGAAAAACTATGACGAAACAAGTTTCTACAAATACAACAATAAGCACTCTCTCTCTATATATTTTCAACATAGGAAAATAATTTGACTTAACTTAGTCAAATGGTTAATGGTCTATATATTTGTAGTATATTATGATAAAAAGTTATATAGCATTATTACATATAGTAGAATTTAGATTATGAATCAGGGTATTTTGTTGATATATATTTTGTTTTTAGATATAAAGATCTCAGCAAACATATTTTCACTTTATTCTATGTCATATTTTCAATATAAAAGTGTATAACGACTATTAAATGATATGAAAACATAAATCAAATTTGATAATTTTTCTTTTTAATCATGATTTTAAAACTTAAATTGGTAGACCATTCATATTCACGTATAGCTTTTTTTTAGCTTGCTTAAGAAACCAATCAATTTATGTGATGATAAATGAAAAATAAAATAAAAATGCATAACAACAAATACATTGATTAGATTGAATCGAACTAGTTAGCGGTTAAAACCATAAACATATATAAAAGTATAGGGACGATAAAAGCAAAAAAGGGAAAGAAGAAGAGAAGAGTAATAATACGTTGAAACGAAACAGACAGGGGAAGGGAACTCTAAAGAAAGTAAAGGAGCAGCGATGAGATCGGGGGTTGTCCGTAAACAACGGATACAACTCATGTTGTTCGATGTTTGTTTTGTTTTTGGAACTCCGCGTTGATTCAGCGTTCTGGATGTTTCTCTCTTCTTCTTATTCTTCTTCATTATCCAAATCGTTTTCCAAAGTATATAAATTTTCATCAAAACCCCTCGCTTATTTTTGGTTAAATTCAGGCCGAAACAAAGGGTTTCACAGAGAGAGTTTTGTGTGTTTTTCTTCGATATTATTATCATCAGAAAGAGAAAAAAAAAGTTACAATTTTTATTTTTTAAAGTCTCTTCCTTTTTTTCAGCAATGGAGGATAAACCATTAGGGATTCTGAGGGTTCATGTGAAAAGAGGGATTAATCTTGCCATTCGTGATGCCACCACCAGTGATCCTTATGTTGTTATCACATTGGCTAATCAGGTTTGTTTGTTTCTTTGTTTATGCCCTTTTTTGATGAGAAAGGAGTGTCCGTAGGACTTATTATAGTCACATGGAGGAGGGGTACAATGTGAGGGACTTATTAATCACACATGTGAATGTTTTTGGTGGCCACCATGTGATAAAGAATCTCAATTTGATCTTTGCTTTGTGTCTTGTTTGCTAAAAAACAAAACTTTCCCTAAACATCCTATGCATTATTTTTGTCATGTTCTGAAATTACAAATTCTGGTGGTGAGCACATAATTTTGTTGAAAGGGCCAATGTTGTTAAACCGAGGAGGATTGAAACATGTGTAGCTGACCAGTCTCTTATTGCAAAATCTTGTTGAAGGGTCATTAGTTTTCTTGGAAATGGCAGATGTCTAATCTCAATGCTTAATCTTGGTGAAGGGTCATTATCCCCAAAGCTAGCAAATTAGACATGTAATTACATAATCTTGTTGAAGGGTCATCTTTCAAATCTCTCATGATCACGAGTGGGAAGTTAATGATATCAAATTGAGAAATCTGAGTTTTAAGGAAGTTGAAAAGGGACATGATTGACTTAGCCTAGATGATTGTGGTTCTATGTTTTTACTTTGTCAAACCCTTTTTATCATTATTTGTACTATGTAAACCTTTTGTTTTGTCATATCTTCTTGACCTGTTTTTATCTTGTTCCTTCAGAAACTGAAGACGCGTGTGATTAATAATAACTGTAATCCAGTGTGGAATGAACAACTGACACTTTCCATCAAAGATGTGAATGATCCAATCCGTTTGGTAAGCCATCGTGTCTATCAAAATTGTCTCACACAACAAAAGTTAAACCTATGTGCAAGCTGTTTTCTTGGTGTAGACTCCATTGCATGCCTAAGCTATTATTAGCTTTACGTTGTTGATACATTTCTTTTGGTTTTTCGTTTTCTCCCTAAAAGAAATGTTCCATGCCATTTGGGCTCATATTATGTCCTGTCCTGTCTATGCAGACGGTGTTTGATAAAGACAGATTCTCGGGAGATGACAAAATGGGTGATGGAGAAATAGACTTAAAGCCGTTCCTAGAAGCGCATCAGATGGAGTTAGATTTCCAGAAGCTTCCCAATGGTTGTGCAATCAAGAGGATCCGTCCAGGCAGGACCAACTGTTTGGCTGAAGAGAGCAGCATCACTTGGAGCGATGGGAAAATCAAACAAGAGATGATTCTTAGACTAAAGAATGTGGAATGTGGTGAAGTAGAGATCATGCTCGAGTGGACTGATGGTCCAGGCTGCAAGGGTCTCGGGCGTGAAGGTATGTTAACAATTTCTTAGATTTTAAACTTTTTTTGCTCATTGTGATGTAAATGCGAGCATTGGTTCTCTCAGGATCCAAGAAGACACCATGGATGCCAACAAAACGATTGGACTAAGATTGCAGAAATGTGACAGAGACCCTGAAGATGTGATGGTACTTTTTTTTTTTCTGTTCATGGAAAAAACGAGTTTGTCTTTTGTCTCATCAGATATGAAATTACAAAAAAGACTCTGCTTAAGTCTTTAGTTGTTGTACATGTCGAATATATAACTCACCTTATATATATTGTATCTATTTCTACTAATGATGAAATAAAGCAAACCCTGAATTTCTAGAACGTCTTCAAGTTTTTTTTTCTTTGGTTTTGGTAACATTGGCTTTGTTGGGTCGTGATATTTGTACTATGTACCCAAAAGTATTGGGTATTGTTGCTTTTTGTGAAATGTAATGATGATGTATGTTGCACAATGTCAATGTCAGAAAAAAAAGAGGATGTAGAAGATATTTTGTTACCAATAGAATCTAGAAACATGTTGGGTGTGAGTGACGCGTAGATGATCATTAAAGTTAATAAGCAGGGAACATTAAAGAAACTGGAAAGAGACCTTTTGAGTTACTACGACTATATTGGTTGATCTTTACTTTTTTTTTTTTTTTTGTGTCTTTTAATAAATCAATATAAGTGGCCTCGTTGAATTTGAGCCGGTGGTTGATTGTTTATAAGTGAATAAGAAAAAAGTAGAAGAGACAGGTGTGCTTTCTCTTCATAGTTTCACAAGAGAAATGGAGAAAACAGAGGAAGTGGTTGAGATGATGGAGCTTGTAGGGCTTGTGAGAATCCGAGTGAAGAGAGGGATCAATCTTGCTCGCCGAGACGCTTTTAGCAGCGACCCTTTTGTCGTCATAACCATGGGTGCACAGGTCTTACCTCTCTCTCTCTCTCTCTCTCTGATCCTAATCTGATTTGGTTTCTTGATTTTGATCAGTTTGATGTTCCTATCTCTGTTCTTGAGATATAAGTATAGCTTTAGTATCTGATTTTGAGGTTTTTAATACAGTGAAATAGGTAGAAATGAGCTTTGATCTTAAGATCTTTGAATTTGATACAGAAGCTCAAGTCTTTTACTGTGAAAAATAACTGCAACCCAGAGTGGAACGAGGAACTGACTCTTGCGATTGAAAATCCCAAGGAGCCTGTAAATATGGTGAGTACTATTCCAATTTCCAAACCAATTGGTAACAAGTGGTTTGATCGATGTCGTTTGGATACTTACTTACTATGTTTTGACTCATCTCCATTTCTAGATGGTGTATGACAAAGATACATTCACAGCGGACGACAAGATGGGAGATGCTGAGATAGATATCAAACCGTTCCTTGATGTTCACAAACGAGGTCTGCTAGAACTACCAGATGGTAAAGAGCTCAATAGAATTGCTCCTACCAAAGAGAACTGCTTATCTGAAGAGAGCAGAATCGTCTCTGATAACGGCAAGATCGTTCAGAACATGATTCTTGTGTTGAGGAATGTTGAATGTGGCAAGGTTGAGATTCAGCTTGAGTGGATTAAAAATCCAGGTGGTTGTGGACTCTGAAACAAGAGAGATGAAGTATCTTTTAATGATTCTCAATCTCCCTCTTTGTAATAAATAAATAAAAAAAATCTCAGTTCGTTGTGGGTTTCAGACTAAGTAAACTATAAGTAGAACAGAGTACTTTACTTTACTCTGCTTTGTAATTGAAATCTTTTGGTTTTAGTCATCTAACTGAAACCTTCCCGCGAGTTAAACATGTTTGCTCTCTCTCTTTTTTTTTTTTTTTTTTTTGCTTTGGTTAGTTGACTTATAGTTTTCTCCATTGCCATAAAGAGAATAGCAAAAAAAAAAAAAAAAATCTAGAGGACATTATTATTATGAAACCTTCTTGTTCACTTCTTCCTAATCAACCAATCAGAATCTTCTATACATTATCTTGTTTAAAAAATAAATCAAAATTAAATTATAAAACAATACATATTAAGGAAACAAATTCTGTATAATTTTTTTATAAGGAAAGTTAAATATTGGCTTGGTTTAGATTTTACAATTAGAATGAAATAATTTATTGGTTTGGGTTTACAAATAAGATGATTAGGATTTAGATTTTACAATTCAAACAAAATTATATGTCGGTTTGGGTTTACAAATGAAGTGGTTAGGGTTTAGATTTTACAATTTAAACGAAATTATATGTCGGTTTGGGTTTACAAATGAAGTGGTTAGGATTTAGATTTTACAATTAAAACGAAATTATATGTCGGTTTGGGTTTACACAAATGAGATGGTTAGGGTTTAGATTTTACAATTAGAACGAAATTATATGTCGGTTTGGGTTTACAAATGAAATGGTTATGGTTTATATTTTATGATTAGAATGAAATTATATGTCGGTTTGGGTTTACAAATGAGATGGTTATGGTTTAGATTTTACAATTAGAATGGAATTATATATCGGTTTGAGTTTATAAATAAGCGGTTTAAGTTTTTAATTTTATAATAATGTATATAGATTTTGTTTCTTTATTTTATAAGGAGGTGAATAAGTTAAATATATTATGACTTGTCAAATTCTTATTAGCTAAAATAAAGAAAAGTGAACAAAATGGTTCATCTTAGAGCATCTCCAATGATCCTCTATTTTTAACTCTATAATAGAGGAACTCTATAATAGATGTGAGTTTTACTCCAGTGGTCCTCTATTCTCACATCTAAAATATAGATTGCTATTTTTTCCTCTAATTATAGAGGAACCTTATTTTTTTTTTACAAAGATTTCTCTATAAATAGAGAGAATATTGGAGTAAAACTTACCTCTATTATAGAATTCCTCTATTATAGAAGAAAAAATAGGAAAAACCATTAGAAATGGTCTTAGGAGTGAACGCACGAATTGTCCATATTATTATTATGAAAGAGAATCCTAATGATGTTGGTGAATCGTGAGAATAACGCGTCGATGAGAATAATCAGGAAAAATAAACCTTTTTTTTATATTAAACTAGATAAGGACCTGCCCGATGTGCGGGTTTAAACTTTTGTAAATTAAATTAAATTTAACAATAATATATTAAAATTTCTTGTATATTATTTATAATTTTTTTTTGCTACAATATACTAATTTATATCCATTTACAAATCTTTTATTTATGTTACCATTTAAAGCGTATTTTTTTACACCTAATTATATTCTATGTTACAAATATATTCTTTACCACCACCTTAAAAAATGTCTGTATGAACACATTAAACCAACTATTATGTCTTTTTACTTTCACTTTTGAATAGTTTTTTTAATTAACAAAATTATTGGCTCAAATAATATTTTGAATAAAAAATATATTACATAGTATACTAATCAATGATGTATCATCATAATAGTGTATGACCAACGATGGACAGAGCCTCGGTTCCGTCTTCCTACTTTATGGAGAGAATTTTGCGTCCAACCTCCTCCACCATGGAGAAAACCTTGGCTCCACCTTCCTCTCTTGGGGAGATAATCTTGCGTCCAACATTCTCCACTTTCTTCCCTTAGGGAGATAACCTTGGGTCCAACCTCTTCCACCATAAAGAAAACCTCGGCTCGCCCTCTCATGTGTGGAGAGAACATGTTCACTTCTTTTATCTCTCAAAATGGTTTGCTCCGACAACCAATGAAACTAAAGACCCTTTTCTAACGTCACAAAATCTTTTGATAGTAACTAACGTTAAATTTTCCAATATATTCGTGGAAGTGTCTTTGACACACCATGATGTACCTAAAAAAACATTTCGAATAAAAAATATATTACATAGTATACTAATCAATAATGTATCATCACAATAATGTATGATCACCATGGAGAAAACCTCCGCTCCGCCCTCCTCCCTTATGGAGAGAACCTTGCGTCCAACCTCTTCCACCATGGAGAGAACCTTGGCTCCGCCTTTCCTCCTTGGAGAGATACCATTGCGTCCAATTTCTTCCACCTTTCTCCCTTGGGGATATAACCTTGTGTCCAACCTTCTCAACCATAGAGAGAACCTCGGCTCTGCCCTCCTCCTGTGTGGAGATAACTATTCACGTCTTTTTGCTATCTCAAAATGGCTTGCTCCGACAACCAATGAAAGTAAAAACATTTTTCTAACGTCACAAAATCTTTTGATAGTAGCTAATGTCTTTGTGGAAGTGTCTTTGACACACCATGATCTAGCCTCTGTCTTCGTAATGCCCCCAACCGCCACCTTACTTAGTGAGCCCATGTCCACTCTCAGTCCATAGGCCCACCTTCCTAAGTGGGCTATACATCTATTCCCGGCCCGTGGACCCACCCATATTCGATGGCCGGTTTGTTACGTTTTGGAGGTTTTAAAAACTTGTTTACCGACCCTACAAATTAACAAATGATCATTTCCTGTGTTTTGTCCTCACTCGCACAGTTCCGACAATCACTTCCAGGAAGGTCACCCATCATGAAGTTCTCTCAGGACCCTTGACCGAAAAGATAAGTGCATTTTGGTGATATAGGAAAGGATGTCATAGTCTTCGAACTCCTATGGATCTATCAACAACGATTTATGATTTTTTTCAATCTATTTATCAGTGTTTGTTGTAAGTTTGTGTTTGATTAGTTTATTTTATCCATCCATTAGGTTGATGAGCTTCTACTCGTTATCTTCCTTTTGGATTAAATGAATAATGATAACAATTATGTTTTTTTTAAAGGGTTTATGACCAACCAATCAAGGTTGAGAAATTAGAAGAAAATTAATTTGACAAAATTAATGAAATAATAGAAAATTATAAGCACGGTAATATATGAATCCCAAATAATTCAAAGATGAAAATATAATTAAACAAAACAATATAAAAATACTACAATAAATTTTAAAATAAAGTATTAGGAAACGAAGACCCATATATTAATCTTTTTTTGGGTTAACATATTAATTTTACCTATTCTCAACTGAAAAAGGAGAAAGTAGGAGAAAATTTTGGTTTAAAAAAATAAGAAAAATTTACCATCCCATTAAAAAATTTCCCAATTAAATAAAGTTAAAAACAACGTATTATCAGTGTTTGTTGTAAGTTTGTGTTTGATTAGTTTATTTTATCCATCCATTAGGTTGATGAGCTTCTACTCGTTATCTTCCTTTTGGATTAAATGAATAATGATAACAATTATGTTTTTTTTAAAGGGTTTATGACCAACCAATCAAGGTTGAGAAATTAGAAGAAAATTAATTTGACATAATTAATGAAATAATAGAAAATTATAAGCACGGTAATATATGAATCCCAAATAATTCAAAGATGAAAATATAATTAAACAAAACAATATAAAAATACTACAATAAATTTTAAAATAAAGTATTAGGAAACGAAGACCCATATATTAATCTTTTTTTGGGTTAACATATTAATTTTACCTATTCCCAACTGAAAAAGGAGAAAGTAGGAGAAAATTTTGGTTTAAAAAAATAAGAAAAATTTACCATCCCATTAAAAAATTTCCCAATTAAATAAAGTTAAAAACAACGTTTTTAAATAAATTATTTTGTTAGATAAAAAATATGAGACGATTGATGTTTATATAGAAGTGAATATTTTCAAAATTTAAAATTAACAATTAACTATATATTTTCCTTAATCCATATTTCTGTTTTTGTAGAATTAATAACTTAAAATTAAAAATATGTAAATAATACTATAATTTCGAATTTTATGAAATATATATATATATATATATTTATATATAATCTCTTTATAATTATTTAATAAAAGTTTGCAATTTTTATATATATATTTTTTTAATTTTTGATAGTTATCTTTTTACATTATTAATATTTTTAAAAACAAAATATTTTATTTTTGTTGTAATCAAATTTTTCTTATTAAATATTAACTTTTACATATGTCAAAATCCCAGATTGATAACTTGACACATGTCAAAATTTTGTTAATGACTAACTTTCAAAACCCAACTTTATATAATATAAGATGGTCTTTATTCTTATTTCTTTTACTCGCTCTTTCGTCCATTGGTAAGCCAATTTTTTAAGTGGACTCGTTGAATTTGAGCCGATAATATATTCTGAGGGGAATAAGAAAAAGTAGAAGAAGAGTCAGAGAGCCTAAGGAAAGACATTAATCAAAAAATTCAGAAGAAAAAAAAAACAGAGGAAGAGGTTGAGATGGAGGACCTTGTAGGGCTTCTAAGGATCCGAGTGAAGAGAGGGATCAATCTCGCTCGTCGAGACTCTTTAAGCAGTGACCCTTTTGTCCTCATAACCATGGGATCACAGGTCTTTGATTCTAATCTGATTTGTTCTTCTAGGTTTCTTGATTTTGTTCTTGAAATAGATTTCTCTGTTTATCGAAAGAACCAACCCCTTAAATAGATTTCTAGGTTAAAAACAAAATAAAAAAATTTTAGTATCTGATTTTGATAGATTAAAAAGTTTGAAGAGATTTGATCTTAGTATGTGTTTTTATATCTTGCATATGTAATCTAATTGAGTTCTTTGAATTGCACCAGAAGCTGAAGTCGCGTACTGTAGAAAACAACTGTAACCCTGAGTGGAACGAGGAATTGACCCTTGCGATCAAACACCCCGATGAGCCTGTGAATCTGGTGAGTACTACTATCCGTTAATTTCCAACTCATGCAATAACTAACAACTCGTTGTGTTTTTGACAGACAGTGTATGACAAAGATACATTCACATCGCATGACAAGATGGGAGAGGCGAAGATAGACATCAAACCATTTCTAGAGGTTCACAAAATGGGTTTGGAAGAACTACCAGATGGAACAGAGATCAAGAGAGTTGTTCCCACCAGAGACAACTGCTTGTCTGAAGCGAGCAGTATCGTTTCCATTAATGGCAAGATCGTTCAGGACATGATTCTTCTGTTGAGGAATGTCGAATGCGGTGAGGTCGAGGTTCAGCTTGAATGGATTCAAATTCCAGGTAGTAGGGGACTCTGAAATAGAGATTATCTTGATGGTTATCTCTGTGTGTGTGTGTTTGTAATAAAAGCTAAGATCCAAGACAATAAACTTTCAGACAAAGTTACAACAAGCAGAACAGAGTATTTTACTCTGTTTTGTAAATGAAATATTTGGTTTTAGATTTGACAAATTTGATTTTCCCGCTGAGGTTTTCTTCAGCACATAAAATAGAATATGCTGTTATTGTCTGCAGATAAAGAAAAAGACAAAGAAAAATCTAATAAACTTGGAAGTTTGTTTGCTGTTTATTTATTTTATTTTTTCTTTGGTTTTTGTTAAAAACATGTGAATTTGCAAAGATATTCAAACGTAAGGTTATGGTTACATCTTAGTTACGAATCTTATCTATCTCTAGTCCCAAATTTGAAAAACACTTCTAACACAAATACAAACAAGATTGCAAATATCAAAAGCTTTGGAAATTATATTTGCTTTCTTTCTTTGAGCACCTCTGCCTTTCAAGTCCTGAAACTTAGAACTCTGTTTCGAATTCACTTTCACAAAAGCTATGGCGTCGACTTCAACATCATCTTTAATGGCTTCTAAAACTGTAATCTCCAAAACATCTCTGTTTTTCTCCTCACCGGGGATAGTCAAACGGAGATTCTTGTCATTCGCACCAGCTTCTTCTCCTTCGGTTAAGCCTTTAAGGACAAGATCTTCAAATGCCACTAAGTTAGATGAAGTAACCAGCAGTGTCGACGAAGATATGGACCAGATTCGACGGTTGCAAAACGGTTCTGATGTGAGAGGAGTCGCATTGGAAGGAGAGAAAGGCAGAACGGTTGACCTAACGCCTGCAGCTGTTGAAGCAATAGCAGAGAGCTTTGGAGAATGGGTTGCAGCAACTGAGGGTAATCCAAATGGTGTCATCAAGGTTTCTCTCGGACGGGATCCACGTGTTTCCGGTGGGAAGCTAAGTACAGCTATTTTCGCCGGGTTAGGTCGTGCAGGCTGTTTAGCTTTTGACATGGGTTTAGCTACTACTCCAGCTTGCTTCATGAGCACGTTACTGTCTCCGTTCGAATACGACGCTTCAATTATGGTAACGCATTTCCAACCTTAAAGAGTTCAACTCTAAATCTATTGGTAATGAATGGATTCAAATGTGTGATTGTGATTTTGAAGATGACGGCTTCTCATTTGCCGTATACAAGAAATGGACTCAAGTTCTTTACCAAGAGAGGAGGCTTAACGTCTCCTGAAGTGGAGAAGATATGTGATTTAGCTGCGCGGAAGTACGCTACTAGGCAGAGTAAAGTCTCTACACTGATCAAAACTCGACCGAAGCAAGTTGATTTCATGAGTGCTTACTCTAAGCATCTTAGAGAAATCATTAAAGAGAGAATCAATCACCCTGAACACTACGACACTCCTCTCAAAGGGTTTCAGGCAAGAGTCTAGCTTTCTGCTCTCTTGTCTCCAAAAACATTTGGACAAATGATAAAGGTTTTTTTTTGGTTTTTGTATGTTAGATAGTTGTGAATGCGGGTAATGGATCAGGAGGGTTCTTTACTTGGGACGTTCTAGACAAGTTAGGAGCCGATACATTTGGTTCGCTCTATCTAAATCCAGACGGGATGTTCCCAAATCACATTCCTAATCCGGAAAACAAAATCGCAATGTCACACACCCGAGCCGCGGTTCTTGAGAACTCAGCGGATCTTGGGGTTGTGTTTGACACGGATGTTGACAGGAGTGGAGTGGTGGATAACAAAGGAAACCCTATAAACGGAGATAAGCTCATTGCCCTTATGTCAGCTATTGTGCTTAAAGAACATCCAGGTGTGTTAAACTAATGATGTTTGTTAATACTTATCTTTGATTTGATGATTTGATTAATCAATGTGACTTACAGGGAGTACAGTAGTAACTGACGCAAGAACGAGTATGGGGCTAACTAAGTTTATAACTGAGCGCGGAGGGAGGCATTGTTTGTATAGAGTAGGGTATAGAAACGTGATTGACAAGGGAGTAGAGCTGAACAAAGATGGCATCGAGACTCATCTCATGATGGAAACTTCAGGACATGGTGCTGTTAAGGAGAATCACTTTTTGGACGATGGTTAGTTTACTAATTACTACTATTCTGTTCCAATTGGTGAATGAGTGATAAGAAAGTTCATCATGACCTTTATTGTTATGTTTGTTTCTTTAATAGATTGGGACACATTGTAGGTGCATACATGGTGGTGAAGATCATTATTGAAATGGTGAGAATGAGACTAGCCGGATCAAATGAAGGTATCGGTAGTCTGATTGAAGATCTTGAAGAGCCACTAGAAGCAGTTGAGCTGCGGTTAAATATTTTGTCAGAGCCAAGAGATGCCAAAGCAAAAGGCATTGAAGCCATTGAGACTTTCAGAGAATACATCGAGGTATTTATAACTATATCGTTTGGTTATGGTTGTAGTTGTAGACATAAGAATTATAATTGTGGAACAAATAAAATGGCTATTAGGAAGGAAAGCTGAAAGGGTGGGAACTGGACTCGTGTGGGGATTGTTGGGTGAGTGAAGGTTGTTTGGTGGACTCAAATGATCATCCATCTGCAATTGATGCTCACATGTATAGGTATTAATGTGCTCAGAGGTCTTTTATATAATATGAAAGTAAATGCTTATATTTCAATTAATAATTGAGAAATGCAGGGCAAGAGTTAGTGATGAAGAGAGTGGGGAAGAGTATGGTTGGGTGCATATGAGGCAGAGTATTCACAACCCTAACATTGCTGTTAATATGCAATCAATGCTTTCTGGTGGATGTCTCTCCATGACGAGAGTCTTCAGAGACCAGTAACGTTTCTTTCATCTTTAAATTCTAATAATTATGAAAGATATGGTTATAACTTATAAGTAACATATATGATGGAATATATGTGGTTTTTGGTTGATCAGGTTTCTTGAAGCTAGTGGGATTGCTAGATTCTTGGATATAAGTGACTTCGACAATTACATCGGACGTCAATCTTGAAGGCCCTTTAGTTAAAATGCAAAATTTGTAACTAAATAACCACAACATGAACCGCTACATATTGTTTCTTTTAATTAATGCAAACTATGTAAATAAAGTTTATATATCTTTTGGTGTACGACTGACACCGTTGGCTGTTGCAGAACGTCGTGATAATGTTTGGGAACGATTATCACATTTTGTCCTTTCCAATATAATGTCTGACCTAAGACTTTCTTCAACAAAATAAATGAAATCCGTGGATATGATACATATCAACCATAGTTTTTTTTCGCGTAAGTTTGTGAAAAAATTTCCGGTTCTATATAAGTCTTCTAGAACTACGTTTATAGCAAGTTGTTCATGAATCTTTTTTTCACGGCGGTTATGACCAAAACGTTACACAACCTGTCAGATGACTTTAAATAATTAAAACTTAAAAGCTATAAAAATTTTGAATTTTTGATTGGAGAGAGTACTTGAGAATCTTTGAAATACCTTAACCTTACCTTCCCAACCAAATTATCTCCTAGCTTCAGCGAATTTTCAGTAAGTTACTAATTCCCTTATTATATTCATCGGTTAATTCATTTTTTTATTACAAAATATGCAATCATTATTTTGAATTGGTCTTCGAATATGCACTATCTTTTACTTTCTGTTAACTCAACAACTCTTCAATCATTTTTGAATCACTATTTGGCAAGATTGAATAATTGATGTCCACTATAACTATGCAATCACCTAAGGATAATTAAAACGATCGAATACTGATACAATCAGACTCTAGTGTTTTCTTTGCTAACCTATACGCAACCTCGTTAGAGGTCATGTGACTAAATTCTATATCTCGATTAACGCCTCCTATTAAGTGTTCAATCATTTGAACAAGTCCTATGCAGTCAAGAACACCACATTTAAGAAGCCTAGGGTCATTAATACACTCTGTAGTTTATTCCAAGCTCTTAATCTCTGTGATCAAACTAGAAGGTTGCATGGAAGGGGATTGTTTTTGCACGGTGATTCCCACTGAAATATCAAAGCATCCATCGCAATCCACTCATTATGATCTATCTTAAATGCTCAGTTGCTCACCCAATCTTGTGTCTACATATTTAATTAAACTTTAAAGGCTTGTGTACGAAACATTTGGTTTTTTTGGGTGATAAAGTTGCGCATTAACCTTTTTTTTTTTTGTTTTGAGGCAGAAATTGCCCATTAACCAAAACACAGTATCTTAACCATTTCCTTCTATTACCAACATTAACGTACGTAACATAATCCTTAAATATACTTATAAAATGATTATGTATACAATGTGCATATATTTGGTGGACCATAATAATATGAGTGGAAGTAATTGGGATGACAGATCACAGATCCCCGACATCACTAAGTTGAAATATTAAAAGTCCTGCATACATGTCCCAATAATACAGATATATTGGTTGAATTCATCGTTCAAACTATTTTTTATCTTAATATTATTATTATTATTATTATTATTTTTTGGGTTTAAATGTCATTTACAAAAAAAAATCTAATACTTTACAAAGGGGTGATGATAGCATAAATATAGGGAACACATATATTATTAGCAAACATAATTACATAACATACTTATATATTTTTGGGATCGGCTATATATATAAGCCTCATGATCAAGCTACTACACGTCGCTTCTTAAAGTTACAATTCCAACGTAAAAGGATGCATATAACATTCATACACACTCACACTTACATATCTCACAAACTCGGACATATATAGCTTAATTAGTTGTCCTTATTTATTGCATTATCATTCATATAACAAACTTAAGGCACACATATAAGGAGGAGTACTCCTCTATTCCTCGGCCAAGAGATGTTCGTCGATCTCTTTGGAGACTTCGACACAGAACTGGAGCAGAGTTTCGGGATGAGCAACCTCCTCGCTTATTTTCTCGAACTCAAGGTGCCAGTGCACAACACTCCCTGGCCCTCCCTGTTTAGGGGTCACCTGGATCGTGAGCAAGAAGCTTTTGTATTCTTTCATCAGATCACCGTCTATAACCCTAAACGTGATCAAGTTCTTCTCTGGCTCTACCGCCTCGATCCTCTCCTTCGCAACCTTTGCCTCCCCATCTGCACCAATTGTTTTAATATCAATATAATTAAGCTAGACTAGCCCATCTCTTTTTCGGCCATTGAAAATTTTACAAAACGGTCGCACTCTCCTAAAATATTTGACTACCAAAATCTATGAAAAAGTGTATATAGTATTGACGTACCATGAACGTAATTCCAGAAGATGATAGAGCCCACTGTGCCCCAATCGCCTTCATGAAGGTCACATCCCTGAATGTTGCCTGGAGATGCTTTGGAGACATGATGTGGTTTCCCAGTGAACATGTGATGGAACTTCTCAGCCGAAGCTTTGATCTCCACGTCTGTCTCAAGCTTCCCCACCAAACTAGACGTCTCTGTTTGCTTCACCTCTTCTTCCTCGGCCAAGAGATGTTCGTCGATCTCTTTGGAGACTTCAACACAGAACTGGAGGAGAGTTTCCGGATGAGCCACCTCGTTGCTAATTTTCTCATACTCAAGGTGCCAGTGCACAATACTCCCTGGCCCTCCTTGCTTTGGGGTCACCTGGATCGTGAGCAAGAAACTTTTGTATTCTTTCATCAGGTCACCTTCTATAACCCTAAAGGTGATTAAGTTCTTCTCTGGCTCCACCGCCTCGATCCTCTCCTTTGCTACCTTTGCCTCCCCATCTGCACCATTTATTTAATATTAATTTCTAGGTTTAGTTTTCAGTCTCCACATATGCACGTACACACGGATCTGAGATAAATAAAAGTACAAATATATATATGAAAAATGTTTATAAAACATTGACTTGCCATGAACGTAGTTCCAGTATACGATAGAGCCTACTTTGCCCCAATCGCCTTCATGCAAGTCACAGCCCTGAATGTTTCCGGGAGATGCTTTGGAGACATGATGTGGTTTCCCCGCGAACATGTGATGGAACTGTCCAGCTGAAGCTTTGATCTCCACGTCTGTCTCAAGCTTCCCCACCAAACTAGACATCTCTGTTTTCTTCATCTCAACTCCCATCGGTGCCACTGTTACTGTCGTCTCTGCCATTTTGTTCACGTACGGCTGATTTGATTTTTTTTTGAAGAAAAAAGATGTTTTTTTTAGACGGGGTGGTTTTCTTTTTGGTGAGATACATAGCGAGTTCCCCCTATAGCCCTATATGTAGAGAAATGAGTGAGCATCTCTAGGAGAAGAAGACACAATTATTGTGATCACAATCCCATGCATTATTATGACCCACCTGACCAAAACGATAACTCTAAAGAATAAATAACTAAATTATTACCATTAAATATTTGCCACCTGTAACCTACTCTTGTAATTTCATGATTGTATATCTAGATTTTATTTATTTATTTTGAAGTCTTTTTTATTTTGTATTCCCTCCGTTTTTTATTTGTCATTCTAGAAATAAATTTTTGTTTCGCAATGTTTGTCGTTTTAGACTTCCAATGCCAATGCTTGGTAAAAATTTCAATTCTATTTAATTTTATTAATGTTTTGACCAATAAAAAAAATTAGAAAATATATTGAAAAGGATAAAACAGAAAATTGTTTTCTTAATCTGTGTCAAACAACCTTAAACAACAAGTAATAAAAAGTACAGTTAATTGAAACTTTAATTAGGACAAAAACTACACTATTAAGCTCGTTTGAGTGTCAAGTTTTTGGATTGTGGTAGGAAATTGTCTTTTATTATAGTCCTTTGAACCTTAATAGTCTCCTTTGAACGAGTAATTTGGTACCATCGAAACCAGATCTGAAGGTGTGAAGTTTTCATTGTCAAATGCAAGACAGAGTATGGCTGTTTCCTGTTGGGTATGGTGTTTGACAACAGCCCAACATTAATACATTATGGTTATTTTCTCCATTATATTCTTCCTAAAATATGGCCCGGATGTTTTCTTTCTTTCTTATTTGTTTGTTTATTATTATGTCTAATCATGGATTCGACGAATTTTGGATAAACAAATATATACAATAATTTAATTAGCATGGCTTTTCCATTATACTATTGCTAATTTGCTATATCTTAAATGATTAAGTTGTTCACCCACTTGTGTTTTACGTATTTAAAGCTTTTGTCCAAAACATTTTTTTGTAATTATATCGTTAACTATTAACTCAAAAAAGATCCAACCATTTCGTTATATGATATATATTGTAGAACAAAGTTGAACCATAACGTTATTTGCTCTGCATAACTTGTTAACCGAAATGAGATTCTTCCTCATTGCAAGAACACGTAAAACATTCTTCAATTGAATAGGTTTGAGATGTGAGGGAAAAGAAACACAACCGGTATGAGTAATGGGCAAGCCTGCACCATTACCAACCATCACGTTGTCGTTGCCAGTGTATGGTGTTTGGAGAGAGAGGTTGCTGAGGTCACTGGCAATGTGATGAGACGCAGCACTATCAAGAAGCCAAAGAGTGAGATCCGGTTGGGAGCCACTGGTGGTGTGATGAGCTTGAGGACGCCATTGGGGAGCAGGGAGAGGTAGGTGAGGTGCAGAGGAAGGAGCAGACCCTCGGAAAGAGTTGAACTGCGGAGACGGGTAAGAGAACTGTGGTGAGGACTGATGATACTGTGAGGGTTGTTGGTACTGGGGACATCGTTTGGCACCATGACCCTGAACACCACAGAGTTGACATCGGCCAAGGGAAGGACGCGAGGGACGAAAACCACCACGAGAGGATTGAGAACCACCACGGTACGATTGACGAGAGAGATGAGTTGCGTTTCCAGTTGCAGGAACAGAGATGTTGTCGCCTGCAGTTTTCAGGGCATTCTCTCGCACAATGAGTTTTTCATGGAGTTCTTCCAGAGAGATAGGTGTGTCACATCCTTGAACCAGTTCCACAACAGCTCTATAATCTTCATTCAGGCCGCTAGTGATGTAGTCAAGAACGTCTTCATGTGGTAAAGGTTCACCAAGCAGTGCAAGTTGATCAGTTTCTTGATGATACCTTGCATATACTCATTCACTGACTTGTTCCCTTTGACACTGTCCTTGAGCTGGTCTCGGATCTGACGGATGCGACCAAGAGAAGATTTGGCATAGGTGTTGGAAAGGATTTCCCAGATGTTACAAGTAGTTGTGGCCCGAGCAACAATGGCTTATACAGGGAGAGAGAGAGAGATCCAAGCACGGCACTAAACAGAAGCTTGTCCTGACGCTTCCAGGCAGCAAAGTTGGGATTGAGCTGATCTGCACCTGTAGCAGTGGTGATTCGTTCGGGTGGTGTGTTGTCTTCAGCGGAGATAAAACAGTGAAGCTCATGTGCTTCAAGTAAGGAGCGGATCTGAAGGCGCCAGGTGAGAAAGTTGTTAGGCGTGAGTTTAGTGATATTGCTCATATTGAGGGAAATCAATGTTTTGTGAGGTTCAGCAGTGTTAAAAACAGGAGCTGATTCAGAGGAGGTAGAAGAGGCGTCGGAAGACATGACGAAGAGGAGAAAGGAGAGAAGAGAAAGTAATAAAGGAGAAGAACAGAGGATTGGTTTGAGAAGAAAAAAAAAAGAAGAGTTAGATTTGGATCAGTTGCTCTGATACCATGTAGAAGATGATAACTGATAATCTTTATTCACAACAGAGAACACATATTTATACATGGTGTTTGATAGAATCGTATCCCAAAGATACCTGGAGATAACGACTAGTACAAATGATAACAACAACACAGAGATAAAGTCTAGCAACGCTAAAAACTAGCGTTAAGGTTTATCTACTCTAATATATATGATCAACAGTAACATAAAGTTATACGTAGATCGGTAGATATGACTATGAAATGGTAATAACGAATACATATGTGGATAATAATGTCAATGGATATAATTGGGATGAAAGATCCCCCGACATGTCCCAGTATATCAGTATTCTTTTTTTTTTGGGATATTTGGCAAAATAGATAGTTTTTCAAACTTTATTAGAAAAGTAGTACGGTTCCTATTCGCAATTAGCAAAATCAACAGTTTGTATTGTAGGATACTATTTGGATGACTCTCCAACTCTCAACCAAATATTGTATTTACAGATATTGCCATGGATATTAAAAAACAAAACTTTATTCCTTGTATATCTCTCATTTTTTTCCGCTTCTACCTTCTTTCTCTCTCTCATTCTCTTTATATATATATTATTATTTTTATTTATTTTTCTTTTCATCACACTTCTTTTTTTCTAATTATTTAAATATTTAGTAATATATTTTATGTTTCCAAATTTTTTTCACATACAAAAAATTTGTGTTTTTTTCTTTATAATTTGATATGCATTTTGTTTTAATAATTTCAAATATGTTTCATATATATTTTATCTTCTATCCAGCAATATTTATGTACGGTTTAAACCATCCAGCATATTGGATAGATTCAAACTGTCCAAAAATATATGTGTACGGTTTAAGCCATCCAGCATATCGGATAGATTCAAACGTCCAAAAATATTTGTGTACGGTTTAAACCATGTTTGATAGATTTAAACCGTCCAGCGATATAAGTGTATGGTTTAAACCATCTAGCATATTGGATAAATTCAAACCGTCCAAAAATATTTGTGTACGGTTTAAGCCATCCAGCATATTGGATAGATTCAAACGTCCAACAATATTTGTGTACGGTTTAAACCATCCAACATATTGAAAACCTAAGAATTAAATAAATTACATCTGTACACTTAATAATGTGTACAGACATTTGTACACTTAATAATGTGTACAGATACAAAATATATAAAAAATACTCTCTCCGTTTCAAAATATAGGATGTTTTAAGCAAAGCACGCAAATTAAGAAGGTTTTACTTTTAAATAGTTTAACCAGTCAGAAACAATACTGCATAATATAAAATACTAAACTAATCTAAAAGTCGTATTGAAATTTGAAAACATCTTATATTATGAAACAAGAAATTTCTCCAAAACATCTTATATTTTGAAACGGAGGGAGTATTTAATATTATCAAATAAAATCATCAAACATAATGCATATCAAAATATAAAGAAAAAAATATAGATTTTTATATATTTGAAAAATTTTTAAAAACAAATTTGTATTGACTAATATTTTAATTTTTAGATTGAAGGAGCATATAAAAGAAAAAGCAAAATCATAAAAAAAAAGAAATTTTGGTAAAGATGGAGAATGACGAGAGTTAGAGAGAGAAAGGAGGGTTGGACAATATGTGATTATTAGAGATAAGGACATAATGGTAACTAGATCAATTCTCCATTTTTCTTTATTTGACAAAAGTTTTATTACAAGTACAATGATAAAAGTCTATTTTTCCAATTTTGAATAGTAATGTGACTACTTTTCCAATTATGTTTTGTAAACGTACTAAAATTCAAAGAAACCTTTTTTTTTTCATTAATTAAATAATGAAAACATAAAGATAGGGGTTTATGAATACAAACATATATTATTAGCTTTAGCAAACATAACAAAATTACATATTGTAGTAGCACCACTACACGTCGCTGCTCAAACTTACAATTTCCAACGTATCTTAATACTACACATATATTCATGCACACAGCACACTAAGATTTATAAATCCCACAAACTCGGACATGCATGGCTCATAGTCCTTATTAATTGCATTATATTTGAACTCAAATACTACTGAACTTAAGGTACACACTGACACACATATAGATGCACGAGGAGATCTTCTCTATTCCTCGGTCAAGAGATGTTCATCTATCTCTTTGGAGACCTCTATAAATAGTTGGAGGAGTGTCTCGGGGTGAGCAACCTCCTCGCTAATTTTCTCATATTCAAGGTGCCAGTGCACATTACTCCCTGACCCTCCATCCTTAGGGGTCACCTGGATTGTCAACACGAAGCTTTTGTACTGTTTCATCAGATCACCATCTATAACCCTGAACGTGATCAGGTTCTTATCGGGCTCCACCGCCTCGATCCTCTCCTTAGCCACCTTTGCCTCCCCATCTGCATCGATTATTTATAGGTATTACTTTTGTCTGAACTTTAGTTTGAAATATCCTGGTTATATATGAAAGAAATGAATATAACCAAAAAAAAATATATTGACTTGCCATGAACGTATTTCCACGAGATAATAGAGCCGACTGTGCCCCAGTCGCCTTCGTGCAGATCACAGCCATGAACTTTGCCTGGAGATGCTTTGGAAACATGATGTGGTTTCCCCGCCAACATGTGATGGAACTTCTCAGCCGAAGCTTTGATCTCCACGTCTGACTCAAGCTTCCCCACCAAACCAGACGTCTCCGTTTGCTTCACCTCTTCTTCTTCGGCCAAGAGATGTTCGTCGATCTCTTTAGAGATTTCGATACAGAACTGGAGTAGAGTTTCCGGATGAGCTACCTCGTCACTAATTTTCTCATACTCAAGGTGCCAGTGTACAATACTTCCTGGCCCTCCATGCTTAGAGGTAACCTGGATCGTTATCACAAAGCTCTTGTACTCTTTCATCAAATCCCCATCTAGAACCCTAAACGTGATCAAGTTCTTCTCCAGCTCCACCGCTTCGATCCTCTCATGCGCCACCTGTTCCTTTCCATCTGCACCAATCATTTAATATATTTCCACATATAATGCTTAGTTTAACTTTTTTTCTGAGAATGAGTTTGAAATCTCCTGGCTATATGTGAAAAAGATGAATATAGTATTGACTTGCCATGAATGTAGTTCCAGATGAGGATAGAGCCGACTTTGCCCCAGTCGCCTTCGTGCAGCACACAGTCTTGAATGTTGCCTGGAGTTGCTTTGGAAACATGGTGTGGTTTCCCTGCCCACATGTGATGGAACTTCTCCGCCGACGCTTTGATCTCCACGTCTGTTTCAAGCTTTCCCATCAAACTAGATGCCTCCGCCATTCTTCAAAGGCTGGTATGATGTTATTAAGGAGGTTGACGTTTTGGTTTTTTGTATAGACTGTGAGTTCCTTGGGGTTTCGATAGTCCTTTATATAGAGGAATGAGTGAGCATATCTAGAAGAAGAAAACACTTGTTTGATTTTGAGTACAATCCCATCGTTATGACCCATAAAGATATTCACTAAGATTTTCAGCTAAAACCTTTATCTTCTTATAAGTGTTTTATCTATTTGTTTTTTACAAATACCAAAAAATTTAGTGTTTCAGTTTTGCCAGCGTGGTTTTTTTATGTTACTTTTAAAATATAAGTTGGCTACAAAATATTGCAGAGAACCACTCGTAGGACAAATTACACTTTTAAGCACGTTTCGATTAACCGAAAGGTTTGGTAGGAATTGAATATTGTTAGTCCATGGAACCTAGTCCTGGGCGTTCGGGTATTCGGTTCGGTTATGGATATATCCATTCGGTTCCGGGTATTTCGGATATAGGAGTTTAAGATCCATTCGGTTAATTTACTATTTCGGTTCGGGTTCGGTTCGGTATCGGTTATTTTCGGTTCGGTTCCGGATATCCAAAACAGTGTAATCTATTTTTTAAAAATATCATTTAAATAAAAATTTGATTATAATTTAACAGATATATCTAAAAATTTTCAGATATTTGGTTTATTTAAAATATTTTGGTGTTTTGGTCTAAATATATATGATATTGGTTTGGTTTTTAGTATAATTTCTATTACCTTATCTAAATTAACACGAATTCTATTGACAAAAGTTTGACGTGGTGTAGTGGCCACTTCGCATGCTCAAGTTTGCTGAGGTTAGAGGTTCGATCCTAGCCTAAAACATATTTTTAATATGAGTTCGGTTTGATTCGGATAACCGAATGGATATCGGTTTGGTTAATAACCGATATCCATGGATAATTGAAACACTATCCAATAGGTTATTGTCCACTAACCATAACCGAACCGAAACCAAAATTTCGGTTCGGTTTATTCGGTTCGGTTTATTTGCCCAGGACTAGTGGAACCTGAAAGTAATTAACTCATGCAGTTGTAGGAATTGAATTTTGTTAGTCCGTGCGTGGAACCTCAAAGTAAATACTCATGCAGTTGATTGTTACAATCCTAACCAGGTCTGAGTATTTGTAGTTGTCAATGAAATCTACAGGGACATACAGTGAGAGAAGCCAGCTTGTTTCGGACCAGGTCTCGAACATCTTAACAAATGAATGTTGGGGATCTCGATTTTGCAATGTGAAAAGAAAAAGAAAAAAGGTATAATAATTGGGAAAATATTACACAATTATTAACTTTCTGACATTTAGACGGAAAATAATAGTGATCGCCTGAAAACAATTATTAAAAAGAAAAAATTGACATGGCAACTTTTTGTTAAATAATTCGGAAATAGTAGTGATTGGAATAAAAATATGTAACAAAAACGACATTGAGAAAATTTAGGCCTTCATGATCACTTTTTTGGTAGTCTAGGTGTTGGAAGTTTGTGTGATATGTTCGTTGACAACTTTTTTCCCTACACATATAACTTTTGAAAACTGTGAAATCTCAATTTGTCGTAAAAATTCAATGGATGCTCGATTGAAGAGTTGAATAACACATTATCAACACGTTTTTCTTCAGAGAAAATAGGTACGATCCTTTTCAACTAACTGTTTCTTGAGGAGGAAGTGGCATATTTATGTCATTATTTTTCGACATATCTTGTCATACGGCAAATGTGGGATGTCTAGTAATTAGTATTTCTTTGTGTTTTCTCTCACTGGAAAAAGTATTGTCCTCTCAAAACAACTCTAACATAAACCATTAGATTACATGTGTTGGTCTTCAACTGTTGTTTCGTTAAACATGCATTAAAACTCAAATACGTTCACTCATTGCTTTTCCAAATAAGATAAATAGATCATTCAATTAAAAAAGAAACTGCTTTCTTTCTATAAGTTTAATCTTATACTCTGATTTTTCTTTTTTTCTGTCTTTAATCTGTTTGATTTTAGTTACGTTCTTTTGGCCTTTTACGTCTAATTTGGCTATATATATGGACTTGTAACACCTTTTCCGATATTATGCATGCTTTATTAATGGTAATAACACGTTTTTGATACACTAACATGAATTGAAGCTCATAGAACTCGCCATTACAAGAGACTTATATTAAACGAGGAAGCAATGAATGCATGATTATAATTTTCATGATACCGGAGGGACGAATCATGATTTTATCCACAAACATATATCATTGATCAGAAGCTTTTATTTTGAAAATAATATTAAACATACATACACACATTTTAGAATATATATACTACTTTCTTATATCACACATATTATCAAGGCTCCTTATTTATTGCATCATAGACTAAAACATGCATGCTTCATAGCAGACATATTTATATGTATGCACATAGCTAGGATGGACATCAGAATCTTAAAGAGTACTATATCTATTCCTCGTTCAGGAGATGTTCATCGATCTCTTTGGAGACATGGACACAAAACTCAAGGAAGGTCTCAGGGTGAGCCACTTTGTCGTCAATTTTCTCATACTCGACATGCCAGTGCACCACACTCCCACGTCCACCTTGCTTAGGGGTCACTTGGATAGTGATCACAAAGCTCTTATACTCCTTTAATAAATCTCCCTCTATCACCCTAAAAGTGATCAGGTTTTTCTCCGGCTCCACTGCCTCGATCCTCTCTTTCGCCACTTTTGCCTCCCCATCTGCACAAAATATAGTATAAATATATATATGTCTGGGTATGACTCTGAAATCTATGTAAAAAAATATGAATATAGCATTTACTTGCCATGAACATAATTCCAGAAGACAATAGAGCCGACTTTACCCCAGTCGCCTTCGTGCAGCTCACAACGCTGAATTTTGCCTGGAGATGCTTTGGAGACATGGTGTGGTCTCCCGGCAAACATGTGATGGAACTGCCCAGCCGAAGCTCTGATGTCAACATCTATCTCAAGCTTCCCAACCAAACTAGACGCTTCTGTCTTCACTGGATTCATAGCAGCCCCGACCATTTTAGTAGCCATTTTTTCCTCACTCGTTTATTTGTTTATCTTGAAAATTAAAAGGATTTTGAGAGATGATGAGTCCCGTTTGAGTTCTTTAAGTTTGACCTCTTTATGTAGAGGAGTGAGGGCGTAACGGTTGAAGAAGAAAACAAATATTTATTAATTGCTATTTTGTCTCACTTACTGAATTTTTGTAAAGGATAAGACTGACTTAGGTTTTGTTCATATAAATTAAATGATCTAGAGATCACTCAAATTTGTTATTGCAGCCTTGGCATATAGCAGTTCCGCTAAAAATTCCATAAATAAGTGTTTTCAAAGAGAGAACATGTCGTTCGTTGAGGAAAGCACGTAAGTTCTTATGTAAATAAAACAAAATTCATTGACTATGTTATTGGTTAAATATGAATATATAGTTTCTTTATTCAATACCGTTCATATGACATATCACATGAATGTATATATATTTTTGAAAAACATTATACGAAAACAAACAAAACACATACAGGTACATAAATACATTTAGACCATAGTCCGTCACATACGTCGAACACAGAGATCATTTATTTATTGCAGTTTCAAAGAGAGAAATTAAACTGTGCATGCTTCAATCCCACGATACATGTACGAACAGGATTATAGTCACACCAGGAGTACTATTCTCCTCTATTCCTCGGACAAGAGATGTTCGTCGATCTCTTTGGAGACTTCAACACAGAACTGGAGGAGAGTTTCGGGATGAGCAACCTCCTCGCTTATTTTCTCGAACTCAAGGTGCCAGTGCACAATACTCCCTGGCCCTCCCTGCTTCGCGGTCACCTGGATCGTAAGCAAAAAGCTTTTGTACTCTTTCATCAAATCACCTTCTATAACCCTGAAGGTGATCAGATTTTTCTCCGGCTCCACCGCCTCAATCCTCTCTTTTGCCACCTTGGCCTCCCCATCTACACCGATTATTTAATATAAAATTATTAGAAGGACGACTTTGAGTATTATTTGAATGTTAGTACAACACAACTTATTATAAGCAGATAGTACAACAACATATTATAAGCTAAGCTTATATTATATAGTGGGGATGTTATTGCATTAGCCAAATTCCTACATTCGTAGGAATCGAGACTCGATCCCTGATATGATCCCTTAACTTGTCTATGAAAATTAATTGTTTTAAATCCTGGAAGTATTAAAATAGAAATTAAGTAATAACAGTTTAGAGTTAGCAAGAGTCTAATAAGACAAATTTAAAATCCGCTGATATAAAAGTGTGTATAAGGTTAACTTGCCATGAACATAGTTCCAGTAGACAATAGAGCCGACTTTGCCCCAGTCACCTTCATGCAGATCACAGCCTTGAATGTTGCCTGGAGATGCTTTGGAGACATGGTGTGGTCTCCCTGCGAACATGTGATGGAACTGTCCAGCCGAAGCTTTGATCTCCACTTCTGTCTCAAGCGTCCCAACCAAACTAGAAGCTTCGGGTTTAGTCACCTCAGCCATTCTTTCTACCTACGATCGATCTGCTAATCTTTTGGGGGAAAATAGAGTTTTGAGAGAGGAGTGAGTCGTCTACTGAGTTCCTCAGCCTCTATATGTAGTGGAATGGTAGATAAATTGTTGAAGAAATGGAGAATTTTATTCAATAAAATAATTTCTTGATTAGTTGTGTTTCATGTGAAACCCGATCGATCCCATCATTATGAGTCAGCGGTATAATTGTTTGAATTGTTCATAAAATTATTAACTCATCAATCATACCTTTCACACGCTACTTTCGGTTTTGCAGTTACTAACTCTCTGCTAATATCCCCTTTATAATGAAAAGGAAGTACACAACATTGTTTTGGTAGACTTTTTTATTTTAATAAATGGTTACAAATATGTTATACATAAATTATAAATTAATTCATATATTAATTGTAATAAATAAAACCTTAATTGTAACAGAAAATCTTAAACGGCTTATTCTAAATTGATAGTCCATGCATATTTCAAATTTTAGTTTCAGAAGATCACGTGTATGGTTCCAAATATCTACAGTCACAATATTACCAATTTATTTTCCAGAGATTTTATTGATAAACCACATCAATAAAAAAGTTATTAAAGAGATAAAAATATACTCTCAATCATAGAAAATGAAGCAAATCTTGCTAATTTAACAAGATTAATCATAATTTTCGGGATTGTATTCAGAAATTAAAAAATAAATCTTAATGCTAGATTAGGACCGTATAATATGCATGATTCTTCAAAATTTATATTATAATTTTAAAATAATATATAATTTATATGATTGATTTGGAATCATATTTTATTCTAAAATTATAATATAAATCAAAAGAATTTCAACCTGTGCTACAGCACGGGTACTAATCTAGTACTATATAATTTGTTTAATCATAGCAGGTACAATAGAACCTCTATAAATTAATACTCTTTAAATTAATATATGCTATAAATTAATAAATTCTTCTCGTCTCGAGTTGGGCCGGTGTAAAAAATAACAAATTTCGATAAATTAATAAGATAATATCTTTTTTGGAAATCCTATGTAAAAATATGGTCCCATCAATATTATAAATTAATAATCAAATAATATATATATATATATATATATCTAAGAAAATCTAGTGAAATATAACTATATTGTTGTTCGTATATTCTTGAATTTGCATTTTTATTGGAGCTCATCTCTAATCTTTTTCATTGTCTTCTTTTCAAATCGCATCCAAAAATTATGGAGAGTCCTAAATGCAATAATTACTTTTTTACATGTAATTGGTTCTAAAATTACCGCAATATCTTCTTTGACTTCATCATTACCATGAATGATACAAGCAGCAATTTCTTCTAAACTCTAAACTTCTAACATTTATCATTTTTACCTAAATTTCTAAACTTAGCAATTACAATAGCCACGATTATAAATTAAGAAATTCTTTAAAAATATGAATGATAACAAAAGTATCTTATTGTAATATAAAATTTTTAAAATTATGAAAATTAAAAATATCTTCATAAATTAATAAAATATTAATTTATCAATAAATTAATCATTATTAATTTATCGATAAATTGAAACCTCTATAAATTAATAAAATTTCATGGTCCCAACCTTATTAATTTATAGAGGTTTTACTGTAGTTGTAAATTCTTAAACATTAATGATTAATGTTACCATTTCATTTTTCAACGTTAAATGCAAATTTATGAAAGGATTGGAACAAAAACAAAACAAAAAATAAAGACATTAGAATGTATCTGACATATAATTTATATTTATATTTAAAATTTTAATCATTTTTTTATCATCTATTATATTACTTAATTGATGTTTGAATTACAAAAGTAATGTATAGAAACTCTGTGATTAAGCTTGGAACATAAAAGTGAAATATGAAATTGGAATTGTTGTGTGGCATTGGGAGCTTCGCAAGCTTAGCAGGTTTGTTTGTTGTCTTCCTATCCAGCGGAACTGCACTTCATCAAACTTTGTTTTCCACCACATAATATATATCTCGGATCCAATTATACTCCCCAAAGTTTAAGCCTTCTCCTTTGATGATTTTGTGTAACTTTTGACAGTCACCCTCAAAGATTATTCTTTGATATCCTTTGCTCCAACTATGTTGCATTGCTTGAATTAGTCCTTGATATTCACTTTCAAGAGCAGTTTGTATTCTAAATCCTTTGGCTTGGTTGGCGCCCAACCCAAGTAAAAACATTTGTCATCTCTGTATGACTAACCTATTAGCTAGAGGTTCTGTATCTTCAATATTCATAAATGAAACATCATAATTACAGATTCAATTCGCTTCCGATTTTGTCCATCTATGTGTTTGCAAAATTTTAATCATTATTTTCACAATTTTATATATTGACTAAATAAATTTTATGTAAATATGTTATAAATAAATAATTTAGGAAAAATTAAACAAATAAAACCTAATTTATCACTTTTATTAATCAATACAATAAAAACACAATATTTCTCTCCAGAGGTTGACACCTCAGCTTCAACTTTGAAGCAGGTGTTGACACCTCAGTAAAAAACTCTAGCCTATCAAATTATAACATTAATACACCTAAGCTAAAAAGCAGTAGTCTGTTATCGGATTATCCTCGAAACCTTTACGGTCACCCTTCCTACAGATGCGAATGGGTCTCGTCCGACCCAACTCAAGATCCGATTTTAACCACCGGGTCTAAAATACTAACCGACTGAGGCTACGGCGGATCTACACAACAGTCGTCGTTAACTGCACATTCTCGTAATCTCATCCTCCACGCCACCACCGGAGATCCAGAACTCAACCTCACCGATTCAGTCCTAGTCCTAACCGAATCCCCAAACTCCGTTGAACCTCTAACTTCCATATGTTCAATAAGGACCCAACATATCTACTGCTAATAAGGAAATGAAATATCAAAAGGACATTCACTATCAAAATCAAGAGTGGTATTGAATCAATAAATCGAGAATAATCAATGTAAGAGTTTGTGTTCCAGTAAATAACCTAGATTTTTTAAAATGAACTGCTCAAGCCAGAATGAACAATGGTGGAGAAACACTAACACATGACTCAAATTTCTATAAAAACTAATATCAGTTTTAATAAAGAAACCTAAAATTACCTAAAATTACCTCAAATTTCTTCGGCGAACGTTTCCATTTCGTTTTACACAACGCCGGAGGGATACACGAGGAAGTGTTTGAGATTCTAAAGCCGTGGATTGAGCTAGAGAGAGTGACGTTACATGATATCAGAGTTCAAGAAAGGTTCAATGGGTATTACCATAACCAGTTCATAGTTGTGAATGATTGTTTGCATAGGTATAGGTTCATGGCTAAGTGGATGTTCTTCTTCGATGTCAATGAGTTCGTTTAAGTTCCGGCGAAAGAGACGATCTCGTCGGTTATAGAATCTTTGGAAGGATATTCTCAGTTTACTATTGAACAGATGCCTATGAGTAGTCGGATTTGTTACGACGGTGATGGTCCGGCCAGAACTTACAGGTAAACAAACATTTATCATTGAGCTTTTCGTAAACCAAAATCCATGTGCTCTATTGTGTTGAGTGACTTAGAATATATTTTTGGAGTATATAAATAGTATAGAATACATGATTCTGTCAACACTTGGCCTGCAAAAGTCTTTGTGCATTTCCATATTAGTCTCCTATGTCGGTCCAGATCTTTGCTTTTATTTCACATCATGTGCTTTGAGTTAGTAATGTTTCAATTATTCTATCTTTTGATTCCTCATACGGTTTTGGTTATAGATTTGGTTAAGTTCTAGGACCGATAATACTGAATTGATGTCTAAAATGGTATTTTTGCTTTTTTAATGTTTTTTTAAGAAATGGGGGATTGAGAAACTGGTGTATAGAGACGTCAAGAAAGTTCCAAGACGGGATCGGAAATACATGGTTCAGCCTGAGAATGTATTTGCAACAGGAGTCCATATGTCTCAGAATCTATAAGGAAGAACATACCACAAGGCCGGGAGCAAAATCCGTTACTTCCATTACCACGGTTCCATCTCTCAGCGACGTGAGCCTTGTCGTTACCTTTTCAATGATTCTAACGTCTTTTTCGAGAACACTCCATACGTGCTCGATACTACAATCTGTGACGTTGGCCTTGCTGTGAGGACGTTTGAGTTGAGAACGATCGGTGACCAGTTGCTACGGACACGGCAATGAAGAGAAGAGATGATAAAAAATAAAAAACTGAATAGTAAATGTAATATTCATCTTAAGAAAAAAATCAGAAGTTGTCAAGATTGGGACATTACATTATTGTTTTCTTTTGGGGATATATTCTTTTATTGTATCATAGTTTAGGTAATGGGTTCAGTAATACAACATTTAGGGTTTGATTGGTGACAGTTTTTGAAAGCTTTACAAATATACAGTTTTAATATTTACCAATCACAAAAACTTTACCAAAAGCTTTACCAAAAACTTTACCCTCAGCTATTTCCTAAAAGCTTACAGCTTTGCACTATTCCCTAAAAGCTTACAGCTCCAGCTTACAGCTTTTTTGTACAGCTTTCCATACGTTACCAATCGGACCCTTAAACTCTTTGGTGCATATATATATATATATATATATATGTTCTTCTGTATGGATTAGAAAAGGTCACTTCTTGAGTGTAATAATCACCGATCTTGTAAGTCAATTCGTAGGTCTTGTAACTTGGAAGTGAGAAAATTATGTTTTTTATTGGATCTGATTTTAGTAGTGGAAGTGTGAATTCTACAAATATGAAATCAATCTTCAGTAAAAACTGAAAAAACAGTTCAAAGGTATGGGTTCCTCAACTTGGCCTACTAACTTCCACAATAAATGACATAAAAATATATGTTTTCTTCTTTGAAATTTCCCTCAGTGTCCATGGATTCCAGGCGCCTGCTGGGTAAAATCTACATTGACTCAAGAAAAACTCGAGAAGAAGCCATGAGAGTTGCTGATTAAAGAACAGTCAGGAACAAATCTTTATGTCATTGTAATTCTCGAGAAAAGAGGATAGATATAGTCAACCAAAACGTTTCATTAAAAGCAATGAGTTGAGGCGGCCCAACACCGGAGAGAATAAAGATGATGATAAAGATAAATAAAACAAATACCAGTGAATGATAAAAACAATCTAGAGAAGCAAAAGTTGTAGAAGTGTGACCTCTATCTATGACTTGATTTTTGTTATCTTACCATTTTTAAAATTTTTAATGGTGTTAAGTAATTGAATTTTGGCTTCCATTTTCTTACTGGTATCAAAAGTGAAAGAGAGAAGCAAAAGAAAGAATAAGGAAGAGAAATAAACAAAAGGAGGCAGATCTGAGTTCGTGTTTTGTGAGACAGATTTTCATCGAGCTAGAAGGACTCAGATCGCAAATAAAGCGTCTTTGGAAAATTCATGCTGTCAAGAATCTACAGCCGCTGATAGAGATTCAATCGAGATCATATTCACGAAGTTATGCACGTTTCTTCCTGGTAAAGTAATTGGAGGAATACAAAAAAAAAAAAAACAGTTCTACTGCAGAAACTTCAGGAACACATTTGGAGGCCCGAGAGTATTCCGATTGGGACAAAATTTGGTGGAGAGATTTAAGGTACTACTGAATAGATAACGAACGGTGGGATTGCTTTTCCAACGGTTACTTCTTCATTTATTTGTATGTTTCAGGTACTGATTAGGTATAGTAAAATAAATTGTGATAAGTTGCATTGTTTGGTTTGGCAAACGAGGTTAGATTGAGCTGAAGCTCAGCAGGTGTATTGTGATGCATGAATATATGTTTTTGTTTATGGAGAACCAAGCTGTAATTCTCCAACAAATTAAGGCTAAGGTGAGGGTGGTATTTGTGGATATGCAATAATCTCAACAATTTTCTATGTTGTAAAACTTTCGATGATACGTTTGAATTATTTGGATTAGAGATTTGCATAACTTATTTTGGATCTTTTGATGGAATCTTCAAAGTTTTATTATATGAGACTATGCTTTTGAACTCTCTTTATTGGAAGTGGTTTAGCATGTTAAGTTTATTATTTGAATTCGTATAAAGATAGATAGTGATTTAACTTTTTACTGAAGACTGTATTATGAGTATTGTTTTATAAAGGCATTAACAAGTGTGAGTTACTATTTTTAACAGTGATATATACTCATTAGCTTTATGAGGAAGGGCTGCTGAAATGTCTGCCTATACATGTTGGTCTATTTGGAAAAAATTTTGATTTATAATGATAGTCTATAGATTGTATGAGCTCTAATGAGAAAGCTAACAGACTTTAAATTACAAACATACAAAAAAATAAACATAAAAATATATATAACAGGAAAAATACAGAAAACAACCCGCGGCGTAGCGCGGGTACTATCCTAGTCATTTTTAATGTTAGTCTTCTACTTTGATTTTTGTTTTTTCCAGAGTCTACTCTAATTATTACATATAATAATCACATTAATGGGTTGGTACGATGATATTAATAATCCAAACTCCTAAGACACAATCTTTTATCCGCATTATTAAGTTGACAAAATCTTTAGTTGATCCATTTTTTTATAATGACCTTGATTCCTTTACATCTTTCTTTATTTTTCCATCGTATCTCCATTTATATAATATTCAACAGATTAAGGCAGAAGAAAGACAAGGATTATAAAACTCTTTTCAGATAGCAAAAAAAAGACAAGGATTGTTATGCATCAATGGAACGAGCTGTACTATTAAATGGCTTGATCTGTATTATAAACTATTCATATACGTATAGAAAGAGAAGAGATTGAGAAAGTCCTCTTAAATTTTCTGAAATGCGCGTGTTAAGGGTAAACTATTCATATACGTTAGAGATTAGACTATCTCCTAGACTCCTAAAATGGGGTCTTAGTTAAAAACATATATATATATATATATATATATTATAATTAGTTTATTTCAAAATTTAAACCAAAAAAAATTAAACATCTGGCAAACAAATAAGTATCTTATACTATCTCAAAGTATCCCTATAAAGACATTATAGACCCCTCTTTTCTAATTTTTTATTTTCCTTCTAACTAACGAAACACCAATAAAAATCTCTGATGTGCTAAAGTTTACACAAAAAAAGGTTTATAATTGTCATGAATTCACCAAAGACTAATTCATTGGCCAGGACGATTGCTTCTAATGTTACGAGAGAAGGTCGACTTAATTCCTACCTTGCTTTAGGTAGTCCAGCTTGGTTGCACGACCATATCGAGCAAGACCGGTGAGGTGGCCTAACCAGAATCCTTCGTTAGGGCATCTACACCCATGGTTACTCTTATTGTTGCTTTACCAAAATTTAATGAATAAAAAGTTTAAAATATTAAAAAAGTAAGAGAGAGAAGAGAAATGGATACTCAAATTGCTTCGGGAAGGAACGTTCTTCAAATAGAATTGACAGGTGTCATCTAATTAATGGTTATCATTAAAATACTACTTTTGTATTTATTTAAAGCAATCTTCTGGGGCCGACGACCGATTTCCCCACCAGAACTATTGTATCGAGCCAGATAGAGCCCGTTCTTTGCCCCCGGTCTATATGTCCCCGAAAAAAAAGTTCAATGCCAGTTTCCCCACGAATTAAAAGTTCAAAAACAATATCTCCCCGAGTTTATTCTTCTACATCAATTAACCCATAATCGTGGTTTGGGATTGGTTTACTATTTACCTAACCGATAAATAAAAAACTAAACCTTGCTTATACCAAAACAAACCCGATTTCAACCCGATAAACCAATCATTATCTCTCTCATCATCTCTCTCTTCTCTCTCACCACCATGATGGCTCTCCTCCGCATCCTCATCTCTCTCCTTCTCATCTTCATATCTCACTTCCCATCCTCACGTAAGTATCTTCCCCAACACGACGTCGTATATTTTATCTCCTCTGTTTTTTCTTCCTCTAACCTTTTTTTTACTTCCTCTGTTTTTTTGTTCTGTTACCGACATATGCAGAGTCTTTCATCGGAGTTAACTACGGTCAAGTCGCCGACAATCTCCCTCCGCCTACAGAAACAGCCAAGCTCCTTCAATCCACTTCGATTCAAAAAGTTAGACTCTACGGCGCCGATCCCGCCATCATCAAAGCTTTGGCCGGTACCGGTGTAGGTATCGTCATCGGTGCTGCTAACGGCGACGTTCCTTCTCTCGCCTCTGATGCAAACGTCGCCGGACAATGGATCAACTCCAATGTCCTCCCTTTTTATCCCGCCTCCAAAATCATCCTCATCACCGTCGGCAACGAGGTTCCGTCTCCGTTCACAATTCAAAATTGTAATGGAGGTGATAATGGGTTAATTGTTTAAACCACGATTTGGGTGATAATGATTGGTTTATCGGGTCGAAATCGGGTTTGTTTTGGTATAAGCAAGGTTTAGTTTTTTATTTATCGGTTAGGTAAATAGTAAACTAATCCCAAACCACGATTATGGGTTAATTGATGTAGAAGAATAAATTCGGGGAGATATTGCTTTTGAACTTTTAATTCGTGGGGAAACTGGCATTGAACTTTTTTTTCGGGGACATATAAACCGGGGCAAAGAACGGGCTCTATCTAGCTCGATACAATAGTTCTGGTGGGGAAATCGGCCGTCGGCCCCAATCTTCTGCCGTTACTTGGATGGCGATAGTCTTAGGTTGCTCTGTTTTTAATATATATTTTGGTTTCTCTGTCCTTGATGTGCTTATTTGGTTGGATTGTTTTCTTCATATTAATCTCAATTTGCATTACAAAAAAATTGTCATGAATAAGGTTTGTCGTTTAATGAAGACGATGCCACCTCATCAACCACATATCATTTGAGTCAGCGTCCCATCAACTAGATCTTCAAATAGGCACAATTTTAAAAAAATTGGGTATAAAATTTGAAAATTTTAAGAGTTTAGGTCTAAATTAACTTTGCATCTTTGTACCGGTAGAAATCAGCAATTTTCTGATTTTATGGATTAGAAATTGCCCTTTTCTCTATATAATATGCTTCACAATCTCATTAACAACAAATAATACACTTATTATACACATATTTGGAGTAGAGCGCTTTCATTGCATGACTTATACATATATGGAGCACATCTCATTATTTATTGCATACAAACACACACCAAAATATATATCTTACCCAAACTCGGTCACGGCTCATGATTTACTGCAGTTTGACGTACGGACTAGCTTTAAACAGGCATGCTGACGTACACACTTACAAAGCCACACGAGGAGCAATCCCCACTTATTCGGTCGAGAGATATTCATCTATCCCTTTGGACATATCGACACAGAATTGGAGAAGAGTCTCAGGGTGAGCAACATCCTCGCTAATTTTCTCATACTCAAGGTGCCAGTGCACAATACTTCCAGGCCCTCCATGTTTAGGAGTCCCCTGGATCGTTATCACAAAGCTTTTGTACTCTTTCATCAAATCACCTTCTATGACCCTGAACGTGATCAAGTTCTTCTCCGGCTCCAACGCCTCGATCCTCTCCTTCGCCACCTTTGCCACCCCATCTACATCAATTAGTTAACACTTATTGATATTGGTTTGACTTTTGAGTTTAATAATCAAAACGAATATCAATCAAAAACATATCATATATGCAAATAATGAGATTACAGTCGTGGATCCAGGATTAGTTTTACTTTTATGGTTTAAAATCCCCTACTATTTTTTTTTAAAAAGTGATAGTGGTTTAGTGACAGTCCAAGATCAACTAGCTAGACATGTTGATTTCTTAACACTACATACATAGACGGATGCATACCTCGTAGAGGTCTTAATTAATCCACCCATTATTAAAAAATGTGTATAAAGTTGACTTACCATGAACGTAGTTCCAGATGACGACAGTGCCAATTTTCCCCCATTCGCCTTCATGCAGTTCACAGTTTTGAATGTGCCCCGGAGATGCTGTGGAGACATGGTGTGGTTTCTCAGCGAACATGTGATGGAACTTTCCAGCCGAGGCTTTGATCTCCACGTCTGTCTCAAGCTTCCCCACCAAACTAGAAACCTCGGTTTTCGTCACGGCAGCCATTCTTTGTATCTTCGATTTGCTTATCTTGGTATAGGTTTTGAGAGAGGAGTGAGTTCTTTGGCATCTATTTGTAGATGAATGATTTGAGAAATTGTTGAAGAAAGTTAAAAGTTTTATTTATTAAACTAGTTTTCTATGATCATTACATTCTTGTCGGTCACGAGCCCATTAGTATAGATGACTCAGCTATAAGATTACATTTGCATTGTTCTTTTCTTATCTTTTTGAAACAATTATTTGCGTTGTTCATAAAACGATCTATTCATACATGAATCACGACGCTACTTTCGGTTAGCTGTTAATGTATATATTAAACATTTGTGTTAGAATTTCATCACTAAACTAGATTAGGACCCGCGGTACACCGCAGGGAAAATTATTTATAACTAAAATATTTAAATTATAAGTTGTATTTGTTGGTTAAATATGTTATAATTATATAATAATTGTTAAATAAACCATATAATACTGCAATATAATTTATTTTTAGATAATATTTATTTAATCAACTTAATTAGATATGTCTATTCTCTGATACTGATAATGTTAACAAAATAATAAAATGATGTTTTAACCGTGTAACATCGAATTAATAATATTTTTGTTAATTTATATAACTATCGATAAAACCTGTTCCGCTATATAACTCTATCTTGAGATATTTTAATTCACACTATATCATCTTAGTTGTTAATATTTATTGTGTATCTAAGGTATAATATTTATCATATTTAACTTTTTAAAAGTTTTAAATATTTTTCATATTTAATCTTTTAAAAATCTTTAAAATAAAGAATCAGAATAAACCAAATAAAAGTTTTTTTTTTTGTCAACCAAATAAATGTTTTTAAAGTTTGAATGCCTGACAAATCAGGGTTTCTACTCATTTGTATTTAGAATCATTTTGGTCTCTTTTATAGTATAACTTTAAACCATTGCCCAATTTTTTTAGACGATGTGGGATATTGTATCCATATTTTTTATTCATCTATTGAGTAATATATGTCCGTTTTTAAAATTTTGTATTACATCATATGCATGAAAAAATCACAGTTTTTGTTTAACTAAATGTATTATAGAATAATTCAAGATAATTTAAATATAAATTCAAATAAAAATGAAAGAGGATCATATATTTATGTTTGAATGAAGTAGAAATATTTCCTTATTTTTTTAAACCTTACTTATGATTAGTTTTGAATTTTTGGTAACTAATATTAAATTCAGTGTATTAAATGTAAAAACTTTCCAAAAAGTATTTTTGAGCAAAAACTGCTGCAAAAATACTAGTATAGATCTGACTTTTACCAAACAGTTAGAAAGAAAATGACACTAATGAATTTGTAGTGGCCCATGGTAAATTAAAAAAACTACGTTCAATCCTACTTGTTCCGGCTTTTCAGTAATTAGTATAACTAAACCGAGAGTTTTACACTTATATATTTTCTACTACGTACGTACTCGATATTTAAAACTAAATAATTGAGAAAACCTAGAGCAGGTGAATACAAAAATTATCTATATTGAAAATCAAAAATTATACGTACCTTATAGATTTTATAAATATCTTAAAAATTTATACATACTTTACAAATATTTAAGGCGAGTCTCCGATTATTAGTTATATATCATTCATAAGTACTTTATAAACACTCTAAACCATTTCAAGTTTAACAAGGGAGATCTTTGAAAAAAGACAATTAAATGGATTCTACAAATTTTGGAATATATATGAGTTATTCTATTTATAACATATATATATATATAAAGTATATATAAAGATAAATATATATAAAATGAATATTTAAAATTTTAATCACTATTGAAACGATCGACCCCTTTTTTATTATAATAAGCAATAATAATAATATAATATAATAAAAAAACTACAACTAGTGGTTTCATACCCACTAGCCACCTAACCACATTCACAATCAACAGCGGAATAACAAACCAATTAAATATCCAATATTAATTCCAGTCACAAACTAAAGATTCAACAACATAAATCAAATAACCAGCAATCCTAAACAATAATCTAGGACTCAACTCTAGCAACCTAACAGAAGCTAGACAACCAAACGAACCACTAGAACATCCTCCTCTTCATTGCCTGGATTCCACGATCACACTTTGCCTTTACCTACACCACAAACACACATTGCAATGCATGAGTATTTTATAAACACTCAGTAAGGCAATCCTCCCATCTACTGGGCTATACACACAAGCAATAGAGACATCTCTAACCATCAAACAACATTCAACAATCAACAATAACAAACCAGGACTCTGCATCGACCGATACCAACATGCACCGACCGACACAAGATGGAGGTTGCGTCGACCGATGCAAGGTTAACTTGCGTCGACCGATGCAAGATATGCATCGACCGACGCATGCTCGACATAACACGAAAACCCTAGAGTTTACGCGTCGTCCTCGCATCTGCATCGACCGACGCACAAAGTGCATCGACCGATGCAATGCCGAGCATCGTTTTCCTCCGAAACTTCTCGCCGGATCTTCATTCCTGCAACCACGAAACTTGATCCCAAGCCACAAGAAAGCTTCCTAACGTCCCAAATAACAATCTAACCAGCCTAACAACACATACCAAGCAAATCAGAGAGATCTCTAGCTTAGATAAGCCATGATCATGCACTTACCTTTGCCACAGAGGAACTAAACCTCAAACACTCAAGAACAAGCCTCTAGGAAGCTCCTACAACGATCCCAGCTACAGATCTCTACAGGAACGCACCAAATCTCCAAGAAATCACCAAGAAATTCCAAGAACTCTTTCTCCCTTCTCTTTTCGCTCAAAAACGGCCACAAACGTCTAATGAGACAAAAGGGACGACCCATGGGGTTTCTCTTCTCTTTTTACCAAAACGCAGCGTTTGACTTAAGTCAAAACGCAGAGAATTGAGCTAGCATCGACCGATGCTACCATTGCATCGATCGATGCACACCCTAAACCGGGATTCCGGTTCGCGGGTGTTACAATTCTCCCCCACCAATCTAGATTCGTCCTCGAATCTCAAACAACCATCAGCCAAAGACTCCCGTGCAACCGTCTCCACGGCCCGCACTCCTCCGACCGATCTACAGAAGGTCACCTCTAGGCGATAGACTCACGCCCCAGGCGTCATTTGCTCTCGACTTTTGGACTTTCCTTTCTCTCATAGGCCTAAACCTTGAGTTTCATTGGCTCCTCATCAGACCTAAGTCTGCATGCCAATGTTGGCTCCTCATCGGGCCTAAGCCCGCATGCCAATATATATATGAGGAGAAATCCAAACTCGTATTTCGGGCCGTCACCCTACAGAGCGCCTCCGGATCATCATCCGAAGTCGATATACCAACCATACTCCAAAGTCACAAAGTCTCCGAATATGGCAGTACTAGGAGAACCAAAGTCCTCCAAGAGCCGCGAGCAAACAATTCTGAACACGTCTGAGTCCTATCCCTATCCAGGTTTCCTTCCCGTGGCTCGCGTAAAACATCTCAATGTCCTACCAACCACATATCCCCTCACCGAGATACCCCATGAACACACAAGGATCATATACACGCCACAAGGGCCGCCACAAAGGCCAACAAAATATCCTAACGAGGACCGCCACCAAGGCCAAACAAATGTCCTAAAGAGGACCGCCACCAAGGCCACTCGTCCCGAAGGACCGTCACAAAGACCATCTGTCCCAAAGGACCGTCACAAAGACCATATGTCCCGAAGGACCGTCACAAAGACCATCTATCCCGAAGGACCGTCACAAAGACCATCCGTCCCGAAGGACCGTCACAAAGACCATCCGTCCCGAAGGACCGTCACAAAGACACTCTGGCTAAACAGTCCGCCACAAAGGCCAAAAATTGGCTAAAAGCCCGCCACGAAGGCCACACAATTGGCTAAAAGCCCGCCACAAAGGCCACACAATTGGCTAAAAGTCCGCCACAAAGGCCACACAATGTCTAACAGACCGCCACACATAGGCACACTGACTCGAATGTCCGCTACAAAGGCCACAAAAGCCCCCTCCAAGGCTTCCCACTGCTAAAATGGACAAATTCTAACTCCCGTAAAACTTTCCATATTTAGCACTTTCCATTTCTGGAAACTTTCCACTTCAGGAAACTTCTATTTCGGAAAACTTTTCCCAAATCCGCCTCACGGAAACTTTGTACCCCGAGCACCACCTCATCTTGTTACTGAGTCGCACAACCAACCATCCCAAGCGACCGAGTAACAAGAGAGATGGGCTGGAATACTCCATTCCCGCTCCAGCCACGGATTACAGACGGAACCAGACTAGGCAAGCTCAAGTCGCGGTTGCTTCTCATACCACTTCTTAAACCTTGCCTTCATCCTCGCCTCAGGTTCCCAAGTCTGCTCCTCCACACCATCACAGTCCCACAGAACTCTCATCAAAGGAATCTTCTTCGTCCGAAGTTCCTTGATCCTCCTCTCGAGAACCCTCACTGGTCTCGCCTCCAAAGTCATGTTAGGCTGAAGATCTTCAGGGATCTTAGCCAACAACTGATCATCCTCACGGAGACACTTCCGTAACATATACATATGGAATACCTTGTGGAAAGCACGCATAACCTCAGGTAACTCCAGTCTATATGCCACTGGTCCAACTCGCTCAATCACTCTAAACGGACCCATATACCTCGGACTCAACTTAGTCTGAGTCAATGACCTGTTCGGACCCCGCAACATGGCCATCTTGAGGTACACTCTGTCTCCTACCTGAAACTCAAGATCTCTCCTCCTCCTATCAGCATAACTCCTCTGCCTATCCTGAGGCTCTTTCATGTTCAGCTTGAGAACCCGAATCTTCTCTGAGGTCTCCTGAACAAAATTTGCCCCGTACATGCTCCTCTCCCCCACCTGAGTCCGGCATTACGGTGTACGACACGGCCTCCCATACAAAGCCTCATAAGGAGCCATACCAATACTCGCCTGATAGCTGTTGTTGTAAGCAAACTTTACCAGGTTCAGGTGATCTGCCCAATGGCCACCCCAATCCAAAACACACATCCTCAGCAAATCCTCCAACGTCTGGATCGTCCTCTCAGACTGCCCATCTGTCTGGGGATGATAAGTTGTACTCATATCCACCTTAGTGCCCATCTCTGCCTGAAAAGCCTGCCAGAACACCAAAGTGAACTTAGAATCTCTGTCAGACACAATGCTCGGTGGCACCCCATGCAATCTGACTATCTCCCTTACATACTTCCTAGCCAAGACCGTTGCTCCATCAGTCTTCTTAATGGCCAGAAAATGTGCTGACTTGGTCAACTGGTCCACGATGAACAAAATAGCATCAAAAGTCTGTGACACTAACAATCCTACCACAAAATCCATGGTAACCATATCCCACTTCCACTCAGGAATGGGTAAACTCTTCAGTAACCCGCCAGGAACCTGATGCTCAGCCTTCACTAGCTGACACACATCACACCTCGAAACCCAACCTGCTACATCCTTCTTTATCCCGACCCAATGATAGTACCTCTTGAGATCACGGTACATCTTAGTCGCTCCTAGATGAATGGATAACTTGCTCGCATGAGCCTCTCTCAGAATCTCCTGTCTCAACTCCTCATCCTTGGGCACACAAACCCGACCGTGCACCAAGATAGTACCATTATCTGAGACCTGATACTCTGAATCAACATCCTTTGAGGCATTCACCAGCCCCAAATCCTTCTCCTGTGCCAACCGCACCCTACTCAGAAGATCTGCTCTATCTACTGCTTCCAAACCCAATGGTTCCTGTGAAACAGCACACAAACTCAAAGCACTGATCTCCCCTACCAGAGACTCCATCTCCTGCTCCTGAGCCGAAGCTACCCTCTTCCGGCTCAGAGCATCTGCAACCGTGTTAGCCTTACCAAGATGATAGGCTATCTCCAAATTATAATCCGCCACAAGCTCCATCCACCGCCTCTGCCTCAAATTCAACTCAGGCTGAGTGAATATATACTTTAGGCTCTTATGATCTGTAAACACCTGTACCTTTGCACCATAAAGATAAGATCTCCAAATCTTCAGGACAAAAACTACAACACCATCTCCAAATCATGAGTAGGATAGTTGCCCTCATGCACCCGCAACTGCCACGATGCATAGGCAATCATAGGCCTGGGCGTTTGGATATCAGATCGGATTCGGTTTGGATTTTTCGGATTTTGGATTTTTTGGATATTGAGTCTAACATCCATATGGGTATTTATAAAATTCGGATCGGTTTCGGTTCGGATTATTTGGATTCCGGATCGGTTTGGATATTATTGTTGACAACCATAATATTTTATTCAGATATTTTTAAAATCTGATTGTATCCAAATAACCATACTAACCGAGCCAATACAATTAAAAAACAATATAAATGAAGCAAATAACAAGCTCTAAGTTCAAACTTAAACCAAACCATACCAATAGATAAAAATCTAACATACAAAAATCCAAAATGAAGACTCAATGAAAAAAAAATCAAAACCAAAGTAAACCATATCATCCCAAAGAAAAAAGAAATAGCAAAATTAAATAACATCCTAAATCAAATTAAACGTAGTTCAAAAAAATTTCAGACCATAGCAGCAAACTTCTTCGGGATATCAATTTTTCTTATATTTTTGGATTTATGTAGATATCTATTGGATATCGGTTCGGATCAGATATTATCCAATATCCACAAATAATGGAAGCAAAATCCGATCGGATTTATCTTCGGTTTTGGTTCGGTTTTAATCCAATTTTTGGTTCGGATTCGTTTCGGATTTTCGGATTTGGATTTTGTGCCCAGGCCTAGGCAATCACCTTCCCATGCTGCATCAGAACACACCCCAAACCAACTCTAGATGCATCTGTATAAACCACATAGGGTTCTCCCTGCTCAGGCAAAGCCAACACTGGCGCAGTAGTCAACATCTTCTTCAGGCTAGCAAAGCCTTCCTCACACTCTTCTGACTAGACAAAAGGAACATCCTTCCCTGTCAACTTAGTCATAGGACGTGCTCTGCTTGCAAACCCCTGCATAAACCTCTTGTAGTAACCTGCCAATCCAAGGAAACTCCTGATGTCCGTGGCATTCTGCGGTCTAGACCAATCTCTGATAGCCTGAATCTTCTCTGGATCTACAGAAACCCCCTCTGCAGAAACAACGTGACCCAGAAAGCCCATCTCACGCTGCCAAAAACTGCACTTGCTCAACTTAGCAAACAACTTCTGCTCCCGCAGCTTCTCCATAACTACCCTCAGATGCACTGCATGCTCCTCAGGACTCTTAGAATAAACCAGGATATCGTCGATGAAAATAATGACAGACACATCCAGAAACTCCTGAAACACGCTGTTCATCAATCTCATAAACGCTGCTGGCGCGTTAGTCAACCCAAAGGGCATCACCACAAACTCATAATGCCCATACCTCGTCCTGAAAGCAGTCTTTCTCGCATACGCCTCATCTATCGGTATCTGATGATAACCCGACGCCAGGTCTACCTTAGAGAACCAAGTAGCACCCCTCAACTGATCCAACAACTCATCGATCCTAGGAAAAGGGTACTTGTTCTTCACAGTGACCCGGTTCAAACCCCGATAATCAATGCATAACCTGAAACTCCCATCCTTCTTCTTCACAAACAACACCGGCGCTCTCCACGATGATACACTAGGACGGATGAATCCCTTACTCAACAAATCCTCTAGCTGCTTCTTCAGCTCTGCCATCTCTGCTGGAGCCATTTTGTAAGGAGCCTTGGATAACGTTGTCGTCCCTGGTTCCAGTTCAATGGTAAAAAGATCCGACCGAGATGGTGGTAATCCCTGCAAAGACAGAAACACATCCTCAAACTCCTACACTACTGGAATACCGCTAAGCGTAGATTTCCCCACTGACTCTGGCATAGATATTGTAACCAGATAAGCCTCACGGCCTTTCTCGATCATCTTCCCAGCCTGAATGGCTGAGATCACAAGACTCCCCGAAGTTGGTCTAATACCCTGTAAAACCAACTTCCCTCCTGGGCGTTCAAACTCCACTCTACCCCGATAGCAATCCAAATGCACCATATGCCGATGCAACCAATCCATCCCGAGAATAACATCATATAGCTCCACTGGACTGATAAGCAAATCCGGTGGCCACGACTCCCCTGCGATATGAATATCAACCCCTCTAGCTCGTCAAATAACTCTCAGGAACTTGCCTCCAGCAACTCTGACCACTCTTGTACGCTCCCCGGATCCCCTCTGATTCCCGCACACTCTGCACACTCCGGAGTAATGAAGCTATGAGAAGCTCCAGAATCAAACATAACGTGGGACTTAAACCCGCCCACCAACAAGGTCCCTACACAAACCTCATGTGTTGAGAACCTAACACTTTATCACAGGAAGACATAAAATCTGAACCTACTATAAATTCACAAAGTTTAAGTACCAGAATTATACCTGTGATCGCCCCGGCACTGGTTCCACCAGTCTCCACTGTCATGTAAGCCCGTGGCGCCTGCTCAATCCGTGCCACCTGCTGACCTCTAGGCTGCACCTGCTGCAACGCTGCCACTGCTGCCGGCTGCAACTTGGGACAAAAAGGCCTGATGTGCCCTGTCTCCCTACAGTGATAACATACCCGAGGCCCTACCGTCGGAGCACTTCTCTTGGGACAACTAGCAACCTTGTGATCCTTGCTCCCACAACCGAAGCAACCCGCACCACTCGGCTTCTGTGTAGCCTCCCACTTCCTCTTGGTTCCCTGGACATGCCTACCGCCCCTGCTAGAACCACCCTGCTGCTGAGCCTTACCAGGCTGAACTGCTGGAGTAACCGACACTGACTGTGCCCGGATATCCTCCTCAATCTCTGTTGCTGTCTCAATCAGCTCTGCACGCGTAGCATAATGCCTCCCTCTACAATGAACTCTCTAATCATCCCGTAGAGCCCTCATAAACCTCCTGACCTGAGCCTCCTCAGGCTCCATAGCCCGACCCGCATAACACAGAAGTTGACTGAACTTCAAGTCCAGCTCCCGCACTGACCGTGTCCCCTGAGACAACTGAAGGAACTGCACCTCCAAACGATCCAATGCCTCTCTAGGAAAATACTTGCGGCTGAACTCCAAAACGAAGTCAGCCCAAGTCATCTCCCGCTGCGCCCTCCTAGCAGCCATAGATCTCCACCACAACTCAGCATCACCACTCAAAAAGTAGACACCTATGTCCACCCAGAACTCCTCAGGACATCTCAGAGTATGGAAATTACGTTCCACTCTCGTCCTCCACGCATCCGCAGCAGTAAGATCTACACCTCCCGAAAACTGCTCAGTACGCAACCGACCTATCTCTGTCAACATGCTGAGATAACGAGCATGAACCCCCACATCCGCAGCCATTGGCTGCCGCTCCTCCGCCACCACTGGTGGCACTACCTGAGCCCGAGCCGATACCACAAGTGGTAACCGCTCCAACAACTGTGCTAGCATAGCCGCCAAGTCAGCACCAGGGACTCCACCCGCTGGGGCTCCCACACCCGGGACCCTAGCATCACCGGCCACTGGAGCATCAACACCGCCCCCTCCGGCCACACTCACTGAATCCCCCGGAACTCCCTGCGACTCGCCAACACCCTCAGCTGTCACACTCTTGTCCTCGGTCTCACTAACCACTGGGGCTCTGCCCCTACCACGTCCACGTCCGCGTCCGCGACCACGACCACGACCAGCAACAACACCACCTCTAACCATCTGCACTACCATGAACAGAAGGCTAAGCAAACAAATATTATCTAACACAAAAATAGAATCTCATCGTGGAATCACAAGTAGGCTCGAAGAGGATGTTCTAGGACTCCATGCCACACACAATTGACTAACTCACATAATCAATCAAGACATGCAATCCCAAACATCTACAACAGAAACCTAGTGAACCCAAACCTAGAACCGTAAGGGCTCTGATACCAAAATGAAACGACCGACCCTTTTTTTATTAAAAGCAATAATAATAATATAATATAATAAATAAACTACAACTAGTGGTCTCATATCCACTAGCCACCTAACCACATTCACAATCAACAGCGGAATAACAAACCAATTAAATATCCAATATTAATTCCAGTCACAAACTAAAGATTCAACAACATAAATCAAATAACCAGCAATCCTAAACAATGATCTAGGACTCAACTCTAGCAACCTAACAGAAGCTAGACAACCAAGCAAACCACTAGAACATCCTCCTCTTCATTGCCTGGATTCCACGATCACACTTTGCCTTTACCTACACCACAAACACACATTGCAATGCATGAGTATTTTATAAACACTCAGTAAGGCAACCCTCCCATCTACTGGGCTATACACACAAGCAATAGAGACATCTCAAACCATCAAACAACATTCAACAATCAACAATAACAAACCAGGACTCTGCATCGACCGATACCAACATGCACCGACCGACACAAGATGGAGGTTGCGTCGACCGACGCAAGATCTGCGTCGACCAATGCAAGGTTAACTTGCGTCGACCGATGCAAGATATGCATCGACCGATGCATGCTCGACATAACACGAAAACCCTAGAGTTTACGCGCCGTCCTCGCATCTGCATCGACCGACGCACAAAGTGCATCGACCGATGCAATGCCGAGCATCGTTTTCCTCCGAAGCTTCTCGCCGGATCTTCATTCCTGCAACCACGAAACTCGATCCCAAGCCACAAGAAAGCTTCCTAACGTCCCAAATAACAATCTAACCAGCCTAACAACACATAACAAGCAAATCAGAGAGATCTCTAGCTTAGATAAGCCATGGTCATGCACTTACCTTTGCCACAGAAGAACTAAACCTCAAACACTCAAGAACAAGCCTCTAGGAAGCTCCTACAACGATCCCAGCTACAGATCTCTACAGGAACGCACCAAATCTCCAAGAAATCACCAAAAACTTCCAAGAACTCTTTCTCCCTTCTCTTTTCGCTCAAAAACGGCCACAAACGTCTAATGAGACAAAAAGGACGACCCTAAGGGTTTTCTCTTCTCTTTTTACCAAAACGCAGCGTTTAACTTAAGTCAAAACGCAGAGAATTGAGCTAGCATCGACCGATGCTACCACTGCATCGATCGATGCACACCCTAAACCGAGATTCCGATTCGCGGGTGTTACAACTATATTCACCTAAATTCCGTAAAAAAGCAGAAATATTATTTGACACAAAATCTTATTATATAAACATGCGATATATGAACGTACTATAAATAAATAATGAATAAGTAAACAAATAAAACCTAGTCTATCAATTTTATAATCATATTGTAAAGTTAATCTATCAATTTTTAGTCTTCTACTTTGATTTTTTTTCCCAGAGTCTACTTTGATTAGTACATATATTAATCATCGCATTATTGGGTTGGTACGATGATATTATTAATCCTAACTCCTAATATACAATATTTTTATTCGCATTATTTAGTTGACAAAATATTTAGGTGATCCATTATTTTGTCATGACTTTGATTCCTAAGAGCATGTGCAGCGGGAAAACCTCCATTAATCTCTCAAAAAAAAAAATATTTTTTTAATAAAATATATATTTATTTAAAATTTAAATTATAAATAAAACTGATACCAATATGTTAAGACACATGTCAAACAAATCTGTACATGGTTCTCAAAATCTCTCAAATGAGAGACTCACTTTATTCTCTCTCTCAGTTTTTGATTATTTTAAAAGAAAGACAATTAAAAATTATAAAACTCTTATTTTTATATTAAGGCAGAAAGACAATTAAGTATTATAAAACCCTTATTTATTTTTTTAAAAAGAGAAGAATTATGCAATCATATATTATATCATATGCTTCATAGTTTTATTAATAAAAAATACATATTTTAGAGTATAGCGATTTCATTACATGTCTTATACATATATGGAGCACAGCTCATTATTTATTGCATAAACATTAAAACACACACCGATCGAAATATATATCTTTTTTTTTTTGATAAATATCGAAATATATATCTTATACCCAAATTCAGTCACGGCTCATGATTTACTGCAGTTTGACGTACACACTTACAAAGCCACACGAGGAGCAATCCCCACTTCTTCGGTCGAGAGATACTCATCGACTCCTTTGGCCATATCGACATGGAATTGGAGAATAGTCTCAGGGTGAGCAATCTCCTCGCTAATTTTCTCATACTCAATGTGCCAGTGCACAATACTCCCTGGCCCTCCCTCCTTCGGGGTCACTTGGAACGTTATCACAAAGCTTTTGAATTCTTTCATCAGATCACCTTCTATGATACTTAACGTCATCAAGTTCTTCTCCGGCTCCGATGCCATGACTCTCTCCTTCGCCACCTTTGCCACCCCCTCTACATCAATTAACTGACACTTTATTTTATTGGGTATATAGGTTTGAGTTTAATAATCAAAACGAATATCAATTAAAAACATCATATATGCAAATAATAATATTACAGACGTGGATCAATATCCAGGATTAGTTTTACTTTTAATTATGGTTTAAAGTTAATTCCTACTTTTTTCAAAAGTGATAGTGGTTTTGTGACAGTCCAAGATCAATTAGCTAGACATGTTGATTTTTTCACACTACATACTTAGACGGATGCACTCCTCATATGTTAGCCTTAATTAATTTCAGTTTAGAATCGACCAATTATAAGAAGAAAAAAGTGTATAAAGTTGACTTGCCATGAACGTAGTCCCAGTAAAGGATAGCGCCAACTTTGCCCCACTCGCCTTCATGCAGTTCACAGTTTTGAATGTGTGCCGGAGATGCTGTGGAGACATGGTGTGGTCTTTCGGCGAACATGTGATAGAACTTATGAGCCGCATTTTTTATCTCCATGTCTGTCTCAAGCTTCCCCACCAAACTAGAAACCTCGGTTTTCGTCACGGCAGCCACCTCGGTTTTCGTCACGGCATCCACCTCGGTTTTCGTCACGGCAGCCATTCTTTGTACCTTCGATTTGCTTATCTTAATTCCTGCGTATAGGGTTTTGAGAGAGGAGTGAGTTCCTTATGAGTTATTTAGCATCTCTTTGTAGAGTAATAGTTTGAGATACTGTTGAAGAAGTTAAAAAGTTTTATTCGGGAAACTAGGGTTTTTTTTTATATACTATTATTTGATTACAATTGCATTGTTTTTTTGTGTGTTAAACTGTTATTTGCATTGTTCATATATAAAACGATCCGGTTATAAATATGACTTCTGACGCTACTTTCGATTAGTTGTTAATATATATTTAAACATTTATGTTAGAATTTTCAAACACAAATCTAACTTTTGCCAAACCATTGAAAAGAAAATGACGCTAACGAATATTGTAGTGGTTCATGCTAAAAACTGTATAAAAGTTACCTTCACTCGTTGTTTCGGCGTTTCAGTATCGTCAAATTGACGTACGAACTCGACATTTAAAACAAAATAAAAGATAGTTCTTAAATTTTTGTTTGTTTTTAGTTTTACATTTAATATTTGATAATAAGTTATTTTCTGTTTTCTAGTCGACTAGTCATATAAGAATTTTCATTAGAAACAATGTTGTCCAATTTAAATTAACATTCATATTTCTTAGATATTTATTATATATATATATATAACGATTATTGTTCATACTTTTAGTCATATTAATAGCACAAAATGATTGTTTTAAGTTTTTTTATATGTATGTTCCTCTTGTGTAATCTTTATTTAAAATCATGTAACTAATTGAAGATTAGTTTTTAGTAGTTAAATGTAATTAACCACAAATTAATCAATTTAAAATGATTATTTGTGGGATCCATAATATACATATTTGAATAAATAAGTAAGTAGTAAAAAAACATACAAAACTATTTTTATACGTGTGTAAAACTTTATAAATATCTTGTAAAACCTTAATTATAAATATCCTATAAAGCTTTATAAAATTTTATAAATATCTGATAAATCCTTACAACCAATTGGATAGAGCCTTCGAATTATCTTGTACCACTTTTAGTGTGTCCCTTTTAATAAATGACTATTTTAGCTGGTAATTTTAAAATACCTCTCATTAAATCAGAAAATTTTATAATATTTTATAAGGCTTAGAAAGTACTTTTCAGTGAAAACTATTACTTGTAGACTCGATCCAAATGTTTATAAGATTTATAGCGTTTTACAAGAGATTTTAAAAAATTTTACAAGGTACTTATAAAAAAAATTATAAAAAATTTATAAGATTTTATATACGTATAAAGGTAGTTTGTGTATGCTATTATGAGGGTACACACTTATTTGAGTATATCCCAAATTATTAGGAGTGTTTTTGATAAAGGTTTTAAAAAGGGGATGTTTTTGAAGTTCTCCCTTTTAGATAATTATTTTTGTAATAGTTAAGAAATTAATGAAAACCATAAACCACCCAATTAATATATGTTAAAATTATTTAATGACTCTACAATACAAAGAGACTTGGAGTAAAGAAAGGACTAAATAACCAACATAATTCACAATAGAACTGGTATTTACAAATAAAATTTTGACAACTAGTAATGTATATTTAATTAACCTAGGCATTAAATTTTTATATTTTCTGATGTGTAACATTAAACTAAGAAGGTGTTATTCGATTATGATTAATGTAAAATTATGATGATTATAATGATTGTTTTTCCTTCTAATTGGCTCGTTTGAGCTGATCTGTTGTTGACAAAAAAAAATATATATATAATGATTGCTGAATTTAAGAAATTTGGAGAGTTTAATAAAGAGTTATTCATAGAGATTTTCAGGAGAATATCCCTTACAATCTAGTATTATTTTGAAGTCAATCAACACTAAACTTTAATATAATATGGAAGTTAGTTTAAGTATTTCTTAATCCCATAAGGCATGATTTTGAAGGAATTTCTAAAATTATCAATTAAGTAACTCATAACTTTTAATGAATGTAAAGTAAACAACTTCAATAATACATGACTTTAATAAAAAAACATTAAACTTATCAAAATTTATAACTCTTTATAAATTACAAAACCAATAACACCTTCTAAAACTTCAACAACAAAAAATAACGTCAATTTACCATTAAAATACTGTGCAGATATATATTTGTACAGTATTTCAATGATTATTTAGTCCTGAAGAAATAAACTTTTGTTTTTTTTTTGTGATGTGGCTGAACTAAAGAGGACTGGTAGGCTGTAGGCACACGAAAGATATGAGAACTTGCTTCCACATAAAACTAAAGAAATAAAAGTAACTCAAAAACTTACCTTTTCTCGATGCCTTTTCTTCCAATGAATATTTAGAGGAAGAGCTCTTTATGTATTTTGAGCTCTCTATGTGTTTTAGATCTTTATAGATCGAGTAGAAGAGGGAATTCCCAGCTGTATTGACTATGAGTGCCAGTGCCTATAAGTTCTTAGCAGTTACTGAGGCCATTTAATCACTTGTGACCACGTGTTATATCACATTAATTAGTTCAAAAGAAAATCAAAATTTTTAGTTGGATTTTATCATCCACTTCTTCTTTAGTTGGAATAATCTACTCATCATAAATTGATTTTTTGAGTTAAATATCTGTGAAACTTGATAATGATATGAGAGCTATACAGTGTAATCCCAGATGACCACAGTGCCAACTTTCCCCCATTCGCCTTCATGCAGTTCACAGTGTTGAATGTACCGGAGATGCTGTGGAGACATGGTGTGGTCTTTCGGCGAAGATGTTAAGGAACTTATCAGCCGAGGCTTTGATCTCCATGTCTGTCTCAAGCTTCCCCACCAAACTAGAAACCTCGGTTTTCACCACGGCAGCCATTCTTCGTAGTACTTCCAATTTGCTTATCTTGACTCCTGAGTATAGGGTTTGCATTATTATTAGTTGAAAATTATGTGTTTAATTACAGCTAACTACTAATCATGGAACTTTTAGAAATACCTTTTCCAAAAATGTCCATAATCTAAAGTATTTAAAGCATTATAGACTACAAAATTTTTGAGTATGTAAAATTTATATTTTTTGTTTTTTTCTATATAATTATAATGTAAATTTTTTTATATAAATTGTGAATTAAATAGTGAGTTAATATAGTTATAGACTACAAATTTTGAATACATAAAAGTTTGTTTGGTTTAATTAGTCTTAAATTATTTTGAACTTTTTATCTTAATAGTAAATAGAAGAGACTAAACTTTTTAGTTTTAATTGTTTGGTTTACTTTTGGTTACTTTGAAATTCATTTGAAAATAAATATTTTTGCAATTATTAAGAAAATAATGAAACTTTAAACCACCCAACTAATATATGTCAAAATTATGTAATGACTCTACAATATAAACAGACTTGGACTAAAGAGGACTAAATAATTCACATTAGATTGGAATTTACAAATTAAATTTTGACAACTAATATATATTTCATTAACTTAGACATTAAATTTTTATATTTTCTAATTTGTAACAATAAACTAAGGGGTGTTATTTGATTGTGATTAATGTAAAATTATGATGATTGCGATGATTTCAGAATTTCTTAAAAAAAAGAGAGAGTTTAACAAAAGATTTCACATATTCACATAGATTTTCTGGAGAATATATCATACCATCTACTATTTTGAAGTCTTTAAAAGTTGTTTCAAATGTGAAGTGATTTTAATGCAGTGGCAGGAGGTAAGTCCATTTGTAGAAGACATCATCACATCCGGGATCGAGTCCCGGCTCCTACGAATATAAAAATTTGGCTAATGGGCCGGCCGGTTGTGGTCTAATGGTTGAAAAAAAAAGTTGTTTCAAATGAACAGAAAAACTAAAGTCAATAAAAAAACACACCAAAATTTAATATAATTTGAAAGTTAGTTAAAGTATTTCTTAATCTAATAACACATGATTTTAAATGATGAATTTCTAAAATCAGCAATTCAGTTATACATAACTTTTAATGAATGTAAACAACTTTTATATACATTAAACCAATAATACATTACTAGAGTCTTTATAATTCAAGATTGAATAACAATACAATTTCCAAAACTTATAACATTTAAAAATTACAAACCAATGACACCCTTGAAACTTAGAAAACAAAATATAAGGTCAATATATCATTAAATTACTGTGCAGATATATATATATATACATGCAGAATTTTAATGAATATTTATATCTAAAGATCTAAATATTTATTTCTAAAGATTTCTAAAGAGGAATATTGGGGCACACAAAAGATCTCAAAACTTGCTTCAACATAAAACTAAAGAATGGAAACTAACTAACTCAATAAAACATTAATAGTGCGGATTTCAAAGCACATTACTTTATATACCAATCACAAAAATATTGCTAATTTGCATTTTCAAGGAAAAGAAAAATCTGGTTGCGGTTTTTAGGTTGAATATTAACTCATGGACCACATTTTTTTTAATCATTATTATCCAGCGTTTTTTCATATAACATACATATGAAAAAAAAGTTCTTTTTTTAATATTTAATTTATGTTAAATAAAAATAAGCTAAGTAACTAACACATACTTTAATAAATAAAAGTTCTATGTACATTTTATTTTCCTTGTTCAAGTAATTTTAAGAATGCCATTTTCAAAATCTTTATTTATTTTTCATCTTTTTCAAAACAAATTTCAAAATGTAATATATATATATATATATAAGTAATCTTAGTAGTACGCATGTATTTAACAAATCCTATTTTTCTAATAATAAATGGATTTCTTTTTTTAACTTTTAATATAATAGAAAATGGATTTGTAAAAAATATATTCCATAATAGTTCTTTTTATCATGTAGTACTTTTTATAAAGAAATACCCTAAAATAGCACTAAAACAAGTTTTAAGGACAATTATAGCACACATTCCATAAATTTCCAAAAATAGCACTATTTTAACACATTAAAATATTTAAAATTAATTTTTAGAATTTTTTTTTTTATGTTTGGGTTCCCAGTTTCACATTTAGGATATAGTTTTGAGGTGTAGGGTTTAGTATTTTGAATTTAGGATTTATTTTGAAAGATTAATAGGTGCTATTTTTGGAATTTTAGAGATGTTGTGCTAAGTTTGGAAAAAAAACTTATTTTGGTGCTATTTTTGAGAATCTCCCTACTTTTTATGATTGAACTTGTTAATTTATTTAACAATAAATAAACATAAATATGATTAAATTTTAATTTATATAAAATTTCATATTTAAAGTTCATAAATGATATATTAATTTGTTTGTTCAATAATCCTAACTTTTTAAATTTACTTAAAGTAATATTATTAATATATATTAAAATATGTATAAAACTTACTTTACTCGCAAATATATTTTTGTGCACGTATCGCAGTTGAACTGTACCGCATTTTAAATGTTCTTCCCGCATATCCAAATACGCAGTTACCATTCGACCCTAAGTGGAAGAGTTCTTTGTGTTTTAGTATCTAATTATCCGATAAACAGATGTAGTGACTATGAGTGGCTATAATTTTTTTTTTTTTTTTGTTAAAGGGTATTCAATTAAAAAATATATGTCCAGAGGTTATTTTCAGATTAGGCCCATACAAAATCTCCTTAGGATCCAACCCATATACATCAAACCAAAACTAAATCATTTGAAATCAAAACCGACCGGATTCACAAACCGAACAAAACTGGTCGCTGAAACCCTAATCTACAAACGTAGAACACGTTGTAACCGCTGCCCAACAGATCTGCGGATGCTTACCAGAACAGGACCTCTGGTAAGCCCGGACGACGCTAGCCAAACGGAGATGGTGATCCAAGAGCCGTTTCCATCCCGCCACCGTAGATCCGTTTTGAGAAGGAGGAAGAGAACCGAATCGTCTTTGTCAAGGAGGCTTTTTGCTCAGTCGTGAGGGAGAAAGGCAGTAGGGTGTAGATGAAGAAACCTTCGACAGTGGCTTAGTTTCGCCGGATAAGAGACTACCTCCCCTATCGAAACCGATCCTGTGAAACCTCCAGAATCTCTAGTCCCTAGATCTAACTATCTTCCTCGCTCGTTCCTCACCGTGAATATCCTTCTTCCACTCCATGTCGCTACAGCGTCTGTAGAGCTCTTACCATAGGAGTCTGCTGCTTCTCCCCTCCACTGCCTCCTTGATTTTGATCCAATAGCTTTGACGAGAAGATGCAATGAGTCGCATATGAAAAACCATGAGCCGAAGGATCCTCATCGTCACCGGAATTGACAAAAGACCCACCTTCAGTGCACGATTTAATGATCAAAAGAGAAAAAGTTTGAGAAAGAAATCGCCGCTTGAGATCCGCACGTGACTTCTCCCGACTTTGCGTTGTTGTGAGTGGCTACAAATTTTTAGCAGTTATTGAGGTCATTTAATCACTTGTAACCACTTGTTATATCACATTAATGAGTTCAAAAGAAAATCAATTTTGAATTTTTAGTTGGATTTTATCATCCACTTATTCTTTAGTTGGAATAATCTACTCATCATAAATTGATTTTGAATTAAATATCTCTGAAACTTAATAATGATATGAGAGCTACACACCGACCAAACCAAACTGAAAATGACTACGACACTAAAAATGGTTTTATCTAGTCGACATGAAATGAAATTGATCTGATATAAAACTGGCCCAACCAATCTGACTTGAGATAGATCATATAATATAAACAATATTGATGGATAGCTGAAATTTATTTGGAGTGTTTGTAAGTCCATAAAACTTAGCTGAAATTTCGAATAGCTATGTAGTTACTCAAAAGTAACCACTTTCAAACATAACACGGTAAACACTCATGAAAAGGAGACTATGCAATCCTATATCATATTAGTAATCACTACGCATGAGTTTAGTTTACATTGTTTTTGAATTTTTGGTAATTTTAGATATTTTTAAGTTTTATTTGTTTATTTAATAATGATTATTTTTATAATTTTTAATATATACTGATTATTTTTTGTTTGTGGGTTTTTTTGTTTGGTGTTACTTGAATTTCTCTTTTATATATAGTATTAAAAATAGATATCTTCTAGTGAGTTATAAATTATGTGTTGAAGGAATAAAGTCATACCATCATGTATAACAATCTATTATAGTTTTGACTTGTTCTCTCTCGAAGATGCACAAATTTCTATTTTTCCTACATTCTAAGGTAAATATGTTTTACAATTTGCTTTTAACCATTTGATCTTGAAACTAAGATACCTGATTAGAAAGGAAAGATGCATGAATAACAAAATCATGCAGCCGATTTGACATTGACCATTTTCATATAATTCTAAGATGAATTCAACCAAACACTAATATATGGTGGCAGGGCCGGCCCGGAGCGGAAGCCCAACAAGCAGCTGCTTTAGGCAGCAGATTTTATAAAAAATTTTATAGGGCATCATTTCAAGAGATTTGTCGTAGTCTAGTGGTTAGACATTTACCTTGTTTTTCTCGGTACGAGGGTTCGAGTCCTACCAGTTGTTGTTTTAAACGATTTTTTAGTATTAAATACTAAAACCTAATTTTTTTAAAAGGGACGTCTCACCTACCCTACCTTCATCGTCGATCACATAAAACTTTTTACAAAATTGGGCAGTCCGTCTGAGTCTTCTCCACCAACTGTTGAACTTGAACCAGCTTCTTTTTTTTTAATCTTCATTCAATCTTTGTTAATTTCTCTTCTTATCTCAGGTATAATCTTCAAGCGAATCTCTGTTATTTGTGTTTATGTATCGATTTGAATTTTTTTTTTGTTTCTATGTTTGTTTTCTCATTCTAAAATCTACATCTACTTATTATAATTTATAGTACAATGCCACCGGGAGGTAGAAGCCAACCATGTGGAGCTAACAATAGGAAGAGAAAAAACAGAAGAGATGAATTGGAGAAATCTCAAACTGGTAATATGTTAAGGTATGTTACGAGAACTCGAATTTCTGAAACTAATGAGACTGTTAGGGGAGCTGAGGTAGACAAGGAAGATGAAGGGGTTATTAATATGGAAGAGGCTGCATGTGAGAAGAGTAATGAAAAAGTTGTGGAGGATGATGCAGATTGTATGAATCAGAACTTAGAAAAACCTTTGGAGAATGAAAGAGAAGATGAGAAAGTTGATGAGATTAGAGTTTTTTATGAGAACGTGGATATGACTGAGCCTGCAAATTGGGAGAAAATTGATCAGAAAATGAGAGATTATCTAGTTGAGAAAGGCCCCCCTCCAAGACCACCATCTAGTTACCGTTTTCCAAAAGATGAGATTGACGGATGTTTCACTTATTCATCTTATATAAGAAGAATGAGTAATGGAGAGAAACAAGATAGAAGATGGTTAGTTTACTCGAAAGTTAAAGATAAAGTCTTTTGCTTTTGTTGTAAATTATTTAATCGAGAAACAAGTCCAACTCTATTGGCAAGTATTGGGTTTGATGACTGGAGAAATGCTTCACAAAGGCTGAAAAGACATGAAACAACTCACCATCATATTGTTTGCATGACTCGTTGGATTGAGCTGGAAGTGAGATTGCAAAAAAATAAAACTATTGATAAGCATATGCAAGAGGCAATTAAGAAGGAGAAAAAGCATTGGAGAGATGTACTGGTGAGGATAATTGGAGTGGTAAAGACTCTAGCTGAAAGAAATTTAGCTTTTCGTGGAAAGAATGACAAGATTAATGATCCAAACAGTGGACATTTTTTGGCATTTATAAGGATGATTGGAGGTTTTGATTCAGTAATGAAGGAGCATATTCGACGGGTTAATAATGGTAAAATTCAACAACATTTTCTCAGTCCTAAGATTCAGAATGAGTTGATACAATTGCTTACTGATGACGTCAAGCTGATGATCTTGAAAAAGATTAAAGATGTGAAGTATTTTGCAGTCATTCTTGATTTCACTCCTGATATTAGTCGTAAAGAACAAATGACCTTTCTAATTCGATGTGTTGATGTTTCAACGAGTTCACCTAAGATTGAGGAGTTCTTTTTGACATTTTTGGAAATCAAAGACAAGAGGGGAGAGGGTCTTTTTAAGACACTTAAAGATGCATTGATTGATTTTAAGTTGAATATCGATGATATAAGAGGACAAGGATATGACAATGGACAAAATATGAAGGGAAAACATAAAGGAGTTCAGAAAAGATTGCTTGATATAAACCCCAGGGCGTTTTACACTCCTTGTGGATGTCATAGTCTTAACCTTGCACTTTGTGATATGGCATCCTCATCAGAGAAAGCTGATTCTTTTTTTGGTATAATTCAGCGGATATATTGTCTATTTGCAGCTTCAACCAATAATTGGGAAGTGTTTAGAGAAATGGTGAATGGTATTACACTTAAACCATTATCCCAAACTCGCTGGGAAAGCCGCATTAATAGTGTTAAACCAATAAGATTTCAAGCTTCAAAAATACGAGAGGCACTCTTTTATTTGGTAGAATACAGTGATAATCCAGGACATCGAAGTGAAGCTGAGTCTCTTGCTGTGAGTGAAACACATGGAATTGGAGGGTTTGAATTTTTATTTGGAATGATTATTTGGTATGATTTGCTTTATGCTGTGAATACAGTGAGCAAAAGCTTACAGTCAGAGGATATGGATCTTGAGGCTGCTATTTCTCAGTTAGGAGGGCTTGTTGATTATTTGAAAAACTACAGAGAAACAGGTTTTGAGAAAGCAAAAGCTGAAGCTACACGAATTGCAATTGAGATGGAGATTGAACCCATCTTTGGTACAAAACCAAAACGCTTGATTACAAAAAAAAACAATATGGAGAAGATGTTGAGAAAGCTCACGACAATGAGACGTTAACACAAGAGGAAATTTTTAGGATCAATTATTTTATCCACATAATGGATCAAGCTATAATGTCCCTTAAGGTACGATTCGAGCAATTTCAATGTTATGGGAACATCTTTGGATTTTTATTTGATTTAAAGAAATTAAAATCAACGGAAGATGATGAGTTGAAGGCATCTTGCAAGAACCTTGAAGCTTCTCTAAAGCATGATATGCATTCAGATGTAGACGGCGAGGATTTGTTTATGGAGCTTAAACCTTTAAGAGAAGTGTTGCCAAAAGAAATTACAAAGCCACTTGAAGTGTTGAAGTTTTTGAAAAGAATGGATAGTTGTTATCCAAACACATGGATCGCTTATCGTATCTTACTCACAATTCCGATTTCAGTTGCTTCTGCAGAAAGAAGTTTTTCTAAACTCAAGCTGATAAAGAATTACCTATGTTCGACTATGTCTCAAGAGCGACTGAATGGTTTGGCGTTGCTATCTATAGAACAAGAACTGGTTGAGAAGCTTGATTTTTCAAAATTGATGAATAATTTTGCAGGAAAGAAAGCAAGAAGGATTATGTTTTATGGTGAAGAAAATTAATACTTCCGTTTTGTTTTTTCTTTTGGATAATATTTTTTTTTTCAGTTTTGTTAAGAAACTTATTTTTAAAAAGTATTTTATTGTTTCGTTACGTGCAAAAAAAAATTTTAAGGCATCATTTTCTGTTTTGCTTTAAGCATTGAATTATATTGGACCGGCACTGTATGGTGGCTCTAGATTTCTAAAGGCTGCATATGTCTCCCATTGAAGAAGGAAAGAAAAAATATCAAAGATTTTGCTTTTGTTTTTTATTGACCTGTAGTTAGTTAAGTCCAAATTATAAATGAGTTTAGTTAATTAGATCTAAAAAAATAAATAATTATAGATGTGAGATAGATATCACGTCAAGTATTATTAAGTATAGAAATTTTTTCTCATATTATATGCTTCATAGTTTTATTAAGAACAAATAATACACATATTTCTAAGGTATATCGATTTCATTACATGACTTATACATATATGGAGCACAGCTCATTATTTATTGCACACAAAAACACACACACCCTAATATATATCTTACCCAAACTCAGTCACGGCTCAGATTTACTGCAGTTTGACGTACGGGCTAGCTTTAAACAGACATACTTATAGACGTACACACTTACAAAAGCCACACGAGGAGCAATCCCCACTTATTCGGTCGAGATATATTCATCGATCCCTTTGGACATATCGACACAGAATTGGAGAAGAGTCTCAGGGTGAGCAACCTCCTCGCTAATTTTCTCATACTCGAGGTGCCAGTGCACAATACTTCCAGGACCTTCATGCTTTGGAGTCCCCTGGATCGTTATCACAAAGCTTTTGTACTCTTTCATCAGATCACCTTCTAAGACCCTGAACGTGATCAAGTTCTTCTCCGGCTCCAACGCCTCGATCCTCTCCTTTGCCTTCTTTGCAACCCCATCTACATAATTTAGTTAACACTTTATTTATATGGGTTTGATTTTGATGATTAGTATATCCGAATATCAGTTTTAAAACATATTATGTTTGCAATATTACAGTCATGGATCTATATCAAGGATTACATTCACGGTTTATAATTCTCTAGTTATTATTTCTAAAAAGTGAAAGTGGTTTAGAGAAAGTCTAAAATCAACTAGCTAGACACGTTTTTGACATTACATATTTAGACGGATGCATACTTCGTATTTAGTCTTAATTAATATCAGTTCAGAATGCACCAATTATCATTAAAAAAAAGTGTATAAATTTGACTTGCCATGAACGTAGTCCCAGATGACGACAGTGCCAACTTTCCCCCATTCGCCTTCATGCAGTTCACAGTGTTGAATGTGTAGCGGAGATGCTGTGGAGACATGGTGTGGTCTATCGGAGAAGATGTTAAGGAACTTATCAGCCGAGGCTTTGATCTCCATGTCTGTCTCAAGCTTCCCCACCAAACTAGAAACCTCGGTTTTCACCACGGCAGCCATTCTTCGTAGTACCTCGGATTTGCTGAGTATAGGGGTTGTGTTATTATTAATTGAAAATTATGTGGTTAATTACTTCTAACTACTAAGTACTAATCATGGAACTGTTAGAAATACCTTTTTTAAAAATGTCTATAATCCAAAGTTTTTAACGCATTATAGACTACAAAATTTGAGTAGGTAAAATTTATATTTTAGTTATGTTTTAATTATAATGTAAAATTGTTTATATAAAGTGTGAATTAATTTTTTTTTTAAAAACAAAATTTTGAGTAAATAAAAGTTTGTTTTAATACATTATTTTAATAGAGTCTTTATAATTCAAAATTGAATAACAATAAAGTTTTCAAAAGTTATAACTCTTTAAAATTACAAAATCAATAACAAAATTTTAAAAACACATCTACACAGTATTTTATGTATCCTAAAGAAATAAATTTTTGTTTCGATGTGGCTCAACTAAAGAAGATTGGGGCACACAAAAGATTTGAAAACTTGCTTCCACTTAAAACTAAAGAAAGAAAAGTAATAAACTCAATATGAGACTTACCTTTTTCTCGAAATCGTTTTTTCTTCCGATGAATATTTAGAGGAAGAGTTCATTGTGTATTTTAGCTAGTTATAGATTGAGTAGAAGAGGGGACCCTTATCCGATCAACAGCTGTAGTGACTATGAGTGGCTATAATATTCTTAGATGTGTTTTTAAAACTTCCCAACCAACCTCCAACCATTTAATCACTTGGAGGCTGTAGCCACTTGTTATATCATATACTATAAATTTTGAATTTTTAGTTGGATTTTATTGGCTGATATAAAACTTCCCAACCAATCTGACTTGTAAGTTGTAATATATCATATATATAGTATAAAGAATATGCTTACTAGTGTATTGTCATTACTCATTTGTTATATATATGATTCGGATTGTAAGCCCATTCAACTTAGCAGAAATTTCGAATAGCCAAGTTACTCAAAAGTAACAAATTTCAAACATAACACGGTAGTATACAAACACTCATGACGACACACCCACTCCTTTTTTCTTTGGGCAAAAGAATATACTCCTTTGTCTTTATTTATTGCATTTCAAAGACTAATTTATAGAGCGCATGCACACATGTACACACACATGTATGAAGTTTCTTCCTCTATTCCTCGGAAAAGAGATGTTCATCGATCTCTTTGGAAACTTCGATTGCAAACTGGATGAGAGTTTCAGGGTGAGCCACCTCCTCGTTGATTTTCTCATACTCAAAGTGCCAATGTGCAACACTTCCGGATTCTCCTTCCTTAGGGGTCACTTGGAAAGTGATCACAAAACTCTTGTACTCTTTCATCAGATCACCTTCTAATACCCTGTACGTCGCCCGATTGTTCTCCGGATCTATGGACTCGATCCTCTCTCTCAATACCTTTGCCTCTCCATCTGATCAGACATATATTTATAGATTTGAAATAATTAGAAATCTTACATTTGAAGAGCTAGGACATATATAGTGATATATATATATATATATATATAACACATTAATTAATATAAATAGAGAAATATGAATTTGACTTGCCATGTACGTAATTCCAAATAAGGATAGCACCAACTTGTCCCATTTCGCCTTCATGCAGCTCACATCCCTGGATGTTGGATGGAGATGCATCGGAGATATTGTGTGGTCTCCCAACAAACATTTCATGAAACTTCTCTGTCGAAGATTTGAGCTCCACGGTTGTCTCAAGGATCCCAACCAAACTAGTTGCTTCTTCCACCATTCTTGATCTCTCACGCTAATTTGCAAGTGTCTCTTAGGGTTTTGAGTTTTGAGGATGAACTGGTTCTCTTCTGAGCTCTTTAGCCTCTTTTATAGAGGAACGAGAACACCGATATACCAAGATTGTATCATATTTACTAATAATATTTTGATCAATTCTTCAATCTTCTATATGATCACGTTATATCCATTTGCCGCGGAGTATTGATAAGCCTGAATCATTTGATATTTTATTTTATAAATGTAAAATCTAAAGGCTATATAAAATATAGTTCGTAGCTCGTGTCGTGTCATACAAAATATTTTGAATGAGTAGCAATGTAGCATTAGCATTAGTGAGAAGGCAGTCACCTCATGAGCTTTAAGAAGATAAACTAAAATAATGTGATTAAGATGTCATAAAATCTGTACCAATTCGTTCAAGTATATTATTCGATATTTTATATCTCTAAATCTCTAATCATATCTTCTTCTTTTATCAACCCTTTAAAGATCATATCTTTTGTAAAGGGAAATGGAATACACGTTATTTCATAATTTTAAATGATAGATAAACAAAGTTTGAAATTTATGTTGAAATCTACTGTTTATTATCTGGCCGTGTCTCTTGCACAATGAAACAAAAGCAAAAATTTGAATATATAAAATTAAAATGTCATTTCATTATACATCAACTTGAAATCAACATAAGAAAACGAAAAAAAGAAAACACACACACAATTATATACCTGGTGACGTGACAGGCAATTTGAAAAAGCTTTTTTAGTACTTTTGATTAAGAAAAAAACCCATCAATTATCTTAATTATATTATTTACCTGATGAAATTGACAGACAATTTGACAAAGTATTTGGTAATCGTCACCATCAGATATTTGATTTGAATTTTCAAATTATAATCATATTAGGTAGCGATTTTATAATTATCATTATTGTGGACCTGCAGTTTATCTTATAATTATTATAATTATGGAGGCATTCTCAAAAATACCCTTTTTTCAATTTTTTTAAAAATATTCCTCCATGTTGACCATTTTTAAAACTACCACTCTTTATGAACAAAATGACCAAATTACCCTTTTTTAAATAACAACAAAAATGTACAGTCACCAAAATCAAAAAATATTTCCCGCCAAAAATGAAAAAATTTTCCGCCAAAATCAAAAAATTTTCCCTTCAAAAAAAAATTTCCCGCAAAAAAAATGAAATTTATACCTTATACAAACATTGTAAATCCTTTTAAACACCTTGTAAAAGTGTTTACAAAGGTGTTTAAAAACCTTTTAAAAGCGTTTACAAGGTATTTAAAAACTTTTTAAAAACCTTTTAAAAGCGTTTACAAGGTGTTTAAAAACCTTGTAAAAGCGTTTACAAGGTGTTTAAAAACCTTGTAAAAGCGTTTACAAGGTGTTTAAAAACCTTTTAAAAACCTTATAAAAACATTTTAAAAACATTTACAAGGTGTTTAAAAACCTTGTAAAAGCTTTTACAAGGTGTTTAAAAACCTTTTTAAAAACATTTTGAAAACCTTTTAAAAACCTTGTAAAAGCGTTTACGAGATGTTTAAAAAACCTTTTAAAAACCTATTAAAACCTTTTAAAACTCTTTTAAAAATCTTGTAAAAGCGTTTAAAAGTTGTTTATAAGGTTTTTATAAGGTTTCTTCTACCTTATAAAACCTTTTAAAAACCTTGTAAAATTTTTTTGGCGGGAAATTTTTTTGTCGAAATTTTTTATCAAAATTTTTTGGACAAAAAAATTTTGGCAGGAAAATTTTTTCAAAAAATTTTTGGCGGGAAAATATGTCGGAAATATTTTGGCGGGAAAATTTTGTTTTTCTTTTTATTGAATAAAATATTTTTAATTTAAGGGTAAAATGGTCATTAAAAATTAAAGGAGAGCAAAAATAAAAATTGTCAGATAAGAGCGTATTTTTTGAAAAAGGGTATATCAAAAGGGGTATTTTTAACAAATTCTCATAATTATTTTAGACTTTTTTTTTGCTAAAAGCAGTTTTTAGATTTTAGATATTGGTATCCACTTTTTATATATTAATGTTAGGTTTTCACCATTTATTTATGGGAAAATCCTCAAAAAAACGTCAACTATTTAATATTTGCCAGAAAAAAAATATGAACTTTTTTTGGTATCAGAAAAATACCACAGATTATCTTTTAGTTGATAAAAAATACATGAACTATTATTTTTTCTAATTTATCTTCGTCTCCGTTACGATCATTAACGGTATTGTGACGACATTACTATTTACAAAAAAAAATCCAAAAAAAAACACAAATTATTTATTTTTGCCAGAAAAATACATGAGCTTTTTTTTCTTTGCCTGAAAAATATATAATTTCTATTTCTTATTTTTCCATTAACAATGTTAGAGATCCATAACTCATAATTTTCTCTGCTCTCTTGAACTTCATACAAGTTTTCACTATCATTTATGATAACTAAATTCAAGAACAAAAATACACAATTAGATTAATCGATTTCCAAATTTCTCCTTTAGTGTTGTTTTTGGATTTATACCGACTTTACAAATTTTGAAACTTCATCAACACATGAGATCTCCACATTTGTAAACCTTTGTATACCTTTCATAAAATATTCATCTCCTTCGTTTAGTACTTTTATGATGTTTATAGACAGTGTAAATCATTAAATGGGCTGGTGTAAGCAAACTTGATTGAGATCATAGATTATAGCCATTTCGAGGGACATCAACTCTTGTAACCTAACCAGATTCACCAGTTATTCATACAAAAACAATACTAATTGAGAAATTTGGAAATCGATTAATCTAATTGTGTATTTTTGTTCTTGAATTTAGTTAATCCTAAATAGTAAAGAGCAGAGAAAATTATGAGTTATGATTTCTAATGTTGTTAATGGAAAAATAAGAAATAGAAGATTATGTATTTTTCTGGCAAAAAAAAGAAGAAATTCATGTATTTTCTACCAAAAATAAATAGTTTGTATTTTTGGAATTTTTTTAAAAAATAGTAATGCCGTCACAATACCGTTAACGGTCGTAACGGAGATTAGAAAAAAATAATAGTTCGTGTATTTTTTATCAACTAAAAAAAATCTGCGTATTTTTCTAGCAACGAAAAATGTTTCTGTTTTTTCTGGCAAATATTAAATACAAGTTAGCGTTTTTTTTTTTTGGGGAATTTTCCCCTTATTTACACATCTTCAAGTGACATTATAAACAGTGTTAATGTTAGGTTATCACCACGTAAATCATTATCATACAAGCCAAAAGAGTGACATTGTAAACAGTGTTACAACTTGTTACAAGAACCTCTTAAAAAACAGCAAACAAACAAGAGAAAACATTCTTTGCTAAAAAGATTTCTATAAAAAATGCATGAAAATAAAAAGGTTACAAGGCTTTATTGTTTCAAATAGAAAGCCCACAACACAAATAAAAACTTGAAAAGAGTGAGATGATAAACACATCGTTATAACGACAAAACACATCTCCGATGTTTTCGTACATACAACAATTCATACATGGCTTAAAAAGAGAAGCAAGCAACCGTTGTAATATCAAACAAAGCAATACCATATATTACATCTAAAGTCTCTATGTTTTGAGAAGATTATATTCAATATCTTTAGTGAGATAGACTGCAAAATTCATGTATATGTTTGGAGCTGGAGACTCTGAGTTAAGCTTCTCGTATTCAGAGCCGTGCCTATTTGATGAGAAAAAGGCATTTGCCTCAGGCCCCCGGTCAAAGTATATAGTTTTTTTTCTTTATCTTCAGTTCGGAAAATTATGGTGTATTATTATGGTTTTAGGAGTCTTATTATTACCTAAACAACCCATGTACTACTTCTTTAAATGTATATACATAAATAGATATTTTTAAAAAAATATACAAAAGAGAAAACAATACCTTTAAATTTTGAAGGAATCGAATAAGCTTGTGAAATAGAAAAAAGATTACGAGAAGTTAGTAAAAGAGTTTACTAGAAACAGAAGGAAAAACGATTATGTCTTAGTTTTTTTAGATTATTTTATTTTTGTTTACGAATAATTTCTATAATTTTTAATTTGAAATATTTATTTAATTCTAATTTTGATTTTTTAATATTTGATTAAGTTTTAAAAATATTAAAATAGCTTTCAATTTTTAAGCTTGCCTTAAACCCCAACAAACCTGAGCACGGCACTGTAGTCGTATTCCAAGCTCCATCTTGCTATACTTCTTCCATGTAGCTTAGGTATGACCTGAAGATTACACTTACAGCTACTATAGTTCTCCATCACATCTCCATCGAACACAAATACAGTCATCGACTTGTTAGCTTCATCTATCTCTACTCTCTCCTTCATCTTCTCTACTTTTCCATCTGTAACACAAACAATGAAATCAGACTGATACAGAGAGTAGCTTATAGTAAGAGGAGACGCAAGTAACTTTTGTTTCTTACCAACAGACAAAGTCCAATTCTTGGTGCCTTTACAGTCATCATCAACTTGTTCCTCCACGCTAAGTATTTGGTCTGGAGATAGTTTTGGTACGCTGCGCGAAGTAGCCTTGATAGCTTGGAATATCTTATCAGCTGACACTTAGATCTCCACTTCTATCATGGATTGGGAAATCTGAGCCATCACTTCTCTGTTGTTGATCTTTTTGGTCTATGTGTAGCTCTGCTTATATAAGTGAAGTCTGTTGGAAATAGATGTAGAATCTGTACCATGCTTAGCATTTACGCCAGCTTATATTAATAGTTTCTTTGTGCTCGTTGCATACAAGACGCATCACCAAGAATCTCAAAACTGTGACGGAACTTTACATTATTCACATTTAAAGTCTCAGGATAACAGTAAGGCTTGCCTCTTGAGACTTGTATAAGTCACAAATGGAAGAGTCTTGTATCACTTCTCCAATAGTTTAGACGTCTCTTTTAGCGATCTAACCACTATAGGTAAGGTCGAGAAGCGCCTTTGCTTGTTGGAAGCAGCTGCAAAATCAATTTGTTCACTGCTCTCTTCACCTTCTAGGAACTTTTTTGGTGGCGGTGATGTTCCAAGCAACTGTACAGTTAGGCTGCCACCTGCAGAGGATCAGAAAATTATCATCAGCCGGAGCCTATCCAATCAGTTACTTTTCTACTCAACTACTAGCATCTAGAAAACGAATAAAGAACCAGATGGTTGAATTCTTAAAGTCAGATTACCTAGCACAAGAGCGGCCCCGATCCAACCAGCTGTGCCCCACCTTTCACCAAGGATGAACCATGCAAACCCCGCACCCCAAAGAGGCTCCAACCCATATATCACAGCGGTGTCTTTGGCAGATACATCACACATGGCAGTCATCTGCATAGACAGAACAATTTGAATGTAAAATCACCAAAATGAAAGCAATATATACAACACATTAATAACTGCTAAAGTTCATTTATGTTTTTATTAATATGTGCCTTATGCATCCACATATGATTAAATTGAGAGACTAGAAAGATAAATTAGAGGAGAAAGCGAGAAAACCTTATGTACCTCTATCCACAGACAAACACCAGTTGAAAAAGCACCAGTGTAGAGCGCAGGTAACCATGGAAATGCAACCATAGATTCCCAAGATGAGTCCCATGTCCAGGAAGATGGGTCATAAACTTGCAAAATAGTAGACCATGTTCCACCAAAATACCACACCATCGAAAAGAGAGCAACGACACATGTCTGAGTAAAGATGGCATACATACAGCTCTGTCAAACCATGATAGTAAATCATCACAAGCACAATTAAACTATTTAAAGCAGAAAGCTTTTCTTACCTCATAGCCTAGAAGGGATAAGAACTTGTCCTTAGTTGTAGTTCGTGAGATATGTTCTGTCCTTAGCATATGAACTCCGAAGAACACAGCGCTTAAGAAATTGAACAAGTCACCAATCTGAACAAATGAATCTAGTCAGTCAAAATCCTATAAACAAGAAAAGCTTCACTTGTCAAAGATCAACGAGCACTTACACATGGAGAAGAGCCACTAGATTCCAGCATCCAAACTCCCAAGATAGACATTTAAGCTCCAAACCACGTTCGTGCAGGTATTATAGCTCCAAGCATACCATCAAGCAAAGGAACCACAATTATCTGTAACATTCATCAGAGGCAAAAAAAGATAATTACAATACCTTCAAGACTCTCTCATACTCATAAAAATAATCACACACAACTCACAGTGAAAATGGAAATAAATGATGCACGTCCAGCATCAGATGTTAGAAGACCAATGGCTTGCATTAGATACCCTAAACTAACCCAGAAACCTAACTCAATCCCTGAATTACGCGTTTTCACATCACTCAACGACCGCACAACAAAAGGAGTAAAGGGAATCGCAGCCACAACAAATCTCACAACACTAAAAGCTGCAGGATCCATGATCTCTTCAACCTCTTTAACCACTGCTATGTTACTAGCTACAAACATAACATGTCAACAACAGATCAAAACTTATAAACTTCCACATTCAATAAACAAACAAACCCAAGTTCCTACTATATATCTTCAATCAATCCAAATTGAAAACACAATTTGTTCCCATTCATATATGGTTTAAGCGCAAAGACAGAACAAAGATCAGAGATTGAAACTTTGAAACACAGAAAACATAGTAGAAACGCTTCGAGCTTACCATAAACGATTGTAATGGCATTAAGAAGAATGATACTTCTAAATTTCGTAGATTCAAACAAAATCTTTCGCCACAGAGCTCGTTGACCGAACAAAGATTTAAAATTTAGGTGTAGTTTCTTCTTCTCAGAGACAATCTCGGTTAAAGACAACGGAAAAGGGTTCAAAGCAACACGCTTTTCCTCGTAATTGACACGATCGGACCCATGAGTTTCTAAATTACCCGATCTTTTAGAAGCATTCGTGATTCGAGACGAGGAAGATGAAGGAGAAGAGTTGCTAAAAGAGAAACGTCTAAGTGGAAATAACAAGTGGGAAGGAGAAGCTACGAACTTGATTACCGCCATGGAAGATCTAAACCAACATTGCGCAGAGCTCTCTCTCTGTTCCTGACTAGGACAGTCACCATCGTGTTCGTGGTCATCAACTCTAAATATCTTAAGATATTATTAAAATGTAATCGTGCTGATTAACCGGACCATATAAACCAAACCAAACCAAACCAAACCAAACCGTGGTTTTCTTTTTAAAGTCCGGTTATTTCAAGGCTGGCCTAACCCGGTATATTGATAGTACGATTAGTCTTTTTCACTTTTATAACATACATGGAGATTTTCATTAAAAGCCTTTATTATTAAATCACGTTGCAGTAAAGTAAACAACGTCGAGCTAGATAGTAGCAACTAGCAATAGCATACATAGAGGTTAACCTCAAACATAACTTGTCCGTAGTAGTATATATATATGCACATACATACGCATGAGTTCGTGACACGATATATGTTTCGCACGAAAAGTCGGTACACATATCTCATTATTTATAGCAGTTTCAAAGAGTAAATTTGGCAGACGTGCTTGACGTTACACTTTCACACACACACACAAACACAAAACACATACTTATGGGTTTAAGAGGAGTCTTCCTCTATTCCTCGGATAAGAGATGTTCATCCATCTCTTTAGAGACTTCAACAGCCAACTCTAGAAGAGTTTCAGGATGAGCCACTTCTTCGTTAATTTTCTCGTATTCAAAGTGCCAGTGTGCAACGCTTCCAGGTTCTCCTTCCTTAGGGGTCACTTGCAAGGTGACCACGAAATTCGAGTACTCTTTCAATAAATCACCCTCTATCACTTTGTAGGTAACCCGATTGTTCTCCGGATCTACTGACTCGATCCTCTCTTTCACTACTTTTGCTTCCCCATCTGCACCAAAATTAACATTCACATACTCGATTATGACATGGAAGCCAACGAATCCTATATAAAAACAAAGATATATAAAGTTGACTTGCCATGAACGTAATTCCATAAGATGATGGCACCAACTTGGCCCATTTCGCCTTCGTGCAGCTCAGCACCCTGAATGTTGGTTGGAGTTGCATTTGTGACATGGTGTGGTCTCCCGACAAGCATGTCATGGAACTTCTCCGCCGAACATTTTAGCTCAACAGTTGTCTCAAGGATCCCAACCAAACTAGATGCCTCTTCCGCCATCTTTTATAATTACCGCTGATTTTATAAATGTCTCTTAGGGTTTTGAGTTTTGAGAGTGAATGGTTTCTCTTCTGAGCTCTTATGACCCTTTTTATAGAGGAATGTATAAACCGAGAATAAGCCTAAACTTTATTGTTAATAATATATTGATTTGTTCTTTCTCTTATGTGATCTCGTTTGTCCACCTGTAGCTAACTGATAAGCCTGAATTGTTTGATATATATATATTTAATGTATATTCAAATATAGTTCGTAGCTCGTGACAAATAAAATATTTTCAGGGAGTAACATTATATTAGTGGGTAAGCAGTACGAAAATAATATCTAATGACGTGGTAGGGTTTTTAAACTAGAACAAATGGGTTCATTAAGCGTATTTATTTATAAATGTAGCCCTTCGATATTTCTAGAGATAGCATGATATGGATTTTTGAAGAATAGCTATTTGATTGGTATAGTTTGAATTGGATATGACTGGATCCATATAAACAAATGATAAGGTTTTAAATATTCAATTAAACGAGTCATTATTTCATTATTTCCACTAGGTGTTTTTCGTTGATAAGCTTCTTGGAAGTTCTTACTTTGTAGAATATAATAAAACTCCGAACATACATGTATTATTGAGTATTTTATATTCCCAAGTAATTCCTAAAATAGCATATCCTTTTTGGAGTCAACCCTCGCAGATCATATATTTTGTAAAGAAATACACGTTACTTCAAAATTTTAATTTATAAATAAACAGTATGATGTGTAGCTAGGTTGAAAAATATCGTTTATCTGTATATCCGTAGGTTGAAAAATATCGTTTATCGTTTAGAGTCCAAAGTCCCAGTTGGGATAAAGATGTTTGGGCAATATATGAAAAATGTGGTAATCCTTATCTCTTAATCTTGTTTTTGAGATTAGTTAGACTATATTATATTAATATGGTATTAGAACCCATGATTAGGTCTAATATAGGCCATATAAAGGATGTGGCAATGTATTCAATGAGATTGTGGGTTAAATTAAAAATTTCGTGTTGAATCAAATAAATAAATATATTTTTAAAAAAGGAGACATAATTTGGAAATAGTTGCTGTTTTTTATTTTATTTTTATGGAAAATGTATTAGTCTAATAATCTATGGTTATAATCACTTAGTTATATATGTATGAGACATTGCAAATCTACTGTTTATTATTTTGATTTTTTTTTAATTGAAACATTTTAAATCTCTTTAAGCTATCACCAAAATAAATAAAAAAATATATGCATATCTAACACCATAAAATAAATTTTATGAAAATATATATCACAATGATTTTGAACTATGACTACAACTAAAAAGTTATATGGTATATGACATGTAAGATACAATATGATTTAATTGCACTAAAGATATTATCATCCAAATCCAAAGAAAATTTGATTTTTTACTTTATTTCAAATAATAACACAAAAAAACAAAATAGAATAACTCACGCCACCTAGTATATACATATAAACTTGAAGTAGCCGCATAGCTATAGTACTACTACACGTTGCTTCAAATTAGAAACTTCAAACATAACTTGACCGTAGTAGTATGCGTACACACATGCGATCGACACAGCAATTATTATAAGTTGGACACAGCTCCTTAATTATTGCAGTTTCAAAGTACTTAATTAAGTAGATATGTACTTATCAAGCACACACAAATACACACACATGAGGGGTAATCCTCTATTCTTCGGTCAAGAGATGTTCATCGATTTCTTTGGACATTCCGACGGCAAACTGAAGGAGATTCTCAGGATGAGCTACCTCCTCGTTTATTTTTTCATACTCGAAGAGCCAGTGGACCACACTCCCTGACCCTCCATGCTTAGGGGTCACTTGGATTGTGACGAAAAAGCTCTTGTACTCTTTCATCAGATCACCTTCTATAACCTTGAACTTGATCAAGTTCTTCTCCGGCTCCACAGCCTCAATCCTATCCTTCACCATACTTGCCTTACCATCTGCACCAATTGCTTTAATATTTTACTTCCCTTGATTTGGCTTTACGAACAACATGAATATATTTTTTCTTTTAAAGTGTAGATGTTTATAGTGTTATCACAGTAGTAGTCATCTTCTTGTTAATCAATATTTGAGATCTAATTCTTTTGTACGCATTATTCTTAGTTACTATAAAATTTATGTAGCGAATACATATCTTTTGAAATTTAGTTTGAATTTTGGTTTAGAATCCAATAGTTATGAAAAGAAAGAGAAAATAGATATAGATATAAAGGTTCACTTGCCAATAACGTAGTTCCAGATGACGATAGAGCCGACTTTGCCCCAGTCACCTTCGTGCAGGTCACATCCATGAATTTTGTCTGGAGTTGCTTTGGAAACATGGTGTGGCCTCTCGGCAAACATATGATGGAACTTGCCAGCCGAAGCTTTGATCTCCACTTCTGTCTCAAGCTTCCCCACCAAACTAGATGCTTCTGCCATGATCTATGCTAATCTTAAGAAAATGTAGTTAAGATATCTTTGGAGAGGAGTGTGTCTCTTTTCTTGAATTTTTTAGCTTCTATTTGTAGAGGAAAAAGTGAGCAAGTATTGAAGAATAGAAAGAAAAAAAAAATGTTCAAGAATAGACCCATTCTTTTGTTCCTTAAAATAATATTATGATTAGTTGACGGTTCCATCATAATAATTCACCTGTCCAATTCTTTATTTGAGGTTTTTAACCTGCCAAGCGTTGATCACACGGTGATCTATATATTGCTATTATTGATCGAGCACATAATTCATGTTGTTTCTTTCGGTATCAAGTTTATCTTCAAGTCAACACAAATCGACAAAAATGATAGTATAAAAATAACAGCTATGATATGATAAGATGTCAATAAGAGTTTTTTTTTTTTTTTTTCACTAGAGTGTCTTTATTATTGAGAAAAGCCTATTAAACAGGCCAAGTTTATAAGCCAAAAAACAATTCTACAATACAACCCAACTAAAACTAAAAGCCCACACTGAAGAAATCGTGAATCACAGATCACGTGGCAAGAGAGGACATGTTAATTGACACATGGGAAGTCGAAGGATAGAGTCTTCGATCACCGGCAGACGGAAGTATGACCGGAAAACTTCGATTCCGGTCGAAATTGCCGGAAAGTTACACCGGAATCTCGATCTACACCCAGAAAAAGCAGCGGATTCCAATTTTGCTGAGAAATTGACCCCAAAGCAGAGTTTCATCATCTTCGTCTTCAGTAAAAAGCTTTCCAATCTCCAAGGAAGAATCGATATCATAAACCTGTAAGCCAAACAAACTCCACCGATCCATCAAACTTCGGCATAGAAACATGCAACATCATCAATTACTTCAAATCAAACCAAGTGAATGAAAGAAGCAATCAAAAGCAGATCCGAAGATGAACCGATTTAGATGGGACAACAAAAAGATAAAACCCAACACCGCCGAAAGAGAGGCGGCAGATCTACCAGAGAAAAGCCGGCCTAAATGATGCTAAGGTAGCCACCGCTGCCGGAGGAAAGCCGGCCAAAACGATGCTAAAGAAGTCATCGTTGCCGGAGAAACAAAGCCGGACATCATCCCATAGAAAGCAGATGCATGCCGGAGCCAAAGGCCGCGCCAAACGGTGCTAAGGAGCCACCGATGCCGGAATTAAGCCAGCCAACGGTGCTAGAAAAGCCACCGATGCTGGAGAAAAGCTAACCGACGTTGCTATGGGAGCCAACAACGCTAGAAGAAAGCTGACCAACACCACTGAAAAAGCTGGTCGTTGTCGGAGCCAAGATGGATTATCGGAGAAGACTTCCTCTCTCTCAAAAATTTAGAGAGAGAAGAGAGAGAAAATCGTTTAGCCTTCTACATTAATTTGTCAATAAGAGTTTCTATTTGAAATAAAAATTTATGAAAATAACTTTAAAATAGAAAAGATAATTTTATCATGAAGAGTTTCTTTACCCCGGCCCCATCATAATAAGTCATCTTCCCAACTATTTGCGTCTTAGGCCATTTTATAGGGAGAATACCAAAGACGTTCTAAACCCAAAAAAAAATAGAAAAATAATGAATAGTGGGTTTAGAACATTTTTTGGTTCTTGATGTATAACTGACTCAGTTCTAAGTTGATGTGGCAAACTGTGAATGGATACAATTTTTTGCAAACAATTTTTCACAAATTAAAAGAGGATTTGATTGAGAATATATGGAAGAAATTTGGACATCAAACTATGTATTAATTAAATAAAATGTTTGTGTGCTTTAGTTAAGTAATATGTTTGTTTTTTTTTTTTTTATCTTTAATGTTTTTTTTGTTTCATACAAAAATTTGGTATTGTATTTTGAATTTTAGTAAAAGTTTTATAAGTTTACAATTTAAATATTATTTTTAAAGTTTTTATAAATGTAATATGTTTAGGAATATTATATTATTAAATCTTATGATCTTAAACATATTCTCCCAATAACTAACTTCTTAACAAAAAATCTAAACTAATGATCTTACATTATTTTTATAATATTTTTACTCTAAGAATCCCCTATAATAATGTCCTTAATGATAAAGATGACGACTGTTGTGGGAATGAGAGTTTGGATATATATTAAATTCCTCTAGAACTGATCAATATTTCTGTAAAAACATGTAAAAACTAGTTGTAGAAGTAGAACTGATGAAACCGGATATTCTTACGATCGACCATGATGCATGGTGGCAAACAAATGAAATCCGAGTTTTTCAAAACTCGTAGCAGAAATACATAAAACATTATTTGCTTTTATTAGTAACACAGAGGATCGTAGCATACATAAGCTTTGATACACGTTGCTTCACAACCTCGGACACGTCTCACTTATTGTAAACGGGCATAAGACACGCACACACACACATACAAAAGGAAAAATTTTTATTCCTCGGACAAGAGATGTTCGTCGATGTCTTTGGAGATATCGACACAGAACTGGAGGAGAGTTTCCGGATGAGCCACCTCATTGCTAGTTTTCTCATACTCAAGGTGCCAGTGTACAATACTCCCTGGTCCTCCTTGCTTAGGGGTCACCTGGATTGTGAATGCGAAGCTCTTGTACTCTTTCATTAGCACACCTCCTATAACCTTAAACGTGATCAGGTTCTTCTCTGTATCAACCGCCTCGATCCGATTCTTCCCCTCTACTACCTTTCCATCTGCACCAATTGATCAACAACAATATTGTACTTTCCTAGGTTTGACTTTACGAATCAACATGAAGCCATTAGTCATGCAAAGAAAAAGATAAATAGGGATTATTTACTTGCCATGAACGTATTTCCAGATGATGATAGAGCCGACTTTGCCCCAGTCGCCTTCGTGCAGCTCACATCCATGAATTTTGCCTGGGGTTGCTTTGGAGACATGGTGTGGTTTCTCGGCAAACATGTGATGGAACTTTTCAGCCGAAGCTTTGATCTCCACTTCTGTCTCAAGCTTTCCCACCAAACTAGATGCTTCTGCCATGATTTTTGCTAACCTTAAGAAAATATAAGGTATAGAGAGATGAGTGTGTTTCTCTTCTTGAGTTATTTAGCCTCTATTTGTAGATGAAATAGTGAACAAAGTATTAATGGATAGAACCATTTTTTATCGTTAAAATAATATCATGATATTATTCAAAAACAAAAAAATATATATATAATAAGAATAATATCATGGATAGTTTCGCTCCACCTGGCCATCATAGTAATTGCATCTTTACACTGTTTTCGTCTTATTATCTTATATAGTAATGATCGATGACCTTATTCTCATGCTTCATTTGGCTGAGGCGCTACAAAGTTTCTCCTCACTTCATCTTGTCGTAATATACTTTTGTCGTGTGTTGAACCTTTTATGATAAGAACTAGATGAGAATCTACCTGATGCGCGGGTTTAAAGTTTTATAAATTAAATTAAATTTTTAAAAATGTATTAAAATTTATTGTACATGATCTATAAATTTTATTTTTGTTATCATACACTGATTTATATCCAATTATAAATATACTATTAAAAGTGGAATTTTTTACATCTAAATATACTTTATGTTACAAATATATTCTTTATCACTATCTTGAAAATGTCTATATGAACACATTTAGCTAACTTTTACACTTTCACTTCTGTATAGTTTTTTAATTACTAAAATTATTGGCTCAAAAAATATTTTGAATAAAAATTATATTACATAATATACTAATCAATAATGTATCATCACAATAATGTATGACACCCTTATCTCTTCTGGAGAGAACCTTGCGTCCAACCTCCTCCACCATGGAGAGAATCTTGGCTCTGACTTCCTTCCTTGGGGAGATAATCTTGTGTCCAACCTCCTCCACCTTCCTTCTCTTGGGGAGATAACCTTGTGTCCAACCTTATCCGACAAAGAGAAAACATCGGCTCTGCCCTCCTCCTGTGTAGAGAAAACATGTTCACGTTTTTTTACTATCTCAAAATGGCTTACTCCGACAACTAATTAAAGTAAAAAACATTTTTCCAACGTCACAAAAAATCTTTTGATTGTAACTAATGTTAAATTTCCCAATGTATTCGTGGAAGTGTCTTTGACACACTATGATGTAGCCTTTGTCTCTATAAAGCCTCAACCGCCACCTTGCTTAGTGAGTCCATGTCCACTCTCAGTCCATGGACCTACCCTCTTAATTGGGCCCTACATCTATTCCCGGCCCATGGACCCACTCATATTCGATGACCGGTTTGTTAAGTCTAGGAGGCTTTAAAAACTTGTTTACCGAACCCTACAAATCAACAGATGATCTTTTTCTGTGTTTTGTCTTCACTCGCACAGTTCCGACAATCGCTTCAAGTAAGGTCACCCATCATGAAGTTCTCTCAGGACCCTTGAGCGAAAAAATAAGTGCATTTTGGTGACATATGTGTCCAAATCAATTCTTTTACACCTTTCTGCAAACCAAGGTGTCACAGTTTTTGAGCTCCTATGGATATATCAACAACGAATTATGTTTTTCTAATCTATCTATCTATATTTTTTGTAAGCTTGTGTTTGATTTGCCTATTTTATCTATTAGGTTGGTGAACTTCTACTCGTTATCTCCTTTGTGATTGAATGAATAATGGTAACAATTATGTTTGCGAAAAAAGAAGAAGGGTTTGTGACCAACCAATCAAGGTTGAAAAATTTGAACAAAGAATAATTTGACATAATTAAAGAAACAGTAGAAAACTATAAGCACGTTAATATATGAATCCCAATTTATTCAAATATGAAAATATAAATTAAATAAAACAATCTAAATATACTACAATAAATTTTAAAATACATTATTAGGAAAAGAAGACGCATATATTAATTTATTTTTTTGGGTCAACATATTAATCTTACATATTCGCAACTGAAAAAAAGAAAAAATATGAGAAAAGTTTGGTTTAAAAAAATAAGAAAAATTTACCTTCCCATTAAGAAAAAAATTCTCAATTAAACAAAGTTGAAAACGTGTTTTTGAATAAATTATTTAAATATGAGACAATTTATGTTTATATAGAAGTGAGTATTTACAAAATTTAGAATAAATAATTAATTGTACATTTTCCTTAATCCTTTTTCTATTTTTTTGTAGAACTAATAACTTAAAATTAAAAATAAGTACATAATATTATAATTTCAAATTTTATGATATATATATATATAATCTCCTTATAATAATTATTAAAAACTTATTATTTTTAATAAATTCTGTAATTTTTGATAATTATTTTTTTACAATATTAATATTTTATCTTTTTATATTATTAAAAAAAAAATAAACAAAATATTTTACTTTTGTTGTAATCAGATTCTTTCTATTAAATATTAATTTTTATACATGTAAAAATCTGAAATTGATAATTTGACATATGTCAAAATCTTGTTAATAACTAATTTTCAAAACCCAATAAAAATTGTTGTGATAATTTTTTTTTTTGCATGGAAATAACAAAACGGAGCAAGTGTTGCCAATTAAAGTTACTCCAGTAATAAACCCACATGTAGAATATAATTGAACCCAAGATGAAAGTTATAGCCCAATAGGTTGAAGCCCAAGGATTGCGTGGGAGTGAGAATTTGGATATAATTTAACAATTTGTTTTTTAATAACATTTGTGATTTTTTTTTGACATAACTTTTTAATTCATGGTTCAATGAAAAGTTAGTCTCGTTTGTCTATTTACTAACGAAACCGGATATTATATTGCGATCGACGGTGATGGACCTGATGGTGGTAGACAAATAATTTTGAAATCTGAGTTTGTCATTCACAAATAATTTCTGCCACGCCAAATCATGATGTTATCAGTTTATATGAAGTCCTGAAGGATTCAGATATTGCAGCACTTATTGTTTTATTTTGTTTTTCTCGGTCAAGGGTCAAGACATCAGTATTGTAGTATCATTTTTAACTTGAATACGTAATAGTAATACTAGTATTACAAACGTGAGATACTGAGATTAAATGGTATACCGTATAGAGAAGAGGAAAAAAGAACTTGACTAATGAGTAATGACTAGAACGTCCCTATCTCATCTACTTTGACCGCAATAATCGATTAAAAATAAAAAGAGTAGGGGTGCTAAATTTTATCTTATTTTAACTTTTAAGCACAGTGAGCTGTCCTCTAATAAACCAACAAAGTCAATGCCTCAAAAGAACATTGGCCAATGTGTCACTGTTACACCATGAGATTGATTAACAATAAACACAACTCATCGTCATTACCAAGAAAACCCCTAAAACACAATTATTAGTACGTCAAAATCCATAATTAGTTAAAAATTACGTAACGTATTCGTGAACAAAAAGAAAGTGAAGACAGTAATGGTAAAGAGAAGAGAGTGCTTTCAAAGAGTCTTCCCTCGAATAAACACAAAGAGGTGACAGCCGTTATTAATACCGCCTGCCGTACTTTTTTCACTACAGACCACACACACACACTCTTCGCTTACGACTTCCGAGACAGAGAGAGAGAGAGAGTGAAAAAAAGAAGAATTCTTCTTGTAAAGCTTTTGCCTTTTAGAGGAAAGAACAGTGCCAGATCTTAGAAGGATCCAAAGACCCATTAGGAGAAAAAAAGCAAAAAAAAACTTTTAACAAGTCAATAAAATCTTTATTTTTATTTATTACCCACAAGACAACAAACTTGCATTCCAACAAATCTCTCTTCTTCTTTCCTCTTCTTCTTCTTCTTCTACCTCTTCTTTCTCTCTTGTTTTTATTTGGCTTTGACTTTCACTGTCTCTTTGTCTTCATGTCCGTCTGTTTCTGAGGTTTTGTGAGATGACTCACGTGTTATTTGTACGAACAGAGAGACATGGAAAGAACAGAAGATGGGACAAGAACTTGATCATGTGTTCCTTCTTCTTATTTTTCTTCGTCTTCTTTGTCAGTTCTCAGATAGGTTTGTCTTCGTCAGCTTCTGTTGGTTATTCTCGTCGTCACTTCGTCGCGTTTCCACCGCCGAGAAAGGCTCTGAGCTACAGTACTACGGCGACGTTTCGTGGGCCATTGAACAGAGATGACATTTATGGAGACGACAAGAGAGTAGTTCACACGGGTCCCAATCCTCTCCACAACTAACTTTTACGCGTTGCTATTATTATCACTTACCCCCTTCTTCACCCCCACCCACCTACAAGGGCTACAACGCAAAAACGCACGACGCAAACGTGGAACGCCGATCGCGATCCGAAGGTACTAGCTTGTTATGTAAAATCGAGTTTGTTATAGATTTTTGTAAGTTGGAATCCTATTTTTTTGTTTTTTTTTTTCGTGGAGCACAGAAACGATTATATTTTAGCTTTTAGGGTAGATTTTGGTTCGGCTATATTGAACTCTTTTAATGTTAGTATTAAGAATTTAAAGATTATACACCACTTTTGCCTAAAAACTAAAGGAGATTACTGAAGAGCAAATTCTGAATTGGTTATAAGTGTCGCAATGGTTACAATGTTGTTCCTTTTCAAGAAATGTGAGATTATATGGATATAGTGATTGAAATATAAGGTGCCCTATATCATTTCATTTCATTTGTGTGAGTGTGTGATGTTTTAAGAAATGAGATGGTATGGTTTTAGTGGTTGGAATTTGAGAAGACTAGTACAGAAGAAGCTTTGAATAATAATCTCATGATGTACTTTTTTAAATAAGATTTGATATGTAATGGTAATAGTATGGTTTTAGAGTAATTGGAATTTGAGAAAGTGTGTGCAGAAGAAGCTCTGAATCATATTTACTTTCCTTCTTCAGCATCTACCCTCATTAAACCAATTTTTTTCTCTTTGCTCTCAACATATACCTACCCCTACTAATTGAGTAAGTGGGAATAGTTCTCTCTCATATTACTATTACCATCTTTTTAGATAACCTTTTAATTATTTTAAGGAGTACCCTAAAAGTTTGAGATTTACATCAACTGCTGCCCTATGACAAAAAAAAAAAAAAAAAAAAAAAAAAAAAAAGATAGATTAACTGCTCACCAGTCACACAACTCTCAATCGACACATATGTAAAACGTACAAAACAGAGCCCATCTCAAACATATACTATATCAAAATAGTTTTAATCACGTAAATTTCAAATTTCAAAAAAAATCATATAAACAGTGGTTTCGTGGGAATATGCAATACATCTTCGGATACTAACATTATCAGTCGCATTCGATTTTATTAAGAAAAGAAAATGTCTATTAGTTAACTAAGAGTAAAAAGGCACTTTACCTCTGTGTTATAACTTTTAACAAACAAAAAAGAGAGTAAAAAGATAGTATAATTGGATTGATTTCATTACATTAATCTTTGTAAGACATACTAAAATTTAACCATAATAAAAACTCCTCCTATTCCTAATAGATTGATGTTTTCACACATATTAAAAAAAAATTACAATTTTATTTATCAATTAATTTATAATTATGTTTTGATAAAAAGAGAAAATTTAAACTTTTTGGAATGTGGGAAGTGAACTGAAAAAAAAAAGTTTGCACGTAATCTAAGTATGACTCTATTCATATCATCCATATTTTATACACTAAATATATTTCACTTATATTAGAATTTGTCGTCACCATTCATTTTATCTAGCATTTATACATGTTTAACCTTTTAAACTAGTGAAAGAAGGATATAACGGGATAGAGTGGCCGGGGTTTGATTGATATCATATCATCATATTATTATTGGTTATAAAGGACACATATGGAGAAGAGAGAAATGGTCAGGCCAGGGCTGTGAGTCTGTGACACTGTCCATCTTCTTTATTGCTCCCATCTGCCTCTCTTCTTTACCTGTTTCCTCTTTTTATATAATCCTCACTTTTCTACATCTTCTTAAATACACGCGGTCACGTCAATTAATGTCTAAAATCTCGTATAATGCCTACAAGCTTGAACGAGGTCCGTTGGTAAGAACCTTTTTTTTTTTTTTTTTTTTTTTGCAAATCCGTTACAGGTAAAACATATATAAGGCCAAAGTCTATTATATCTGTTACGGCGTGTGTTTTGATTAAAAAGGAATTATAGTGACGGTTTATGTATACGATGCATGCGATAGCCAAGTTTCGGGCTTGTATTGTTAGAGTCTTAGAGAACTAATTCAAATACTGTCTGAAGAGTATGGCATGATTTCAATGATACAATATGCATTCTCTTATATAGAGATTTAGTTTCCTATTCTAAGATATATATAAATGTAAACTAAATATTATTTATACATTTTTGATAATGCTAAACTTCCTAAACCAATATTAACATTTATCTAATATCTTCTAGAATAATATCTTCATCACTTCCATTTTCGGGTTTATCATCTCAACCGTCGATCTCGGTCGATCTTCGGTTCACCATCTCCCAATACTAGACAATATCGGCCGAAAAAAATAAAGACGAAAACATAGCGGAAACTAGAATTTGAAAGACCAGGTTTGTTTTGTCAACCAAGGAAGACTCCAACCACGTCAGTAACTCCTAGGTAATAGTGTAACTAGATTTTAATATTTGTGCATTACTTCTTGCTAGTAGTATTAAAGACTCTTATAAATGTATTACCACGACACATAACGGTCTTAATTATGATGCACCTTTTTTAGCACTCCCAAAGATTCTCTAGCAAAGTATCGGTAGAAAACATATCATTAATGCACTATTTGTTTGACCTAAGTTTAGATTCATTTCATAAGAATGTGTGTTCTTAATTAATTATCAGCACTCACTAGCTATTTATTTTCTTAGTTGGGCATAGGATAGCATTTAGCCTTTTCGTACATAGAAAGTCGAAACTAGTTAATGTTAATAAACGGTGTTTGAACATTAATGACTTCGCAATAATTTGCATTTATAACCCAAATTTGTTGACTTGTATTCTGATAATGGAGTATCTGTTTTTATCTCATGTAGTATTATTTGGTTTTATACTTTTATGTCGACTTGTGTCTTTTTTTTTTTGTTTTTTTTTTCTTTTTTCTCACATTTTTTTGAGTGGAAATTTTTTCTACTTATTAATACATTAATTAAATTTGATTTCTCAGTAGCCTTATTTTTGGGGCTAATATTATAGGTACTTAATAAGTTATCAACATTCCTGGTAAATTCAATTATTTTTTTGTTTTGTTTTATGTATATGAAGGGATAACATAAATGTAGATCAAGACATAGCACAAAGAAATGACCATATACAATACAACACACACGAACATAAATGTAGATGAAGACATAGTCTAAATGACTTATGCTAGTATTGTTGAAGTGTCACCATTAGATTTATTAAATTTGATGATATACTTTAAATCTGAAAGATAAGTGACCTAAAATCAAAAGGATACTGTACCACCAATATTACTATTTAGAGTTACCAAAGTTCTCTGTCATTTCATTAAATTAGACCGGTCCAATGTAATAAAATAAAAATTGGTGACAGAAACAAGACTATTTAAAAAGCCTATAGGGTAGTAAGATTGGGCTCAAACTATATTCGGCCCATATGAGTAGAGAAGAAACAGAACCGGATTAAACCGGGGATTCGGTACGAGAAACAGCCGACTAAAAAGAAAGGAGGAATATGCCATTTGACCCGGACCTGTTCTAAAAAAGTCGAGGCATTTCCAAAAATTTTTTAGTTCGGATTTTGCACCATCTTTAGTCCAGAACCGATAAAGATTGCTCAGAAAACAAAATAAAAAATATTTTTATTACACATTTTTATTTATTATTTATTTTTAAAAATATGTGCCAATAAATGAACGACACCTGTAAAGAACCGTGTCTCAAAGAATTCTCAAAATTCTCCAGCAGGTAACAATTACTCTCTCTTAACATTTCTCTCTCATACTTTTATTATTTTTTTAACAAAAGTAACACCATGAATAACCCCACTAAAGATAGCCTAAGAGGTCAAAACAAAGAGGAAGATTCGTGAGTGACTCATCATCTCTGTCTCTGTCGCTGTTTCCTTCTTCTTCTTCTCCTTTTCCAAAACTCTTTAATATCCTTTTGTTACTTCCATTATTATATATTTTTTTTTCTTTAAGAGTTATTTTTGTTTTTTTAATTATCTTCATCGCTTAAGGTTCAACTTCGATCTCTTTGTATAATTACCATCACAACATCACAAGGTTAGTGTTCTCTACTCAAATCTCGCGTATTCATTGTGCTACTGCTATCAAGGTTCCTCTCACTTAGCTAAATTTCAAATCGAGTCTTTTGATTCTACGGGTTAGCTTAATTCGTTTTAAACGTAACGATTATAAGATTGAATTTGAGAATCTATTGCTGCATGCTTGCTTGAGTACAACAATTTTGGATGAATTAAATTCCCAGATAGTGTTAAACCCTGTGAATTTGATATTGAAACTGAACAATTCTGGGTTGTTTTTCACAGTGAAGCAAAAATCTAATTTTAGGTTTGACAGAATCTTCAAACTAATTTTTCAATCTGGCAAAAAAAAAAAAAAAAAAAAACTTTAATTTTTAGATTTACTGGTTCAATTGATTAATGTTTTTGTTTTCTTCTGGTGGTTAGAGTAGGAGCTGAAGAAAACAGAACCAAGCTAGCCAGGCTAGACCAGCAAGTTAATAATTGCTGGCTAGCAAAAGAGGAGTTTTTGTTTAGTGGGTTTTTGATATATTGAATCACTCCCTATGAGCCCTCAAAGCGTATCGAAGACGAGCAAATCCCTTGAGGGTCTCCATGGGGTTCGTGTTGTGTCTCATTCTCCTTTTGGATTTGAGACTATTGGTAAAGTATCTAGCTTTGAGTCCGCTGATGCAGGAACTAAGCAGAGGCTATTCATTGAGTAAGTTGAATGGTTTGGTTAGGGTGATTGTCTTGTTCATTGTATCTGGAAGTTAAAAGGTGTTTGATTCAGTGTTCTTTTCTTTTTATCTTTCTGTAGACGTGTCTGGCAACAAAGACCTCCATGCTTAAGACCCATACATTGTTGCATCCACGGTAAAATTCTTAGAAACGCTTATACTCTTTGCATCTCTGTGTGTTGTATCTCGATCCTTTGGTGGTTATTCATTACGATATATTCGACTTTGTTGACAGGTGATCGGAGTATCGTAGAAACAGCTGCTAATGTGATCACATCGATCCCTTTCATTTTCCTCGGTATGCAGACACCGAGGTAATCATCCTTTCTTGTGTCTATCTGACTATCTGTATACAGTTTTGTGTTCTTTGAAACGGTAATTGAATATGCAAGATATATATGTGACTATATAGGAAAAACTTGAACATGAAAGTGTATGCAAACTCCTTAATCGGAGTTGGAATCGCATCGAGTTTGTATCATTCTTCAAGAGGGAAATTGAGGAAATATCTTAGATGGGCTGATTACACAATGATAGCTACAGCGACAGTAGTAAGTCTTTATTTTTTTTGCCTATACCAATATTGGTACTAGTAATAGTACCTCAAATCTTGGGGATGTTCTATTCGACTTACTATCTGTTTTTGTATATTTGACAGTGTCTAACGAGGGCTCTTAGAGAAGAGAACCCAAAGTTCTTGATGGCTGCATCAGCTTTGGCTTTACCGTTCCAGCCTCTCGTTGTATCAGCTGTTCACACTGGAATGATGGAGGTAGCATTTGCGAAACGAGCCTTAGAGGATCCAGATTTGAAAATGGCTTATGATGTACACAAGATGTCTTCGTTGTTGGGCGGAGCATTGTTCATAGCTGATGATCTTTTCCCTGACACACCATTCATTCACGCCGGTTGGCATCTCGCTGCAGCCATTGGCGTTGGAACTTGCAACAAGCTTCTTCAGTAGTCCACATGTAGCAAACATATTATTTGAGTGATTGTGGAACTGCCACATTCTTGGTTCAGAGACACCACTCGTTATATGTGGTTTCACTGAGCTCCTAAATCAGCCGACATAACTAGTAATTATTGTATTCATCTCTATCTTTAATCAGTTGTAAGGAACCGAAACAAGTCACCTGTTGTAATATTTGGACAAAACACAAAATACTGTTTTTTCCCTCTCCCGAGCTTCAATCCTGGCTCTTCAGATCACAGATGAGTATACAGCTCAAAAAAGACCTGAGCAACATTAGAAATCAAATGATGAACAATATCTCAAACTCATTAACTCAATCTCATACTCCAAATTATTTATTTAGTTAATATATTAGTTAACGAGTTAAATCGAGTGGTAGCCTAATAATTTGGGTTCAAATTTTGTCAACTGCTTTAAATAAAAAAGGAAACTATTCTTTTCCAAAAAAAGAAAGGAAATTTGAAATTAAGCAAAAAGAAAAACAAAAATGCGCATGAAAAGTTTATTTATTATGTTTAGGGAAAAGGAAATATTAAACTTCAATTCCTTCTTTGTTTAGGTTACTCTAAACACGTTTTCGTTTGCATACCCTAATATATATATAGACGAGACACTTCTATCCTTCACACTGAATCTAAATCCAGAGTTTTTTTCTGTTTGTCTTTGTATTCTCCACTAATTTCAAAGAATGAGTGAGATTGAAGAACTTGTGTGTATTGATGCAAGGGTTATCCGCAAATCTACATCGAACACGGTAGAGATCAGAGTAACGCGTAGAAACGTGATCACTTTAGGATCAGACACTACTCCTTCTCCTCGTCCGTTCCCAACTCCTCACCTCCTTTTGACCAACGTCATTAGCTTTGATGAAGACTATATGAATCTTCTCCTCTATCCAACCCTCCCAGATCGCAACTTATGCAGTATTCTCTCCTTCGAGATTGCTTCCGAAGCCAAACGTGTTCCAGGGCCATTGTACATCTCCTTTGACATCACGTTAAGGCCAGAGATATTCGAGGAACCAGACATGGAAATATGTGCTATTTGCTTGGAGGAGTCACAAGACTTAGACGAGATGCCAAATTGTTCGCATGTGTTTCATGATTATTGTATGCATGAGTGGTTATGTAGGACTAACCATTGCCCTCTCTGCCGTGCTGTAATTATGGAAGACTAGCATCCCTACACTACTCCAAAACAACGTCATGAAGAAACGATATAGGGTTTATATATTATAAGCCTCTGTTTTTTAGCCGACTTACAATACTGTATAATACCAAGTTGAGATTCATCGCCGATCTCTTTTCTTTTGTACAATTATGGAATTCGAATTTTCATTTATACCAAAATTTCAAGTATCTCGATTTAAGTTAGCTCTGGTTAAGTTTTCCCTTGCTTGTGATTAAAGATTGAACTCAGAATGTTTCTTTTGTTTGCTATAGCGTCTTGTGCGTATCTTTTACGAATCAACAACACACAAATCTCAAGACGGTGATCACTAGCTTAGAGTCAGAAGACTTAGACGAGATGCCAAATTGTTTGCATGTGTTTCATGATTATTGTATCAAACTATCAATTAATAAGTAGATCTCTTATTAGGTTTAGAGTTTTCAAAGAAATTCATTAATTGTTAGGTTATCTGATTGTTAGGATAATATCTGTGAGTTTTTCATCTAGATTGATTATTGTTTATTCTACTAGGATTTACCCCATGGTACACTACGGGTCCATTTTTTATTATTTTTTTTTGTTTGTTTTATAAATCAATAATCCCGTGCATTCTGAATAAATTAACAGTCAAATATTTATAACAAATAGATCAAAGTTTAAGTTATATTTATGTGTTAGTTTTGTCTACTGTAAGATAATATAATTGTATTTGACTGTTAATTATAGGATTTAACCCATAGTTTACCACAAAATAATTTGTTCTCTACATTATCATAAAATATTAAATTTAATATATCTAATATTCTAATATTGATAATGTTAGCAAAATAATGAAATGATAAATTATATGTGTAACACCAAATTAATGATAATTAAATTTATATTCATATTGATCCAAATCATTCGCACAATATAATTTCATTGTGTGTTATTTTAACTTTTAATTGTAAATATTAATTATACATTAAAATAACTCAAATGTAAAATAATATATATTTGGAAATACTTGTTTGGTTACAAAAATCCTAAAACAATTTTAAAATATATATCCGTTTATAATAATTTAAATCACATCATATGTTGAAAAAAAACTAAAATTTTATTAAATTTATGTATTAAATAGTTCAAATAATTAAATAAAAGTGAAAGGAGAATTCTATTTTAATATAACATATTGCTTTAAATTAGGTAGATAGATTTTAGGAAATTAATATTATCAAATAAGGAAATGATTGTGTTTGGTTGTAAGGATTGTAGAGAATTTAGTTGGGACTTGTTTGGATACAAAGATAAGAGAGGATGACACAAAAATGTACTTCAAAAATGTTAATATAGATAGTCACGAGAGCAACCTAGCCAGAATCTAATTTTAGGTTAATTGATAGACATGAGAGTGTTATTGATTTCCTGAAATAATCTTAGATGTGCAAAATTCTTTTTTAAAAAGAAATTTGGTTTAGAGATTTTGTGAACTTATCAAACCTGAATTTGATGCTAGTTTAATCATTAGGATTTGCAAAGAAATTTGGAATTCTAGCTTTTAAAATTAGATAACTTTTGCAGCAACAGCTGGTTAATTTTACCATTGTGATTTACATTTTAGAATTGTTCTTAATAAATCCGAACAATTGTTTAATTTGATTTTTTGAATTTTCTGAGAATTTTCCTAAACCTATCTTCTCTTTTAATAAATTCACTCTTGTTTTTTATTGCTTTTATTGCTCTTTTTATTTTAATACAAATTATTTGGTTTAACATAATTAAATGGCTAATAATATATTATGTGAGTATAAACTCCTTGGATTTGATCCATAAATACTACATTGATCTCTTAATTTGAGAGAGTAGTTTTATGATAATTTTGAGCTTATTAGAAGGATTGATTATATAATGTGGATAGCTTGTACATAACTACAAGTATTGTCATTTCAGAGGGTGATGCCTACAACGATACGTACATGCAGTTCTGATCTTTTGATTTACCGTAGTGAAGGTGACTATTTGAAGAAAAAGAATATAAAAGCAGCAGAAGATCATAACATGAAAAAGGTAATCTTGCATTAGCTAACAGCATGAGAGCACAAATACCTGTGAGAATGATCATTGGTTCGAAGAACCAAGGTGAAAAATAATATATATATATGGAGGCTTCTAGGAAATATTAAGTTGAGAAGTATTGGCACAAAAAAAGACCTCTAGGAAATAAGGTCTTTATGTTTGAGCTTCATAGACTCATCATGGTCAAGCTTCTTTTAATTTGAATTTTTTTTTGGTTAATGATTCAAATTAGACGTTCTTATATTGTTGACATAAAATTATTTATACTATATAGATATTTACCAAGGAATCTGATTAACTATACCTATTTCCATCTGTGAGTTACCAATTAGTATATATATGTTGTTAACCATAGAGCTAGGATATTCTATAGAGCGTTTTTTTCATTCTTGACTAATTTCAAAAACTTGTGTTGTAATTTTTGGATTAATTTACATAAATGACTATGTTCTTAAGACAAACCCTTAAGTCACTGTATTTGTCTAGATTTTAATCTCGCTCTGGTTAAAGTTACAAATGATGATTGAAATTACTTTGCCATGGCAAATGATGTATGTCGGATCTAAAACATGGTTCAACGGTAGAGATCAGAGTAACGCGTAGAAACGTGATCACTTTAGGATCAGACACTACTCCTTCTCCTCGTCCGTTCCCAAATCCTCACCTCCTTTTGACCGACGTCATTAGCTTTGATGAAGACTACATTAATCTTCTCCTCTATCCAACCCTCCCAGATCGCAACTTATGCAGTATTCTCTCCTTCGAGATTGCTTCCCAAGCCAAACGAGTTCCAGGGCCATTGTACATCTCCTTTGACGTCACGTTAAGGCCAGAGATATTCGAGGAACCAGACATGGAAACATGCGCTATTTGCTTCTAGGAGTCACAAGACTTAGAAAATATGCCAAATTGTTCGCATGTGTTTATGATTATTGTATGCATGAGTGGTTATGTAGGACTAACCATTGCCCTCTCTGCCGTGCTGTAATTATGAAAGACTAGGGTTTATATATTATATGCCAAGCCTTTGTTTTTTAGCCGAATTGCAATACTATGTATAACCAAGTTGAGATTCATCGCCGATCTCTTTTATTTTGTACAATTATGGAATTGGAATTTTCATATAGACCAAAACTTCAAATATCTCGATTTAAGTTGGCTCTGTTTAAGTTTTCCCTTGCTTGTGATTAGAGATTGAACTCAGAGAATGTTTGTTTTGTTTGCTATAGCGTCTTGTGCGTATCTTTTACGAATCAACAACACACAACTCTCAAGACGGTGATCACTTTAGGATCACTAGCTTAGAGTCACAAGACTTAGACGAGATGCCAAATTGTTTGCATGTGTTTCATGATTATTGTATCAAACTATCAATAAGTGGTTATGTTGAATTAATCATTGCCCTCTCTGCCGTGCTGAAATAATGGAAGACCAGTGCCGACCATCCCTACAAGACTCCGAAACAAAGTAAGGAGGATAGGTTTCTTAGCCGACTTATAATATATAAGTATATAACAAGTTGAGGTTCAATTGCCAATCTATTTTCTTTTGTACAATTATAGAATTGGAATTTTCATATATAGCAAAATTTCAGATCATCTCATCTAATAATGTAGTTTGGTTGATGACAGTGCCGTGCTTAGGTTCATATAGGCTTAGGGCGAAAAAAATGGTTTTGTTTTTTTAACAAGTTAAAAATAATATATATATATATTGTAGATGGTTACCCATCAGAAACGTAGATGATATGTATTTTTAATTGCTGATATATTTATTATTTTGTGACTATGATAAAATCATCTACATATATAGAAATTATTTGATTGCTTGATACATTGAGTATAGTTTACATTAAATTCTATATAAATATAAATTGTAGGTGTGATTGTTTATATATGGCAGTAAATTAGTCATTTTTTGGTTCTTTGAAATATCGAATAGATATTAACAAAAAATAAGCAAAAGATATGCAAAATATAAACAAAACATACGTAAAATATTTTTGCGTATGTGTTTTATAATGTATTAGATGTTTGAAAGTAAAATTGAAAAACCACATGAAAGTTGAAAATTTGCAACCACACTAACAAAATGCTAATATGACAAGAAAAAATAGATGGTATGATATTTGAGAGTATATTTTATATGTTATTACACATTAGCATTTTGTTAATTAATTAAAAATATATTTTCGTATAAATTTTTAACACAAGTTCTCAACTTTTATGTGGTTTTTCATTTTTAGTTTCAAACATTTAATAAATTACATAATACTCTATTAGTGCAAATAAAAGATAAAGAAATATGAAATAAAAAGAATTAATAACAAAAAAAATATTATATATTTTTAAAATGAAAAACGTAAACACATTTTCGAACTAAATACATAAGCTAACTAAAAAAATATGTGGCTTTACAATTTTTTTATATTGTGTGGCCTTGGGCAAATGTCCTTTTCGATATACATGAGGTACGGCACTGGTTGATGATTTCGTTGGAATTGTTATAAAAGCATGCTCCTTTACACTAAAAAAAATAAAAAATATGGTTTTAACATTATGAAGAAATAAGTTTCGGCTGAAGAAATCGATTCTCTTAAAGATTGATGAGTATTTTAATTTGAATATGTGGAAACAAATCGATTCTCTCTATAAGATTGAGTATCTTGACATCATAAACCTATAAGCTTTTTTTATTAGACTACATTTGTAGAGTAGTCTGAGTAGATTTTAATATTTGTTAACCAATTACAGTCTACAGATATAAAAAAGTCCAATATAAGTTAGATAACTAGGCAACTAATAAGATGTGGAAGAATATGATATTTTTTTCAAGTGCAATTTATTTGAAGGTATGGTTAAAACGGATATTAACTAAATTATTAGTCTCTGTATATTATGCAATGCGTGAGACAAGTTCTATTTATTTTTTAACTTAAAAGTTTTGGAGGATTATAGTTTGATGTCTTGAGGAACATAGACAACATAGATTGTGTTATTAATTTGAATGATCATTATCAAACAGAGAATAAGATTCCACTTAGTAGAATACCATATTAAGAATAAGAATATACAAATCCAAAAACATTTATTTGATATTGTTTCCTAAAAAAATCTGAGTCTAATACCTAAGGCTAAAAATAAGCTGCATGGAATTAGAAGCGGGTAATTGGAAGCGGAAGCGTTTGGAAGCGTAAAAGCGAGTTTTTCTAAAAAATAGGAAGCGGGTACGTGATGGAAGCGTACCCACTTCCTAATTTTTTTAATAGAATTATATATGTATATAATACAATAAAATACTAAACATACATATATAATATAATAAAATACCAAAGATACATTCATATTAAGATAAGAACTAATATGAATATTAAATCCTAAACTAATAATTATAACATGTCTGGAATACTTGAGCATAATATCACTAGAACAACTTTTTTTTTTTTTAATTTATTTAGAACAACTATATATATCATCACATTATTAAGTAGCTTTCCAAGATAATATCATGATTATCATCACATATTTAAATACACAAACAATAATAAAAATAATATATTTAAGTTATATGTACATAAAAAAATAGAGCACAAAGTTAGGCTATAAGAAACAACACGAAAAACAGAGTACAATTAGAATACTTATTAAAAAAAACAGATCTGAAAATTACATTTGCTTCTTCAAACTCATGAAGTCATGATTTGCGAAAAAAAAATCAGAAGCTGATGGCAAAGGAGTGGGCTTAGTTGGACCACAAAACAAATATATAAGCCCAAAACTGTTTGTTTCATCTACTTTAGTTTAGAGATGACGAGAAGATAACCGTCGACGCTTCTGATCATCACCATCAACGCTTCCATCTCTGAACCGCAAGCTCCCACCACGCTTCCAAACAGCTCGTTTTAGGAATCGCGATTCCAAGGCGCTTCCCGACGCTTCCGACCGATTCCGCTTCCGCTTCCGACCGATTCCAAGGCGCTTCTATTGGAATGTTCTGTTCGATCTCGAGAAATTCGAAAATTCGGTTTAACATCTATCTCACCAAATTGGACGGAAATTAAAATTTGAGTTGGATCGGGTTAAAATAAAAATGTATTTACACAAGCCCAGAGTAAATTATATATACAAGTCCAATAAGAAGCCCAGTTAAAGAAGAATAATAAGATCGAGTGAAGGAGGTGAAAGGAGTACAACAAGATCGAGTGATGGAGGAGAAGTAAAAAGAAGAGACGGAATAAGAACACGATAGAGTGATGGAGGAAGACGAAGATGAGGTTGAGAGAGAGAGATTAGGAACTGGAACAAAGGATTCGAGCAAAGAAGGAGATTAGGATTTAGGGATGAGAAGTGAACAAGGTTCAAGGTTTAAATCGGTTTTCGGTAACCGGTACAATAACCGGTTTTCGGTAACCGGTACGATAACCGAATTTTTTTAAGAACTGCTGAGCCAATTGGTTTTTTATCATTAAACCGAATCCAACATTTTGAATAACGAACTAGAGAGCGCGCCTCATATATAAACGAGATTTTGAGTTTTTAACTGCTCCTTTCTTCATCAATCTCTCTCTCTCTCTCTCTCTTGCTAGCTTCTTTCTTGATCTCGTCCGTTTAGAGTCTGATTATTCACAACTTTTTCCAGGAATAAAAAGTTTCTCGATCGGGAAAACAAAGAAAAGCCTTAAGAAAGACTTTATCAGCAAGGTATCTCTCTTGTTTTAGGAATCACAGAGTGTTTTGTGGTTTCTTTTAACTCTTCTTTAACGTGTTCTTTAAAATGTTGGCTCAGCGTCTTCATTGCAGGGAAGAGAATCTGATGAAAACGCTATGTTTTATGATATAGTTTCCTCTTCTTGTGGTTTTAAAATCTCAAATGGTTTCGATGTTGTATGTGTAATCGCAGGGTAGAATTGATGGGTGGGATTGGCTGTGAAGATGATGAGACAGGGAAGATTATGATGGAACAGAGAACTGAGATTCAACGTGATCCTCCGACGATTACGATCACAAGTGATACAAGAAAGAGTCAGATGGGTCATGAAGATAAAACACGCGATCGTAATTGCCAGAAACGTAAAGAAGATGAAGCAGAAGCACTAGATTGTCTTATGAAGAAAGCTGGATTTGGTTTCAACGCTGCTGCTAATCCTAGTTTTAGGAGTACTAGACAGTTTGCTTCAGCCAAGAGGTTGAATGCTCCATCTATCCCAAGTAAAGTTAAACCTCTTAGCTCAGAGGAATCATTCAATCTTCTTGCATCTCAAAGCAGAAAGAGAAGGTACTCAGCTTCATCTCAGGGGAAGGTTCTGCATCTGGAGAAACAGAGGGATGAAAGAACGAGAGATGAGTCCAGACTTGTCCAAGAAAATCGGAGTGGCTTTTCTTATGAATCTGTAATCGCAAGGCAGAGGAATCTTATGGGTGGAATTGGTTGTAATGATGCTGTAGGCACCGGAAAGAGTTTGATGGGACAGAGAGCTGAGATACATAGTGATCCTCTGAAAACTACAGTCACAAGCGATACAAGAATGAATCAGATGGGTCATGAAGGTAGTAAAACACGGGATCAGAATTGCGAGAGGCGTAAAGAAGATGAAGCACTTGAGTGTGTTATGAAGAAAGCTGGTTTCAATGTTTCAGCTAATCCTAGATTTAGGAGTGAACCGTTTTCTTCAGCCAAGAGGATGAATTCTCCATCTATTCCAAGTCAAGTTAAACCTCTAAGCACAGAGGAATCTTTCAAACTGTTTGCATCTCAAAGCAGTAAGAGAAGTCACTCGGATTCATCTCAGGGGAAGCTTCTGCATGTGGAGAAACAGATGGATGAAAGAATGAGAGATGAGTCCATACTTGTCCAAGAAAATCTCTGTGGCTTTTCTTATGAATCTGTAATCGCAAGGCAGAGGAATCTTATGGGTGGAATTGGTTGTAATGATGCTGTAGGCACAGTTGGGACCGGGAAGAGTTTGATTGGACAGAGAGCTGAGATACCTAGTGATCTTCTGACAAATACAGTCACAAGAATGAATCAGATGGGTGCTGAAGGTAAAACACGTGATCATAATTGCCAGAGGGGTAAAGAAGATGAAGCACTTCAATGTCTTATGAAGAAAGCTGGATTTGTTTCGCATGTTTCAGCTTTTTTTTTTTTTTTTTTTGATCAAACATGAACTTTCATTCAAATTAAAACCCATAAAGGGTTGAGTTCTTACAACATAAAACCAAATAGACATAAGGAACTAAAGATAAGGGTTCCATGATCTTAACAAAAAGATTTTCACATTGAAAAGGTTTTGAGAAATCAAATGGAACCAGAGCGGATTCGTCCTTGAAGTTAGACTTCACGAAATCCTCGACCAACGGGTGGTCATGAACGGCTCTAGCGGATGGTACCGGTGAGCTTTTAAAGGGGTGTTCCACGGAGGGAACGGTTGAAGGTTTTTTCGTCAACCTGAAAGGGGTCAAGGGCATGTGATAGTTTAAGCATTGAAGAACATACCTCAAGGAAGTAGATGAAGCTGTAATTGGGGATCGCAGGTATAGGGTGTCAAACCATAGCAAAGCAGGTGGGTCATCCCTCTCATGGCAATGGAGGTAAATGAATTCCACACAAAGCTTGTTATCGATTTGATCCTGGAAAGTGTAAACAAACCCTAGCTTTCGATCTACTGGCCGAGGGTGGTACAGGGGTTCAAAAGGTTTTGTCGCCAGTAAAAGAGGGTTCAAACGCATGAGATACTTTAAGCTTTGAAGAGCAAACCTCATAGATGTAGATGAAGCTATACACGGGGATCGCAGGGAGAGGTTTTCAAACTGTAACAAAGCAGGTGGGTCATCCCTCTCATGGCAATGGAGGTAAATGAGTTCCACACAAAGCTTGTAGTCAGTTTGGTCCTGGAAATATTCTACAGACCCAAGCAAACGATCTACTGGTGGTAAGTGGGGCAGGGGGTCAAAAGGTTTAATCAGGGGGTTCAAATAAGCTATCGGATCCAATTTATAGCTATGGTTAAACAAGGCAGGCAATCGGGCAATGCTACTTAGCTGACCTCGACAAACAGATTTATCAAGCAATTCTGAAAGCACCAACTTACTGCTACCGAGGTAAACTCGACTTGATCTAGCAGAAAATATTGATACTAGAGAACTGGAGCTTGACTTAAGGATCTCCATAACAAGTCTAGGTAGATAAACTCTATTACTAAACAAGCATTGTCGACAAAGGAACAGCACCTGCACATACGCAGTAAGCAACGACCAAAAAGACTCCGGCAACAGGCAAATAAGGTGTTTGAAAGGATGCAGGACAAACGTTTGTGTAAATGAGAGAACAGACCTGGGCCTCAAATGATGAAAGCAAGGATCGTTGTCTTTGGTAGTGGGCCGAGATGAGGTTATTGGGCCTAAAAATGGGTACGAGTCCATTAACAGGAACCCTAGGAAACCATCGGATGAGCAGAGGGTGGTGGTGGAAAGGCGGCGTGCTGACAGGTAGCTTTTCCGACTGGATCCACTGGGCACCGGGAGGGGCGTGGACAACAGAAATCTGGAGTCCCGATACTTCGCGGTGGGAGAGGGATTGAAGAGTAGGAAAAGTAGCCTCGTTTTCTCAGCTTCTCGCGGACATGTGATTCTTAGCCAGAGGGCGACAACACCGAGAGTCGTCGACTTACACACCGGGTTCAGGGAATCAGGCAAAGCAAGAGTTTGTTCAGATCTGTACATTGAGAGAGGCGTCAGATCGACTAGCCGCATCAGGTGATTTGGGGAGAGGGGTTGGGTTGGATTGAGGGTCAGCAGAGAGATCCCTCGCCGTCTAACTCTGGAAGAGAAAGGGATGAGAGAACTTTCCGACAGGGGGGAGAGAACTTGAGGATGAGATTGAGCGTAACTGATTGATTGAGAAAGGCCCCAACACAAGCTTAAAAGGAAGAGAGATAAGTAAAAGGAAGCAGAAAGAGAACAGAGGACCCGACGCCGGCAAGCCGGAGCTTCACCGGCGTCGGAGCAGTATAAGCTTAAGGAGAAAAGCTCTCTTTTTTAACTTATTAATTCGAATGTTTCAGCTAATCCCAGCTTTAGGAGTCGACCGTTTCCTTCAGCCAAGAGGATGTTTCCTCCATCTCTTCCAAGTAAAGTTAAACCTCTAAGCTCAGAGGAATCTCTCAAATTGTTTGCATCTCAGAGCAGAAAGGGAAGGCAATCAGATTCATCCCAGGGCAAGCTTCTTCATGTGGAGAAACAAAGAGAAAACAGGATTGGTGCAGTCCCTGGAGTTGAAGTTGGGGATGCATTCAAATACAAATTAGAGCTCAAAATGATATGTCTCCACTTCAACGTCTCAAGAGGGATTGATTTTATGATTGTAGATGGTTTGTACATGGCTACAAGTGTGGTTATTTCAGATGGTGCTCCCTACAAGGATTCATGGAGTTCTGATGTTGTTACTTACTGTGGTGAAGGTGATTATCTGATGAAAAAAAATTTGAAACCAGCAGCAGATCAGAAGATGGAAAGAGGTAACCTCGCTTTATCTAATAGTATGAGAACACACAAACCTGTGAGGCTGATCCTTGGCTTGAAGAACAAAGGAGAAAAGGAATATGTATATAGAGGCTTGTATACAGTGGAGAAGTGTTGGAAGGAGGAAGGGCCCCTAGGAAATATGGTCTTCAAGTTTCAACTTCATAGACTTCCTGGTCAAAAAATTGTGTTGTAATTTTTTGGATCAATTTGCATAAATAACTATGTTCTGAAGACCAACCCTTAAGATTGAAATTACTTTTCCATGGCAGATGATGTATGTGGGATCTAAAACATGGTTCAATAGTTTTCATATTCATAAACGCCATACTGTCTAGCTCTTAGTCTCTGTGTGTACCTCTAGCACTCACTCCTTTGAATTAAAAGAAACAGAGCAGAAGCATACATGACAAAAAAAAACAAATTTTAACCCGGTTCAACCCTGAGAAACAAGAGCAATCAAATGAAGAACAATCTCTCTCAAACTCAATCTAATATTCCAACAAGCTAGGAAGAAGAAAATACGTTCTTATACTTGTGCAGCACGTAGCCTTTATCCCTGGCTCCTTCTCATCAATAATTGTCCATCTTCTTTTTAGTCTTCGTTGTTGGGTGGAACATTGTTCATAGCTGATGAGCTTTTCCCTGAAACACCATTCATTCACGACGGTTGGCATCAGCCATTGGCGTTGGGACTTGCAATGAGCTTCTTTAGTAGTCCTGAGACCTGAGTGATTTTGGAACTGCCACATTCTTGGTTCGGAGACATCACTTTATATGTGGTTTCACTGAGCTCCTAAATCAGCCGTCATAACTAGTAATTATTGTAGTCATCTCTATCTTTAATCAACGTAAGGAACCGAAACAAAGTCTCCTGTTGAATATTTTTCGTCTCTCTGTGAACCTTTCGCACTCTCACTCGTTAATTTATTAAAAGGAACATAACGTAAGTGTGAGTGACAAAGAGCTTTGTTCAACTTATCGAGGGCAGGATTCAATCATGGCACTTTATTGATCAGAGTCAGTACAGCTCAAAAAGACCTGCGCAACATTAGAAATCAAGCAATGAACAGTCTCTCTCAAACTCATTGTAAGTAATTCTATGTTTTTTTTTAGTGAGAGCAGAGAATCAGAAAATAATTTTTCAGCAAAGATATTAGATGATAGTAAGTGTTAGTAACGTAACTAACTCACTATAGTCTTTTGTTGCTTCGCAACGAATCTTATATGTAATCTCCTTCCCCAAATGGGACATGATACATGTCACTAACGCAACATCTTCTTTAAATTCAACAAATGTGATTTTTTTTTCTCGAGATATATATTAATGAATGCCATCAAACTCAAGAATTTAGATACTTTATTCGTTGAATGGAACATAACATCTTCATTGTAAAAAACGAGTATATCTGTCTGGGATGACAACACGAGAGTTTGTCTACATCATGAACTGCTTCTTTCTTTCTACGTTGTGGAACTTTTGCAAGTGTCATTATATGTCTTCAATTGCAACAATCTGCAAAAAAAACACCAACACAATACGTGAGTATGAAACATCGGTAATACAAAAATATATCAAGCATAACATTCATATTTTTTTTTTTTACGTTAGTTCAAACATATCAACAAAATGTCAAATTTTCTTCATTTGGTATATTAATCAGGTTTATATAAGTCCAAGGAGATCCAACAAAATGTCAAATTAACAATTCTTTAATTTATACAATCGTTAGTGAACTTAGAACCGATTCATCATTAGAGAAAAAAATTCGTTCTCTAAAAAATATTTTTTCAAAAGTGAAAGAAAAATTATTCTATAGAAATTTTACATTTTTAAAAATAGAAATTTTCTCAAAATTCACGATATTTTCTAATATTTATCTTCTATTACTTTTAAATTTTAAACATATAAACACAACAAAATACAAGAAAATATAAAATTTCCTCTCGGCTTTAGGTTTTGTTTTTCAAAACACGTTTTTGGTTTTGATATAAATATGGAGACACTCTCATCGTTTTTTATTATTAAACCTTCTTATTTCCTTTAGGACTATCACGTTTTCTTTTTGTACTCTCCACAAATTCCAAGGAATGAATGAGATTGAAGATTTCGTGAGCATTGGTAAAGTAGTTACTCACAAATCTACATCTAACACTGTGGAGATCAGAGTAACGCGTAAAAACGTGGTCACTTGCACTCCTCCTCCTCCGTTCCCAACCCCTCACCTCCTTTTGAACAACATCCTTAGCTTTGATCACCACAAGATGTATCCTCTCCTCTATCCAACTCTCCCAGATCCCGGCTTATGCAGAATTCTCTCTTACAAGATTGCTTCCGAAGCCGAGAAAGTTCCAGGGCCATTGTACATCTCCCTTGACGTCACATTATCCACACTAATAATCGAGGAACCAGAGATGGAAACATGCGCTATTTGCTTGGAGGAGTCACAATTCTTAATCTTAATGCGAAATTGTTCGCATGTGTTTCATATTCATTGCATCAATGAGTGGTTATGTCGGAGTAATCAGTGCCCTCTTTGCCGTGCTGAACTTATGGACGACGAAGACTGGTAGACGTTTGACGCTACTCCAAAAACAAAAAGTCATGAAAAAACGATGGGGTTTTTAATTGCCTTTGTCTTTTTTTTCTTTTTTTTTTCTTGGCCGATTTGTAATATAAGCCAATCTATTTTCTTTTAGTACAATTGAACTGAAGTTTTTATATATACTAGATATTCAGATCTCTTGATTGTTCATATTGCTTGTGATTGAGGTTGAATTGATTACTCGTTTCTTGAATGATTGCATCAACGAGTGGTTATGTTAGATTAATAATTGCCCTCTCTGCCGTGCTGAAATTTTGGAAGACGAGACAAGTGACGACTGACGACTACTCCAAAACACAATCATGAAATCCGATAGGGTTTACTGATCTGTCACGCCTTTTTTATTTTTCTTGGCTGACTTGTACTAATATAACCAATCTATTTTCTTTTAGTTCTACCGTTAAATTGGAATTTTCATATATACACTAGATTTTCAGATTTCTTGATCGTTCCTAACTAGCTCTGTTTAAGTTTTCCCTAGCTCCGGTTGAGTTAATTACTCGATTTTCTTGAATTATTTTTGTTTTAGAAGTTTTTTTTTTGTTTATCGCGTTTCAGAACGATTCTGCATTATCGTATCTCTTACACAACTAACTCTAAAGTCGGTTGATCGATTATCGGGTTTGGTGCTGGTGGTAAGGTTAAGACTCACGTGGCAATCAGTGTCTAGAATTATCCATGTTAGGATTATAAGTGATTTAATATAATTTTTAGATTTTATCTAGATAATTACCACGTGATTTATTAAATTTTAAAAATTATAAATGTAGTTATTTTTTTAACTACATTGGAATTGTAATAAAAGCATGACCTTATCTACAATGAAAAATAAATACTAATATTTTTTTAACATTATGAGCTAATATTTCTCTCAAAGATTAGTATCTTTTATATCTTTAATTATATGTAGAAGATGTGGAATATATCGATTCCCTTTATACGATTGAGTATCTTGACATCATAAAACCTATAAGCTTTTTATTATACTATATACATATACATATATTGTATGTTGTTAACGGGAGAGCTGGAAAAATTTATAAGATCTCTCAATCTCTCATACTCCAACAAGCTAGGAAGAAGCAGCTCTGTTCTTATACTTGTGCAGCACGTAACTTTCTCCAAATAAAGAAAATTTAAACTTCAGCTAAAAATAGAATATAACAAAAAGCAAAAAAAAGGAATGTCGCATGGATAATTATTATTAAAATATCAGAAAAGAAGTATAAAACTTCCATGTGCACAACAAAATAAAAGGAAATATAAAATTTCCTCTCTGCTTTAGGTTTTGTTTTTCTAAACACGTTTTTGGTTTTGGTATAAATATGGACACACTCTCATCGTTTATTATTATCAAACCCTTCTTATTTCCTTTAGGTCTATTACGTTTTCTTTTTGTACTCTCCACAAATCCCAAAAAAAAAAAAATGAGTGAGATTGAAGAACTCGTGTGTATTGATGAATGTGTTACACGCAAATCTTCATCTAACACTGTGGAGATCAGAGTAATGCGTAAAAACATGGTCACTTTAGATTCAAGCACTCCTCTGCCTCCGTTCCCAACCCCTCACCTCCTTTTGAACAACATCCTAAGCTTTGATCACCATAAGATGTATCCTCTCCTTTATCCAACCCTCCCAGATCCCGACTTATGCAGATTTCTCTCTTACAAGATTGCTTCCGAAGCCCTGAGAGTTCCAGGGCCATTGTACATCTCCCTTGACGTCACATTATCCCCACAAATATTCCAGGAACCAGAGATGGAAACATGCGCTATTTGCTTGGAGGAGGAACAATACTTATTCTTAATGCCAAATTGTTCGCATGTGTTTCATAATCATTGCATCAATGAGTGGTTATGTCGGAGTAATCAGTGCCCTCTTTGCCGTGCTGAACTTATGGACGACGAAGACTGGTAGACGTTTGACGCTACTCCAAAACAAAAAGTCATGGAAAAACGATAGGGTTTTCAATTGCATTTGTTTTTTTTTTTTTTAAACTTCTAGGGCAGATGATGTATGTCAGATCTGAAACATGGTTCAATAGTTTTCAAAATCTTAAACGCTTTACTGTCTAGCTCTCAGTCTCTCTGTGTACCTCTCGCACTTACTCGTTTGATTAAATCAAACATGGCGTAAGCATAAATGACAAAGTGTTTTTTTTACCCGGTTCAACCTTGAGAAACACGAGAAATCAAATGATGACCAATCTCTCAAAATCTCATACTCCAACAAGCTAAGAAGAAGCTCTGTTTTATACTTGTGCAGCACGTAACCTTACTCCAAATAAAGGAAAATTAAAATTCAGCTAAAAATAGAATATAACAAAAAAAAAAGTTAATCTCTTTTCTTTTCTTTTCTTTGAGTACAATTGAATTGATATTCAGATCTCTTGATTGTTCCTAGCTAATTTTCCCTTACTCGTGATTAAGGTTGAGTTGATTACTTGGTTCTTGGATTATTCATAAAACTGCCTGCAATTTTCTTTTGATAATTTACTAATTGTGGATTATGTGATTCAATTTTACTTTTGCGTTGAATTTTTCATCGACGTATGTGGAACTCAGGTGTCTTTTCCGTTACTCGCAGTTCCATCCTGATTCATCAGTCCCCTGAAACTATATTTTAAAACAAGAAAAATAAAAAAATAAAGAGGTACGGTATGTCTTGTATTTTGGATTCTCAATGAATGCATTAAAAAAAACAAAGATTTTTACCTTCTGAATTTTCTTTTGAGTCCATTGCTAGATGAACCATCGTTCGTCAAGAAATCGAAAAGATATCGATAATAACCTTCACACTGTGTGTACAAACTTGTGTCCGAATCCGAAATTGTGTTTAGTTCCTTCTTATGATTTCATTTTTATCATTTCAATTCTGAATTCAAATTTTTTATTTTGTAACCAATAAACTTGTGCGTGAGGAATTTCGTTCAAACTCGGAAGACAACATATAGTAGTAAACCGGATCAAGGTCGGCTAGATAAAACAAAAGCAGGTAATGGGGGCCCAGAACCACTCCATTTCGGATACAAAAGCCTAAAGGCATGGATGTATTGGAGGAGATGACCACTAAATATAAGACATTTGGGAAATTTTGGTCATGCATGCCCCATCCTAACCAATGATAACAAGTTCATTATCACACAATCCGTGGACAATATGTGTATGTATACCAATTGAAACTATATATCATAAGAAAATAAATTTAATCGTCAAACTTTAAGAATGGTTATTTGTTTGTAATGACCTATATAGGATTATTTTTAGTAATATTGATATCAACCAAATTTGATTTCTATATAATATAATCACCTATATATTTTTTGCTTATTTATATTTTTAAGATGGTACGTGAGTTACTAAAGATCTTGTTACTTCTTTACTATATACAATATTAACACGGTATTAATCTATTTATATATACTGTTTTAGCATCAATAATAGATCCATTTAAGTTTTAGACCATTCTCATATTCCTAAGATTTATTATTGCATTTCATTGTAACGCTCAACGCATAAACAACTTTGACTACCCGTTATTGTCCCCACACACGGCCAGAAATGAATTTAGTAAGCTCCAAATATAAAAATTGGATTTTGATTATTATACGAATCTGATTTGACTTAATAATATTTAGTCAAACCCCTTCTTTCTCTCCAAATCCACCAATCACACTTACACACACCTCTTTAATTAATTCTATGCTACTTTTTTTTATATATTCCATCAACTTACCACTGGCCATTTCTCTGTTTTTTCCTCCCTCAATTTTTGTTCCTTTCATTTGACCCTGCTTGAAACTTTTTTTTCTTTTTTTAAAATATATTTTGTCGTGTTTCATACTTTAAATATTTTACATAATTTGGATATTTCTCTTAAGCTTAATTCCTTATTCCATATTCCACGCTTATCACAAAATCTTTCTCCTTTGTCTCGCTTTTTTCTTTTGTTCTTTCACATGTGTATATACACACAGAACACACACTTACATTTCTATTATCATATAAAACTTCAACTTTACTTTTTCTCTTCCGAAAAAAACACTATCTATCTTCTTCATCAAATTCTATTGATTCTATTTTCCCTCATCCTCCTCCATGGCCATCTCACCTAATTCAAGCTCTTTAGAATTAACAATATCAATTCCAAGCTTCTCTCCATCTCCTTCATCACCTGGTAAGATCATATCCAAAGATTAATTAAATCATATTTATTATATAGTTTTAATAGTGCGTCTTGGAAAGATATCCAATAAAATTAAAATAATTTTGGTAGGTGGTGATCATCACGGGATGAGAGATTTTGACATTAACCAAACTCCAAAGACGGAAGCAGATCATATGATCGGTGCAACGCAACATGCCAACGAAGAGGATAGTAACTCCGGGGGCCGGCGGCGCAAAAAGCTCCGTCTAACCAAAGAGCAATCACATCTTCTTGAAGAGAGTTTCATACAAAACCATACCTTAACCCCTGTAAGTATATATAATTGTACAATAATTAATGGTTCCGTCTATGTTTTGCTTACGTTGAAATAGAGGAAGAAGAAAGAGAAAAGAGTTAAATCTTTTTTTTTTTTCTGATGATCATGTCGGCTGATTATGTTTTAATTTGGGTGGCTGATTATGAAACCACAGAAGCAAAAAAAAGATTTGGCCACCTTTTTGAAGCTTAGTCAAAGGCAAGTTGAGGTGTGGTTTCAAAACCGAAGAGCTCGGTACGTATCTATCTACATCTCCATATATTGCATCATCCATATATACAAGATAAGTATAAACCGAGGAAAATAAGAATTATAAATCGTATAGAATTGTGTATACGGTGAGGCATGATATGTATATATATATAGGGTTTTTGGAAATAGGCTTTTAGTAGTTGAGAATATATTAAATAATGAGAGTGCGTTGACAGAATATTTATATATAAAGATCGTGTGCGATCGAACATAGATTCTCTACATAATTCACCATATATACTACAATTGTAGTTTAGAAAAATGTAGTAAAGTGGAAGTGATCCTTTTTTTTATCCAAGTGTTTCACGTTGATTCCCACATACATAGTTATCATCCATTTTATGCGACACATGAAAAGCCCGTACTCTTATTTTTGTGTCTACGTGTCTATATATAAATGTCCATGATTCAAAATCAAAATATAGAATGAAATAAATGCACCAACAAGAAAAAAGCGATAGGGAACATGAGGGACAAAGTTAGAGACAGTAAATGATGTGTTTTATATTTTCAGCTCATCTCTGGCCAGTTCACAATTATGATGTTTGTCCCATATAGTATATACATATAACTTTAATGAAACTTAAACACACACATACATTTGTGAATGTTTTCTCTGTATTGTCTATTATATTCGACATAGACATGAATGTGTACATGCGTAATTGCGTACATTTGTGCATGTATTGATACATGTTACGCGTGGTAGGTTAGTACATGAAGTCCATATATAAAGAAGGAATTTAATTAATTACATTACATAGCCCAAACGTTATAAATTTGATGATTAATGAAGAGCCTAAAAGCATATATATTCATTGTAATTACCCTTTACTTCAAACTAATAAATTTTTACCTTAAATTCATTGTTGAGATTTGTACACGAAGTAGAAGTCTAGAAAAATGTGAGAGATGTCAAGATGGTCTTCTTCTAACGTATGGGCATTCCGGGTCAATTAAGCAATCACTTACATATAGTATCACATGTGAACACATAGTACAAACACACGTTTATAAACTTATAGGGGGTTATATGCAAAGGTCGGTAGAATAGTCTGCTAAAAAGTATAAATTTCTCAAACACCAACCTCGTTAATTAAATATATGAATAAAATTCAGCGTATGGGATAATGGTATATAACAAAACTTAGAAATTACGTATGATGTAAGCATATTTAATAGTACGCATGCCCACATTAACCAAATACTATGGTTACACAAAACTTGATGTATAGGAGTAAGCTAAAGCACACGGAGATGGAATGCGAGTATCTAAAGAGATGGTTCGGGTCGTTGAAGGAGCAAAACCGACGGCTACAAATAGAAGTTGAAGAGCTACGAGCTCTAAAGCCATCATCGACCACGGCTTTAACCATGTGTCCTCGGTGTGAACGTGTGAGTGATGCAGCAGATAATGACTCTAATGCCGTTCAGGAGGGGGCAGCGGTGAGCAGCAGCCGGTCACGGATGACAATTTCCTCTTCCTCTTCCCTCTGTTGACTGGTTTGGTTGAAAGTCAAAAGTCAAAAAGATTGAAACGCCTGTTTCGGGTGTAAAAAGCAAAGATTTGATGATGATTAGAAGGATTTTGTGTATAGTCCGCTAATTATTTATTACACCTATGAGGATAAATAGTTTAATCGTCCTTTTATAGCTTTTTCGTGCTTTTTTTATAATTTTAAAAAATATTTTATTTCGTGTTTAACCAAAAACAAACAAACAAATATTGCTTTTCGTGTCTCTTTGGATTGGAGTTATTGACTTGAATTGAGAGATGTTTTATTCTGTGTACGACGAAGAAATGAGAATACCGAACGGAGAAATTATAAAAAGAAAATTGTACTCAATAGATAATAATAGCAACTAAGAAAATGTAGCATAGATGATAGATTTCATGGGCAAGGAGAGATCGTTAAAACATCAATTAATTAACGTCACTGTTATTTTGACTTCTACAAGTCTCAAATAAGGCTGCTATATTTATTTATTCCTGGACTACAAAAAAGGTTTTAAATATTCAATTCTGGTGGAGATTTTCACCTACAATTCCACCTGATGTCTCATTCCAAAAAATATTGTTTTAATTATAGTGTCAAAATAAATGTTGTTATTTCTTTCTATGTTTTTTTCGTGGTATTTGGTAATCGGTCCATAATGATTACTATTTTAAAAAAGAATTTGAGGTTGTGATACAAGTTAACCCTTCATTCGTGTAAATATATTTTCACAGGATGTTAATATGTTAAGCTGATAGTGTTTTAGATTACGTTAAATATAGATATTTAAAATCAATTACTAACAAAAAACATATATCTATATATATATATATATATAAACATACTGTATTTTTTTATACATCGTATATACTGTGAATGGAGTGTATGTAATAAATAACTACGTATGGCCAAGAAAATGTCTCTCCCTCACCCGTGTGTCAGTTGTTTTCGTAGCCGAATTAAAATGTCCACGATTTAATTCGGATTTGGGTTTTCTTAGCCCAACTCGTAATTTAAGAGTTTGAAAGGAAGCCCAATGGGCTACCAGCTCTATAGCCGTGTGTCAGTTCTAGCAAACTTGAAATGAAAATCTTCACAATCCAAACTCCAAATCCTTCTCAACATGAATATTGGGTAGGCAATATGATAGTATATAATGAAGAAATTAAATGAGTTTATGTATCCGAGGTCCTTAAGGACCTTAACACTCTTGGATATGGGAGATAAGTGATTCATACCTTCGATAGAGATCAAATTTTAGTGAGGAAAAAATATATATTAAAGTGGAGACAAGACAGAGTAACAGAGGAATGTGTGTTACTACAACTACTGAATTAGGAAGATGTATGTATGGATTATGCGACTCTGGCATGCCCATGTGCTTCTCACGTGCTTTCGTTATGGCTATGACGCGTGCATGTCAAATGTCCCGCGCTTTACCTCGTCTTATTGGTTGATGTGGTGAACCGAACTATAGCTATGTTAAGTGAAAATAAAGAGACCTCATTAGTCATTAACTTAAAACATACAAATGCATTACATACAATCATGAAATCAGGTCTCTTATTTAAAACATACAATTGGCAAAGGGAGAAAACATATGAAACTTTCTTGAAATGTATTCTATAAAAATGGTATGTTTGAGGACAAAAAAAATAAAAACAGTTACTTATATTTGATATATGAATATTGTTTGTTTTTTAAATCAGAATCAAGAAGCATATATACATCTAAGAATTCAAAAAGAATTCAAAGTGAATGACTGTAAATTGATTTCATGTATTTATTGGTTTTTACAAAAGGTTTATATATTGTGTTACCGTCACTATAAAGTCAATATATTTTGCAATATAATACTATACGGAAAAAGTTTTATCACATCACCAAGATGGTTCAACCGTGTACGTTATAACATGTCGAATTCATTGTTCACCACTCTCACCCATCTGTCATTCTCTTTTTTATATGGACTTGCTAGTGAACCTTTAGTCTTTGTCCAGATTGTTATTATTCAATAATTGACAATCGATACTTCTAAGTTCTAACTATTCATTCTTTAAGAGTGATCAGTAATTGAAAACTTTTACGTAAATTTAACTTTCTTTAATTAATCACGTGTTTAAGTCACCACTCACCAGTACCCATCATTGTTCACTTTCAAGATTGTCTAAATCGCTTAGACGTACCTCTCTTTTTTTTTTTCAGAATTGTTGGGATCAATATTGATCGATCAGTAAGTTTTGAAAAACGAGATCAATAACTTGTTTCACATAATAAAAAATTCTAAAGACAATTTACTCTAGTCTAAGTGAGCAGTTGAACACCAGTAACGAACACCAATTAAGCTATAGGTCCGAATTGATCAATATCAATGCATTGGCTTTGATTGTCCAACATTTAGGTTGTCAAAGTCCACCATGGCATTTAGTATGTGTCAAAGAAAAATGGTCCACCATCTAATCAAATATTCAAAACATATAATCATGAAGAGAATAGTTTTAATATGATCGCTATGTTACACCAACACCGTTCTTCTTCTTTTTTTTTCTTTTTCTTTCCCAACGTGTGTGGGTTGTTTGTGAGAATGTCGTTTATCTTTCTATTCGGTACGATTGATAAGTATATATCTCAGAGATTATTGGAAGCATCAGTCGTATATTAATCTAAAATTTCGTTATCATTCCTACAATTCCGTATATCAAAGGCGAGAGTTAAGGTTTGACTTGGACTTTGATTATTCAACCACAAACATAATTTTATTACGCATAGAGTGTGATTATTGAATGACACTGTACTTTACTTTCTCTCTTCTTTTTTTTTTTTTTTTTTCTTTTTAATTATTATCAAATTTCTTTTTTCGTTGCACGAATCTTTTACTCTATTAAATTCAACTCTAACCTAATTTTTAGATGATATTTATATCAATTGATTTTCTTAACAATTAAAAGAGACCACAATTTTAAACAGTACCATGGTTACGCTGACATATGAAGTGCTTCCAAAAGTTCCCTAAATCTTATGCCGATATCTAGGATTATATATTTGGTTAATTGAACGTCAATTGCATGAAAAAATTTATTATGATAATATACGTTGATTCCATTAGGATAAATAACTAGTTAAAAAAGTGTTTAACAAAAAGAAAATAAAGTGTATAATTTGGTATTGTATAAGGACGGCAAATTTTATCTAGCATGCATAAATCGCAATTAATCATTCGAGTTTGGACTTACCTAAGGAAGTTGTGTCAAGTAATATTTTTGTGCAATCAGAAAGATACAGCAACACTAAGTCACAAGAAGGTCACGACATTCTGTCTCAACCATTTACTCATGTGGAACTTTGGTTGTGTACTAAAAAGGTAGTATTACCCATATCGGGAAAAAAGTTTATAAGAATAAAAAATAGAATATATTATTTTTCTTCATATAAAAGTGAGTTAAATGATATACTGTATTAACAAAAATTTTATATATACCAAATTGAGCTGTTTAGTTTTGTAACACTCAAAAACAGAGCGATTTCCATGACATGTTACATAAACCCAATCGTTTCGTTATTTTATAATAGCATGTGTATTCCAATTTCTGACCATCTACTAAGTTAAGACTTGAGCTTATCTGAACAAATAATTCAGAAGCGACGTTATAACTAATATCATGGAGGGGAATTAGACAGTAGCTCAATGATGAGAATATAGGCTAAACATTTATGTCGTCTAAGGAGTAATTGAGTGTTGCCTACTTCACGGGACAAATGAGTAAACCTAACAATAACATATAGACACACTCGACGCCATTAGCCAAATTCCATTTGAGCCATCCAATTTCTTAGTGGATCTTCTTTGTCTCCAGCCCATCTTGTCTCCTTATATTTATAATCATTACTTTTTCTAAAAAAGTGATTTATTAAACATCACAAAATATAAAGCGAATTTCCATTTTTTTTTCCTTTTTTTCCTTTTGAGATATTGAACTATTGCTTCATCCATTTCTTTTTCCTTATAATTTTTGGTAATGCAGATATTTTATATATATTTGATATCAATATTGATTAATTCATATCACGAAAAAAAGGATTAGTTAAGAGAATGTGAAAGAAAAGGTAAAGTTAAAATACGAAAAGCAAAGAAGAGAGGGGGACAGAAGAGAAAAGGTATGTCTGCGATGCCCATCCCCAAAAGTAGAGTGCCACATGTAGACCTTCTTCTTAAGATCTAACTCAGATGCTATTTTGTACAAGTAAAATTCTGTTCGCAAGACTCAATTTATATAGTATATATTTTCCTCTTTTACTTTAATCTTCATGAAACACATTTGCATACAAAATAAAAAATGAATGGCATGTGTATGTCATAAATATTAAAATTAAACTAGAATGAAAACTGCTAAATATGAATTCATAATATCCTTATTCTTACTTTAAAAAAATCATTTTACTACTTATGTGTATTTTATTATGATTTCATAATATCTAGTCATTGTAGTCGAACCAAAATGACTAGATTTTAGTTATGTGGTATATTATACAAAATGTTGAGAAATATTGTTATCAAAACATACGATATTTTACATAACAAGAATTTAGATGATAAAACTAAAAATACATATCAATTCTTGAACCAATATCTATATTACTATTATTTTATGATAATATCGATGAAATAAAAATAGTAAAAAGAAACTTGGGTGGTCACGTATTTGCTGTATAAAGAGGTGTAAAGTGGTATCCCCTCCTTAAATTATATCCTCAAAACCCAAAACTTGCTCACTCCTTCACACACACACACACTGCTCCCAAGTCCTCTCTCACTTCTTCTTCTTCCCTCAGACACCGTTGTTTAACGGTTCTCCTTTTTTTTTTCCTTTTTTTTTCTTTCTCTCTTGTTTCCACTTTTGCCCCTTCAAGATGATCTCGTGGCACGACCTCTACACGGTTCTCACCGCCGTGATCCCTCTCTACGTAGCTATGATCCTCGCCTACGGCTCTGTCCGGTGGTGGAAGATCTTTTCTCCCGACCAATGCTCCGGAATCAACCGTTTCGTCGCCATCTTCGCCGTTCCTCTCCTCTCTTTCCACTTCATCTCCACCAACAACCCTTATGCCATGAATCTCCGCTTCATCGCCGCCGACACTCTCCAAAAAATCATCATGTTGTCTCTCTTAGTCCTCTGGGCTAATCTCACCCGTTCCGGTAGCCTGGAGTGGAGCATCACAATCTTTTCCCTCTCCACGCTTCCCAACACTCTCGTCATGGGGATACCTCTCTTGATCGCCATGTACGGCGAGTACTCTGGTTCCCTCATGGTCCAAATCGTCGTCCTCCAGTGTATCATCTGGTACACGCTTCTTCTTTTCCTCTTCGAGTTTCGCGGCGCCAAGATGCTTATCATGGAGCAGTTCCCGGAGACGGCTGCTTCAATCGTTTCGTTCAAAGTTGAATCCGATGTCGTTTCACTCGACGGCCATGACTTTCTTGAAACCGACGCTGAGATCGGCGACGACGGGAAGCTTCACGTCACCGTGAGAAAATCAAACGCCTCTCGTCGCTCTTTTTGTGGTCCGAACATGACTCCACGGCCGTCAAACCTCACCGGAGCTGAGATTTACAGCCTTAGCACAACTCCTAGAGGCTCCAATTTCAACCACTCTGATTTTTACTCGATGATGGGTTTCCCCGGTGGCCGTCTCTCAAATTTTGGTCCGGCAGATATGTACTCTGTACAGTCTTCTAGAGGTCCCACTCCTAGACCTTCGAACTTTGAGGAGAACTGCGCCATGGCGTCCTCCCCGAGATTCGGGTATTACCCCGGAGGCGGGGGAGGAGGAGGAGCCGGGTCTTATCCGGCTCCGAATCCAGAATTCTCCTCAACTACCACATCTACCGCCAATAAAGGCGTTAATAAAAACCCAAAAGACGTCAATACGAATCAGCAGACTACTCTACCAACCAGCGGCAAGTCAAACAGCCATGACGCCAAGGAGCTTCACATGTTCGTTTGGAGCTCCAACGGTTCACCCGTGTCAGACCGGGCGGGTCTTAACGTTTTCGGCGGAGCGCCAGACAATGAACAAGGTGGAAGATCTGATCAAGGTGCTAAAGAGATTCGTATGTTAGTCCCAGATCAGTCTCACAACGGAGAGAGCAAAGGTTAGTTAGTACATACTTTAAATAACTTTCTTGATAAGTAACTGCAAAAATTTCTCAAATTAGGTTTTTGTGTGTGGTGACTATAGCTCTAGCTCATCCAGGGAGTGGTGATTTCGGAGGAGAACAACAATTCAGTTTCGCCGAGAAAGAAGAAGGAGAAAGAGCAAAAGACGCTGAGAATGGACTCAACAAACTCGCGCCAAATTCCTCGGCGGAGCTACAATCAAAGACAGGTCTCGGAGCAGCCGCCGGAGGAGGAGGAGAAAGTCAAAGAAAAAACATGCCGCCGGCGAGTGTGATGACAAGGCTGATACTGATAATGGTGTGGAGGAAACTCATCAGAAACCCAAACACTTACTCTAGTCTCATTGGCCTTATTTGGGCTCTCGTCGCTTTCCGGTTAGTAAAAACTTCAAAATTAAAAAATTTTCTTTTTTTCTTGACTCGAACCAACCGGTTCTCAAGAAATTAACCTTCCGGTATTGAATATGAAGGTGGCACGTGGCAATGCCAAAAATCATACAGCAATCTATCTCAATTCTATCTGATGCTGGTCTTGGAATGGCAATGTTCAGTTTGGGTAAGTTTATTCTTCGTACTGTGTTTTTATTCCTTTCGAATTTTTTAGATTTGAAGCCATTTAAATGAATAAATCTGGTTCATACCAAACGTCTTATTTATTACAGAGATTGTCTAAATTTTGCATATTTCGTTGACATATCAAACTCATTTGCATAATAATAGAATTAAATTAGGTACTCCATAAATTTGATTAAGAAACAAAATTTTGGGGATGGACCATCCGACAGGTGGGACAGTGTTGTGAGTGTCTTATTAGATAAATGGTAATGGTGGACGACATGGTCTCGTGTTATTGATAGTCGTCATGGTCCCCATTTTTATGGGACTTGATTGGAACTTTTTTTTTTTCAGATATATAGAAATATATATTCATGGTCTGATTTTGAAACAAACTGTTTGTGTAAAACCGTGTAGGGTTGTTCATGGCGTTGCAACCCAAATTAATTGCTTGTGGGAACTCTGTGGCAACATTTGCAATGGCGGTTAGGTTTCTCACGGGGCCGGCTGTGATGGCAGTTGCTGCCATAGCCATTGGATTGCGTGGTGATTTACTGCGTGTTGCTATAGTTCAGGTAATTTATTTTTAACCATTAATTTCAGCTCTAATATTTTAAGCTGATTTGTTGCTAAGTAATTTTTTAATGGTTTTTTTAGGCTGCATTACCTCAAGGAATTGTGCCGTTTGTGTTTGCTAAGGAGTACAATGTTCATCCTGCTATTTTAAGTACAGGGTAAGTCAGAGATTATATGATTCTTAATCTATTAGACTATATATTACTAATGATATCCTCTTTAACATGTAACATAACCATATGTCTTTGGCAGGGTAATATTCGGAATGCTCATAGCGCTTCCGATCACGCTGGTTTACTACATTCTACTCGGGTTATAAGCTTTTTGATTACAAAAAAATCGAAAAAGGATCAATTGTAGAGGGAGAAGGGAAACAAGAGATTGTCTCATGGAACAAACTAAAAGCTTAGAGTATATAAGTAAAACTAGGGAGTAGCATGATTTAAGGAATGATGATGCCTACATTACAAGCCAAGAAACACTTTCTTCTCCCATATTTTACAGATAGAATATTTGGGAGATAATTTGAGTGAGACAATGGGACGCAGATAAGGAGGAGCAAAACATGGAGGAAGAAGACAGCTTATTATTTTTTGTAACTTTTATATTTTTTACACCAGTCTCTTTTGTTTTTAATGTGTTCTTTGATTAGGTTTGGGGTAACTACTAGTTGATTACTGTGTAGATTTTGTTTTAGCCAAGAAAAAGCGTGGTTTTTGATTTTGAATCTCCCCTTGTTCCAAGTTTTACATGAGCATATAACGCTATTAAAGTAAAGAGTTTCTAGTAAAAAACTTATAAGAATATATGTTATTCTTCTTATATTATTGAGATTTGTAATCAGATTTGGTAGATTTACTGATTCCTTTCTGCAGTTGTAAATGATGAGAGTGGTAGTGGGAGGATTGGGTTAGGCGCTTTGGCATTGAAAGCATTTCGTTTCATCATTAATTTAAGCTGGTAGTGATGTAATTAATAGTCCATGTACTGAGTAGGGATGATGAACAATTATTTTAAAAAGATCAAGAAAAGGCAGAAAGATAATTAAAAAGTCAAAAGCTTATATAAAAGTTTTATAAAAAGGTGCTTTATCCTTTCTTTATTTGTTTTCTCTAATTTCTTTCGTTTTTTTTTAAATAAAGTAGAGTGTATGCTTCTTTTTTTGTCAACAAAGTAGAAAATGGATATAAACATAAATTGACTGAAAATGACCCATTTTAGCTCTTATAATTATAGTTTAATTAGAGAGTTCGGCCGATTTTTTCTCGTTTTGCGCGCCGATTTTTCCATCCTACTATTAAAAACTAAGTACTATCAGTTAGACATGCCTTTGGTGGAGATAAAAGTAAAAAAATTAAATTTTCTATTTTACCCGAATTTAATTATTATCATATTTTGCACATTTTGTTTGTAATTAATAAATCATATCATCTTGGAAAATCCATCTATGATAATTAAAAAGTGAAAATCTATATTAAACAAAATTTACATGAAATGACACTTAATATGAAACGGATTAGTTAAGTTGAACATGCGTTTGGTGGAGATAAAAGTATAAAAATAAACTGATTTTGTATTTCAAATAGAATCTTAATTGTCTATCATATTTTGCACATTTTGTTTGTAATTAATAAATATCATCTTAAAAACTCCATCTATGATAATTAAAAGTTAAAATCCATATATACTACCAATAATTTTACTTGATATAACACTTACTTACGGTATTAGTTAAGTATGCACTTATTTACGGTATTACTAAGAGTATGCACTAAACCGAATTCTATTTTTTAAAATAGATTTAGCATGTGTTTTAGCAGTTACCATGTTATAGTATTCAATAAGATGCTAATTAATATATAATTATATAATGTAATTTAATTTATTAGACAGTACAATACATTACTTTTATGATTTGATTGTTATAGCTGTTTTCTTGGCAATTTTTTTTTGTAATTTTTAGTTATCTTATGAGTAAATAATATTATAGACCATATATTATTAAATTACATATGGTCTATAAAGTCTATAATATTTACTCATAAGATAACTAAAAATTATTTACTCAATAACTAAAATCTATAAAGTCTATAATAAAATTTACTCTAAAATATTAATTATAAATATATAAATTAATTACTCATAAGATAACTAAAAATTATTTACTCATAAGATAGCTAAAATCTCATGAGTAAATAATATTATAGATTAATTTTTATAGATATATTGGTTTAAATTTCTACGTGTTCGGATTCAACACCAAGAAATTTGTTTGCTTGTAACTATTTAGAAAATATTATATTTTCAACTTCATATCATTGGGCTTCAAATAATATCTAAAATAATTCATTCAATACCAAGAATTTGTTTTCTTATAACTATTTCTCTATAATTTTCAACTTCATATCATTGGGCTTCATATAAGCTTATTTTTATTACATATTGCCCATTCACATACTTTTTGAAGTTCAAATTTTTTAACCTAAACCAATATAGAGTACTTAAAACACGTTTAAAATCAATCTTTATAGAAGAAAAAACTAAAACTAGAAAAGTCAAGAATCATCAACGGAGGAAATAAACATAGTGTTTGCTGTTTTATATACTTGATCACCTAATCCAGACGTAAAACGATAAGAGTAATCACTAATCAGAGATTAAGTAAGTTATTAGTGGGAAAAACGTTGATTGGGCTCCGAGTAGGCGAGTACCAATTGAATGTGTTGTCGCATTGGATGGGAACATAAGGGGACGCATATCGAAAGAAGTCTTAAAACAGTTAATCCACCGTCAATGACTTATAAAACTGGTCGGCTAATCTATAATTAAATTAATTACTTATTCAAGATTAGCAAGTGTCTCTATTTAAGAGGTCTCATTAGACCAACATGCGTCGCACAAAAAGCTGTAATGGGCTCTGTGCACCTCCATTTCAGTCAGTTATAATAATACTCCTCCACAAATCTATTTGTTTCTAGTTCTAGCCAATGGTATTTTGTTATTATCGAAAATTCGTCATGGAATCAGAAATATTTATCGGTAATATCGTCACGTATTTTGAACTCTGCATAGAATGGGATTGTCTCGATGATAAAAGATTAACATGACAAAAATCGATGCATGATTAATTGAATCTCCTAAAAAAAATGGTAACAATGAACAAATTTCTTGAGGAGAGCGAGGTATATGTTATGTGTAGTTTATGGACTATATATATCGTGATGTGCTAACTTCTAAAGAAAAACTAAAAATACTTGAATACAGTATAGATTTTTTAGAAAATTAATATAATATGTATAATGCAAACAGAAAAACCACTGTCGATTTTCACATATCACAATCAAAGTATGGTATTGGTATCACTCGACTATATAATGACATATAACAAACATATAAACAAATAAATTAAAAGAGCACATGATGTTGAAGAATCACATATAAACTTTTGATGTGGAAAGAAAAAGTTGTCATGTTCGAGCAAGAAACATACATGGACCAAGGTCCGTTTATAGTACGTGTGAGATGTGTATTCTAGGAGAGCAAGTTCCGAATTTTTTTACGTACACTAAATTAAAGCGCTAATGGTTTTTTCAAATATTTTATGCTTTAATATGTTTGCTACAAAGTAATATAATATATTATTGAGAAAATTAACAGTCTCGTTATAACGTATATGACGTACGTAATTAAAACTATGAACATTTCACTTTAGTGCAGGTTGGACTAATTTTAACACACGGATTTCGACGAACCCAAACACGACACACATCCGTCAATCAGTTAGACTAATTCTTCGATCAAAGCTCTCGATTTCTTTCTGTTGTTCACATCTCTTTACTTTCTAATCGTTCTTAAAGATCATACTGAGTTGTGGTAAAAATCCCACCCGCTAATCCATTTATGTTTCATAGCTCTTTTGACTAGTCAAGTGATTTACTTCTGATTAAACGTCGGATTATCTCGGAAAAACACCACAATAGTTGTCAAAACATTGTACTGTTGTACGTCTTCGTTTTTGTCGCATGTTTCCATTTGATCTTTGTAATTCATCCAAATCTTTTAGATTGTCCGACATCTTGAAGAATTTTGAACAGAACAAAACACACCTACAGCCTAATTAATTATATTTTTCAGTTATAAATTCAAATTTTAAATTAAAATACTTGTGTGCATTTAATCAAAGTTTTTTGAAAAATTATTTAGTCTTAAGTTTTAACTATCTTATTCCTTAATTTTTTAACAGTTGTTTTGTTCCCCATGAGCTGGATACCTTATAGTGAGCTAATAACCATACGATTTCTATTATTATCGAGCCGGTGCTAATATCCACATGTGCATACACTCTACGTAATAATAGATAGTGTACATACTTGAAAATGTGAATAATTTTCAAAACATGAATGCTTCTTGCTTGTTTGCTTCTCCTCAACTCGCGCGGGATGTCTATAAATTTATTATTATCTATATGCCCACTCCTCTCATGTGCTCACAAATTCCCTTCATTGGCACCTTGTGTTACGTTTATCTCCATTGGATTTTTCCCGTTTTAACATTGCTTTCATTGTGATTTGATCAAATTGGGCCATGCATGTAAACGGCTTTCGCAAGACCGGAACGTCCACCCTACAACACGATGGGCAAAGCGTAGGGGTAGGGACGTCGAAAAACACGAATGCACAATCCGTTTATTGAACGAACAAACCTTTGAAGATGATTAATGAAACTAGAATGAAAAGATATGGACGTGGAACAGATAAGAGCTATGTATTATCCAATTGAATTCAAAGACATTGAATTGAAGTAACAAAAGAATGGACCCAAAAGAAGAAGGAAAAGAACAACTGTGACTTAGTTGTCCCATATATGTTGAAGGCAATGGATCGCGAGTCACATTATACCTGTCGAAGAAAAAGAAAGAAAATATGTGGATCACAATTTGCTAGCGTCGATCCAAATAGTCTCTCTGTCCCTACACTTTTGAAACTAATCATCCCAAGTCCCAACCCCCCTTACCATAAATGTGCATTCTTTTTATTGTTACAAAAATGTGCATATTATTTAATTAGAGTAGATTATGTAAATGAAAAAAATGAAGATTTACTAATGTGGATAAAAACAATTCTTAAGTTGCGATTTAAGTATATTTAAACTTTAAAATTTGAGTATATTTGAAGATTTAAAATTATAGTGAAATTTTTAACACGTTATTTTAAAATATATTCATTTGATAAAATATAGAATAATAGGATGACAGACCACATGCCTACTAGTCAATTTGATAAAATAGATTTATACAAAAAAAAAAAAGCATGAGACGGAGAAAATTAACGTGTTATGCAACATTTAGATGGCACGAGTAAAACCGTACAATAAGATGTCCACATAATAAATAATATAAAAAATCTTGTAATAGTCAAATGAAAAAGAAAAAAAATCTTGTAATTTTCAGAAACAGTGATTTTTTTTCTTAACATTTTCTTAGAGTAAACAGAATCTATTACTTGTGTAAAGAATAGGAGATGTATATACAGTGGTGGATATATACATTATATTGTGCTTAACCTAAAAAGCATATTTCATCATAATTACCAATGTACTATATATAAACTATAAGTTCGACAGGGGTTTTTGCGAGCATAAGTGAAATGAAAAATTGAAAGAAGATGATTGGGGAAAAGTTTGATGAGAGGATATGGTGGTGTCCTCGTGTGCGTGGCTGCATTCTCGTGGCATACCATCACCATACTAATAATAATTGAAATCCAGTATATATAAAATTCATGAATCAACAAAAGCAAAATTAAAGAGAAAAGTAAACGTGAATAGATTGAGAGAGAGAAGGACAGGTGAAGGTGGGTGTCGGCCGAACCACGGACACCGGTCGGAGTCTCAAGACAAAGGAAGTTTTGCGTCTGGGGACCATTCACACTCCCTCAATATATACAACCATGCCAACTCCAACTCGATCCATCCTTCTTTTTAGTTTTCAGTAACCATAAATACATTGATTAATATAATATAGTGGAATTATGTTTTTTTTTTTTCCTGTTGTTATTGAATTTAATCACATTAAGATATATTCTTCTTGCATTAGCGGTATGCTTTCTTATGGGTTGTTTGGTTGATTCTCGACACACTTTCGAAAATATCGACAATACATGTTGTCATTTCTCTTGTGACAAAGAAAAAGCGAGGTTTTTGGTATTTAAAAATATAATTATAAAGAAAAGAGAAAGAAGTGTGTATAGTTTAAAAGGAAAAAAACAAAGGTATGTAAAGGCAAATACAAGTGTATCCCGGCATTTAGTTTGGTTTTGTGTACTTGTCTGTTGTGTTACATGTTCTTTGGTTACTTTTCATCACGTTATCTTTGGTTCGCTTCACTTTTTTCTTTTCTTTTCTATATACTCATCTATTTGTTATATTCTTCTTTTCAAGAAAAAACAAAAACCCCATATCCGAATTCATATCATGTAAGCTCTATAAAAACCTTATCAGGTGTAACGTCTTTGCAAAAAAAAAATAAACAGACAGATCGAGAGCTTACACCTTGTCGTAAACTCCTTATCATGAGTTACTTTGTCATCATAAACCATTGTCGAAGTCGAACAATGACTTTATATATATAAGCATCCATATTGTAAAACCGCGAATTGGTGAGGAAATACACTTCATACTCCATAGGATCTAAGTATCATTTGACATGGCATTCTCCAAGAAATTGGATTCAACATTTGTCGTATGCTTTAACAATGTTTGTTTTGATAGCCACATAGAAAAACCTTAAATTCCTATAGAGACTGAAAGAGTTCATGCACTACCATGTCAGAGATTATACTATTTAGAATGATGGCTACTAGAAAATAGATTATAAAACCCATGTCAGAGAATAGATTATAAGAACCATGTCAGAGAATAATATATTATAAAAGTTTCGTCCAACTCCTCCACCCACAATCGCAGCATCTCTGTGAACATCAGGCCCATTCTGATCTTGGAACCTAGTATTTTGATCACTAATTTCTTCCATCTCCTTGATTCGAACATAAGAATTTCAAAATGTACCTATCCAAAGGAAGCAAATACTTGAATTAGATGCTTATATCAGAATGTAATATGTGTTACATACTTGCAGTTTTGCTTTAGATGCTTCTTTGACTTTCATTTTTTCTCAGGGAAAAGTCTCTTGCATTTCTTCAACCATAACAGCCAGTTCAAGCTAAAACATTGAAACCATAAGAGTGCTCAGTTTTTCTCTTTTTGAGATAAAACATAATCTCTACGATGAAAAGTAATAAAGCTAACTTGGCTAAAGCAAAAAATCATCTGCCATGAGACTGATCATCTTGGTTTGGCCTTTACCATACCTATGCCTCCATCTCGTTGATCTACAAATTTATTGTATTTTCGATACCAAAATGATCAAACAAAGGTTTTTTGCTTTACTGCATATGACATTTACTGATATTTCCAGGTCCTTGACCGTTTCCCTTTCGTTCCGCCTCGTAATCTACATGCTCAAATCTTTTAGGCTCCTGAAACCATATAATCATTATGATAACTTGAAACTCAAAAACTGAAACAGTACTGCAAGACCAAATCTGATATGAAACACATACTTTCTTTGGTTACTGTTCTACTTTGAATTCTTTATTTTGCACATCAATTTTACCGTTGCACATTTATATGCTCTCATGAAAATCAAATCTTAGAGGCTAAAAGAGTCCTCTCATGGGTAGACATCAAGAAGTTTCCACTGAACCTTTGACATCTTCCATCATGCTTAACGTATCTAGTTTGTTCTCCCTACAACAACAAGAAATTCACCAGCATTAGATTTTGTGATAGCCAATGTGTGTCAAAAGATAAAAGTAATCTCTAATAATTGGCTGTGGAACTTTGAAGGCAACTTCATCAACTTAAGAATTATGATTCAAACTAAACACTAATATCCTAACTCAACCACTCAATCTAATCACTGCTATAATTTCTAATTCAGAAACAAACTAAAACGAAGGTAAGATCAGATCCCAAACAAACCATGCGGCTCTCCATCTACCGCAACGGCTCTCATTCTTATCTCTATCACGACTGAGCTATGGCTTCCGGATTGCTTGATCAGTTTCTTCTTCCTTCTCTTCACAACTCTACGGTGTCGCCTTCTCCGTTCCACTCCCGTATTCCTGGCTCGCCGGTGGTTCTCTTCCGGCGAGTATTCGCTGCTTCGTGGGAAGGCGGCTCCAGTAGTCGGGTTAGCTACTGGTTTAGATAGGTTTAAACCCGAGTTGATTTTGGTTTGGGTATCTAGTTTGGTTTGATGGAATTGGACTGTACTAAGGGGATTATTCATTTGTATGGCCTATTCGAAAATAGCCCAATGGACTCTTTTTTTTTTTTTCTTTAATAAAGGGATTGCAATTTATTAAAAACATATGTCCACTCCAATTACATGTACAGTCCAATTACGCATGTTATAGTTTACAATAAATTGTCGGGAAAATTATCATATCTAATCATATAGAACCCAAACTTTGACCTCGATCTATATATCCATCAAAGAAATGTCTTACACATATTTTTCCCAAAACAAAAGTTTTATATTTAAATCTCCCTGAATTAATAGTTTGAGTTCTATTACCTCATTAATCTGGGTTTTATCGGTTTATTGTTCACTTAACCAATTACTAGACAAACAAAACCAATTAAAACCAAAGAAAACCAGATTTATATTAGATTAGAACCCGATTGACACCTAAAACCAAAACACTTGATCGATGAAACGGTGAGCAAACCCATAATTGATGTTACTCTGTAACCTCACATAATAATTTGTGATTTTTATTTCTTATGAGCTACAAAACATATTTTTGTGTATGATTTTATAGATGAGTTGATATTCTTTCATTAATTTTTTATTTTTGGGTCTAAGGAAGAAGAATTGACATCGCAAGATCTTGATTTGATGTTTGAATCAAGTTTTGGAGTTTAAAGAAGAAAGATGGACAACAAACACACATGTTTTATTAGCTATACATAGGCATGACCAGAGTTACGGTTGTCACGGTTATGGTTTATTAATCATCGGTTATGGTTAAAAATATTGTTTAACCTTAACTATAACCGTTTAAATATTGTTTAAATATTGTTTTTTAGAAATATTAATTAACTATATACGGTTACGGTTATTTGAGAATATGATACAATTGATATTATTTGATGATATAACATAATTGATATTATTTATTATAAATTATATGTTCTTATAGTGTACTCATATTTCTATATATCATATGATTCATATTAAATAAAATACTATTAGTATATTTCATTATGTTTTTAAAATATTATAAACCAAGTAAGGGTTTTGGTTGGAGAAGATTATAAACGTGTGGATCAAAAACAAAATAAGTATATAGATAAAATTATTAATAATTGGATGCATGTATTAACTATGCTGCTCTTCATGAATTTCATAAATTTTATGAGAAAAGAAATAAATTTGTTATTGGAGTTTGATGCGTTAACAAGTTGTGTGGTAGTCTTAAAAAAATGTTTTTCAGTAGAATAATGTGAAGAAGTTGACGAGTAGGAAGAAGAAAAAAAGTATAACGAAAAACCAGACGGTAAAAGTCTCATTACCATAAATTTTGACAATGAAAATGATAATACTAATTTATTTTTTATAAAATAATATTTTATTACCGTAAACAATCATATATAATTTTCATCAAAATATATCTAATAAACCCACGCATAACGTGGGTTCAAAACCTAGTATCTATTAAAACCTAGAGAAAATTCTTTGTTCTTACAATAAGAACAATTTTTTTGCAAGAACAATAAAAACAAATTCTTTTTGATGGAAAAAATAAGGAGAGCATATATTCCATGACCACGACACTACTGTAATCGAATTTGAATTTGAAGTCTTCTTAATTTTGTTGACACCACCGTCGTTGGTGGGATGAAGACGCTGTCGGGGATTTATAGGTTGTTGAAGAAGAAGACGAGTAAAGAGGAGGATGAGGGGGAGAGAGATGGACACAGGATCATCGTCGTTGCTCTATAGATTTGAGATCTGGTAAGTGAAGAGCTGTTCCAACCGAGTGGACTCAGCGAGGTGGAGAGTAAAGACGGTTGAGGAGAGAAAAAGGAGTTGAGGAAAAGCGAGTCTTCACGGGAGAGAGACATGTCGAGATGGTGGTGGTGGTCGGAGAAGGTTAAGGCGATCTGGGTAGTCCACCAAACAGCGTCGTCGCAATAATCCATGGCTATGTTCCTTTCTCCACCAAACAGCGCCGTCGCAATAATCCACGACTCTTGGCCATCACTTCGGCAATATTCCTACTCTAACAATTATGGTTAATTACAATCGAATTTAATTACAATGAATTTATCCAATCAGTTTTTGTAATTGAAAATCAAATTTATCAATATTATTTGTTACTGGAAGAATCAGGCAAATAAGAGATATCAGATTAATTAATGGTTGGTTGGATTTTAATTCAGTTTACAATCAACTTTTAGTGGTTTAATATTTGGTTTAATTCGGGTTTGAAATGTAAACCGATGTAACTAAGATTTGGAGAGATTTAAATATAAATCTTTTATTTCTGGGACAAATATGTGTAGAATGTTTATTTGATGAATATATAGATCGAAGTCAAAGTTCAGGCTCTATCTAACTAGATATGATAGTTCTCCGGGGGAGGGGGAGGAAATATCATCCTGAGTTTATTGGTTTGCTGTCAATAATTCATTCATAAATATTTGTACGAACGTACAGGTCTCCAACGTGACGATGCCGGAACTTATAATTGATTATGGACCAGCTATTTGATTTTTCTCGAAGCATTGATTTAAATAGGCTTAAGATGAAATATAAATACATAGGCAGTATAAAAACAACCCCTAACCTAAAAGTGAAGGCACGGCCTAATTACAAAATACATTACATACAAAAGTCGACAACAAAACACAAAAACATGCTACCGTGAAGAGTACGTCAGCAAAAAGAAGAAGAACAACAACAAAAAGTTAGGGTTTCAGACAACAAACGTATGGATCAACAAGCGGCACCAAGTCTCTGGCCGATATAAACAAATGCCATATTAGCCTCAATCATAAAGAAAGTGGACAAGAGGTTAGTCCCTTGCCACATCTCCATGGTGTCGGTGAGCAGTTTCCTCCGGCGGCTAATTAAGCACGTGACTAAACAAAACCACAAGGATTCCCACAGTGGTCCCGTCAAGTTCATTATTAGGTTTGACAATATCCGAAGTAAGCGCTCCGCCATTTCCACACCTACAAAAGATTATAATAAACAAACAAACAAAGAGGATTTAGCAGAATATATTTGCTGGAGGGAAGTGTCAAAGAGATCTATTATATGGTGTAAGAGTGTGACACTGTAAGTAAGGAACTCAATAGATCTTACTTACCGATAATGAGCCTCGTGGACTTTAATTTCATCCACCAGCGTAACTCTTCTCCGCAAGTCGTCATTTTCTTCTCTGTCTGACTGTCTCCAAGTCGTCGTTAACCTTAGTCTCTTTGTCTTTTTGAATTTTTTTTTTTATAATTAATTTTAGTAGCTATAGTAGTTTTCATAATGGTTTTTAGATACTACATTATATAAAAAAGGGATTGATATGATATTTTTTCTACATCACGGAATGTGTCATATATGGAGGAAGGTCATGATTTGGAAGTTTTTAACTGTGTAAATATGATATGCCTTGGCACCACACAAAATTAACAATTTTATTGTGTCGTCAAAATGAGTACCACGAACACTCTTTGCGTCTTTCACCTACCAACTACAAACTACCAAACACTGACGTACATAGAAATGCGTGGATAGGTTCTCGACACACACTAAACTGAAACGCTGCTTCAGTTTCGAAATGCGTGGATTCTCGACACACACACACACACAGTAACGGTACTTAAGTACTTAACCGTGTCCTTTTCTTTCAGACGTGGAATATTAACTTCTGTCTTATCCTTTTTGACTTTTTTTGTACACCATTTGCATATGTACTTTGTAGTATATAAATATAACCACAAAATCGGAAACTAAGATAAGCAATATGGCAATAGAAAGGCAAGTGACGGAAGGAGACGAGGCTGTAAGTCCATTTTCACAATTGTTTAGCTTGCCAGGTCTCGATGTCTTCAACATTGTAACCTTTGGATTCAAAACCGAAGGCAATCCATCAACTATTGTTGAAGGCTTAAAGAACACACTGATCAACCATCCACGCTTCTCTAGCATACTGGTCGGTAATTACACGTACATACATACACTTTTATTGTTTATATGTTAAGTTTCATGACTTTCTACTTAAGATCAATACTAAATGAGTGTATTAATCCTTAACTATACTACTTTAGAGTTCCTCTCATCACAGTCATTTATTGAAACGCTAGAACATTTGTTTTTTGGTTGTGTTTTCACCTCTCAGGTCTGGTCAGTGTTAGCCTGTAATCTCCTGCAGCACCACTACACCAATGGTTTTCCGCAGATTCTTTCTCTCCTGGGTGCATCTACGTTTCGCGGGACAACTCGATATCTTCTTCGACTTGTCTTCCAGGCTGCGGTCCACACCATCTGGTGCGAGCGTAACAAGCGGCGTCATGGAGAACAACCACGCACAGCGTCTCAGCTCGTTCGAGTTCTTGACCGTCTCCTCCGGAATAAAGTTATCTCTGTCCAGCAGCATCGCCCTGACAAGCTAAAGGACGGGCTACTTCTTTGGTTCCACACAAGATAGTTTACTCAAATAGGTCCCTTTTGTTTAATGTTTTAAGCAATTTCAAAACAAGGACGCAACTATTGTACAAAAGTTTTTTTGTTTTAAATATAATTTCACATTCATTCAAAAAAAAAAAAAAAACATCACATGCCAAATATGTGATCGTTGCTAAGTTCCATCATTCTTTGGGTGATGGTATGTCTCTTATGTCTCTTTTACTCGCTTGTACTCGGAAGACATGTGATCCGGAGGCATTGCCTACTTTTGTGGCTCCGAAGAAAAGCAAAGCGAAAAACGAACGTTTTTCTTTGTTTGCTTGGTTATGGTTCATAGTAAGAGTTATGTTCCACACTTGTGTTGAAGTTATCAAGTCCATGGTTTTTATTTTTGGTGTGAGGGACACCTCAGCTCATATAATAGCTATGCCAGGAGCTACATTTAGCACTAATAAGTTTATTCATCAAATCATTAGTTTGGATGATGTCAAAACGGTGAAGAACGCCATGAATATGGTATGTTTGCTTATTTAATTTCTTTTCTTTTGAAAGATGATTTTTTATGTCTTTTTCTCTTCTATTGTTTGACATCATTTTTTTCTCTTTTCTGATAGACTGTAAATGATGTTCTTCTTGGGATGGTACAAGCTGGTTTATCTCAATATTTGAATCAAAGATTTGGTAAATCATTTACTCTATCATAAAATAATGTTTGTAACATACCTTACATTTTTCCTCGAATTTGTAAACAGATCATGAAACATCTTCAAAGTCAAGAAAAATTCGTGGTGTTGTATTTTACAATCTACGGCCAAATAAAAACATTGAGGTGCTGAATAACATATGCCAAATTAACGATCTTTGCTTCTTTTTTGTTGTTGTTGTCTTGTCTAAAATAGTAAGAATCAAAAACATAATTAAGTTTATATATATATATATATATATATATATATATATGCAGGATTTGGCAAATATGATGGCAAAAGGTTCAAAGTGTAGATGGGGGAACTCAATAGGGTATGTTCTAATTCCTTTGGAGACGAAATCATACGATGATGTATTTGAATATGTTCGACAATCCAAAACTATTATGGATCGTAAGAAACATTCCCTTGAACCTCTATTTTCTAATGGGTTGCTCAAATTAACATTGAAGGTTTTTGGATTTAAGGTATGATGTTAAACCAAACATTACATTAACATGCAGTTCCAAATATAATAACGGTATTTGTGCATCTGATCAATATATATATGGATGTGTGGGGGTGGAAAACAGGGACTCAGAACTTTAGTAAGGAAATTATTTGGAAGCACAACAATGACATTCTCTAATGTGGTTGGTCCAGCCGAAGAAATTAGCTTTTTCGGTCATCAAATATCTTACATAGCTGCAAATACCATTGGTATTCCACAGGTACCCTCTTACACACACATTCTTGAAACCATCATCAAAAATCACATTACTTTAATCTCTTGCGCAACAATTAGGCTACACTTGCTAGACTATCCCATATTACAAATGGATTTGATTACCGTGATTTAAAGGGAATGGGGAATTTTGTTCGAGAATCATCTTAAAGAGCGTGTTAGAATATTTCATACGAGAATCAACAAAAGGAATATATCTAAATTTTTTTTTTAAGTTTTCTATGCATAGTAATTAGTTAATATTGATAAATTGTAAACTTCAATAAAAATAATTGATTATTATTGGTTTTAAGTTCTAAAAACTGTAAATTACAAAAACAAAACATTTATAATAATGTTTTAATATGTTTTCTTAGTATGTGTGAAAAATCTACAAAATAGATTAATTAAGAAGATATGAAGTATTATATATTCCTTTTCTTGCACACAAATTATTGTTCGAACACTTGAATTTTCAATAAAGTTTATAAATTTATTAAAAAATTTACATCTATAGTCTTTTTTTTTCTTTTCAACCTTACATCTATACTTTATGTATGCTTTTTTAAGGTTACACATTTATTTGAATATATTTCAAGTTTTTGAAATATTTCATAGAAAGGTTTTTCTAAAAGATATTTTTGAAAAATAATATAAAAAGCGAAGCAATTTTTAAATTTCCCCATGTATAGAAATAAAAATAAAAATTTTTGTAAAACAATTTAAAATAATATTTTTTGTGTAACAAAGTTAGTGTACGAGCTTTCTTAATTTTTGTAAAACAATCTAAAATAATACTTTTTGTGTAACAAAGTAAAGTGTACGAGTTCCTCCACCGTCCATTCACTCGTTGGGATCAGTAGTTTATTTATTTATTATTATTACTTTTTTTTTTTGGGATCAGTAGTTGATGAAACTTAACTCCGGTGTTTTTCTTTTTTAAAACAAGGGACTCGTTATCTGTATTCAAAGCTATGTGGACAAACTTATAATCAACATCGCAGTTGATGTAGACGTGATTCCAGACCCTAATCACCTATGCGATCTCATCGTCGAAGCTCTCCACATGATGAAGTCTGCTGCTCCACAAAAGATTTTTCATGCTTCAGAGGTTTAAACGAAATGCTCGGCGTGCATATCATCTATCCACGAAAGAGGAAACCTATTTACAACATTATTCAATATTTGAGCGTGTCACTGTTTTTATTAGATTGTCTATTTACGTTGTCATCCTTATCATGAGTTTATCATCTTTATAAACTAGACTATAATTGATTTAGAGCACTTCTACAATAATTCATCCATAAATGTTTGTACCAACGTGTGTTAATGTACCATGGACCCGCTATTTTTAATATGAAATTTTAATTACAAAATATATTACAAAATATATTACATTTAAATTCAACAATATACACACAAAACGATGCTACCGTGAAGAGTACGTCAGAAACAAAGACAACAACAACAGCAAAAAGTTAGGATTTCAGACAGCAAAAGTATATTGACGCAAGCTCAACACATACTCGTCTTGGTTAAATATATTGACGCTCATGTCTCTAACATAGCATTTTGTTTATCTCGGCCAGAGACTTGGCACTGCTTGTTGATCCATACTTTTGCTCTTTTTTTTATTTTTTTTGTCAACAGCTTATCAAATTAATTAAAAAGGTTTTGGTGTATTGGTCTGTGTATATATTATTATATTTAAAAAACAAGATTTGTTAATCGAGATGGGCTCTGTTCATATTACTGTTGAACCAGCTGTCTCCAGCGTCACCTTTTTTAAGTCGACCAGAGAGATGAGTAAGCTGCTCAATAAGCTTCCCACCCCCAACGCACTTAAGGTAAGCGCAAGACCGATGCTTCTCAGCTCAGTGGGGACTTGGCTGTAGAATAACTCTTGCGTTCCCACTACAGTGTGTACGTCGGTCAATCCCAACAGCAGATACTGGGGGGTTAAAACTACGATATCGACATTGGAACAGTAACTCTCTGTTGGGTTATAAGAGCATGGGCATTGGTGTTCCCATGTTTTTGGTCCCCTAAATATAATAATATTATTTTGAAAGGTTCTTATTTTTAATATGGGCATTGGTGTCTAATTGTATTTGGTCCCCAACCGTCTCTTTAGCTCTTTTGAATAAGATGTCGAGTAATTTAGAAGTTGTTTGGCTCTTGCCCGCCAAGAAAGACGCAAACTTTTTGAGGTAAAATACTATGAATGGAACTGGAACCATATTGCTGCAAACAAAAAGAAAAAATCTGTGTCAACTCAAAACTCATTCCACTACAAGAAAACAGCCAGTTTTCGAGGGAAGGAATCGTCAGTAATCCCTTGGAAACAGCCTTTTCCGACGAATTACTGAGGAATAAAAGTCCTCAGAAACCGCTTGTCGGAAATTAGAAATCGTCTGAAATCCGTCGGAAACTTTCGACGGATTTCCAAGGGTGTACAATTTCCAAGGGATTTCTAAGGACGCAAAATTACCAAGGAATTTTAGAGGGAAACATCTTTTACGACGAAACTCCAAGAGAAAAGCTTTCCCAGAAATTTTCAGAGGGATTTCCGAGGGAAAATAATTGCGAGGATTTTCCGACGACTACGGAGTTCCCGAGAACTTTGCAAGGGAAATAAAAACAAATAAATTTATATATTTATTCGAAATTATAAATAAATTTATTTAATATAAAAATAAAAATTCTTCAATAATAAATAAAAACTAATATATCAAAAAGCTGAAAATAAATATATACATATCCTGATACAAAATATATAAACCCCAATACATAATTATCAAACTAAATAACAATTCTCATAAAATTAAAATAGTTTAGAAAAAAATAATAATTCCTTAATCATGAGGTTTTCTTGCTTCAGTTCCTCGACCGTCGCGTCTTTTTCTTTCATGATCCGGTTAAGATCTTGAACTTGTTGATTGTCCCGAGGAAAAACCGAAGAGACATTCCTATTTCGTGACACAAGATTTCCTAAACCGAATTTCCTAAACCGAGTCTCCGACCTTTGATTAAAAGAATTTCTTGAGTAAAAATAATTAATGATTAGAAATAAATAAAAAGACAAAACAATATATTTAAACATACCTAGAGTATATCAAATCTCTAATTCAATAACAAATCCAATCTACTGAAAATAAATTAATTCTAAAATAAATACTTTCTAAAATTATTTACACAAATAAATGGTTTCTAAAATTACAATCTAAACATATATCAAATCCCTAATTCAATAACAAATCCAATCTACTTAAAATAAATTAATTCTAAAATAGATTCTTTCTAAAATTATTTAGACAAAGAAATGTTTTCTAAAATTACAGTCTAAATCTATATCAAATCCCTAATTCAATAACAAATCCAATCTACTTGAAATAAATATATTCAAAAACCTAATTCTAACAAACAAAACCAAAAATCACAAATCAAACTTACATGTTTGAAGATGGTGACCGGCGGTGGGAAGGAACTGACCGGCGGAGGGAAGCGGAGCGGACTGGGGGAAGGGAAACGGAGCTGACCGGCGGAAGAAAGCAGATCTGACCGGCGGAGGGAAGAGATTCCCAGGGGAGGGAAGAGATGGCCGGCGGCGTTGGGAGCAGGGGAGGGAAGGAAAGACCGGCGGAGCAGGGGAGGGAAGAGATTGTCCTTCGATTTCAGCAGTTTTTCAGAGTTGTCGATGGGAACAAAATTCTTTGAACATGGATATATAAACATTTTCAGAGGGACTAAACCGTCGGAAATCCCTAGAAAAAAATTAGGGTTTTGCCGCGTGAATGAAATAATAGGCGGGTATTTATTTTCGCCTTGCAAAACCGTCGGAAATTCACCTTCCGTCGGAAACCCGTCTAAAATATTTTGGCTTCCCTCGGAAATCCCTCTGAAATACCATTTATTTAACCAAAGAAAACACATTTATCTGAACAGTCCAAATCCCTTGGAATTCCGTCGGATAGTTTAGTCTCCCTTGGTTATCCGTCGGAAATTTCCAAGGGATTTCAGACGGATATATTTTTTATGACAATTTTATAAAAACTGATTAATCTTAAGAGTTGTTTAACACTAGACTAAGACATATTGTCAACACAATTACATTTAGGATCATAATAGATAAAATATCACATAATTTTTTAAAATCAATTAACTCTCACTAAGTTACAACTACATCTCTAATATCATCTTCTAAACACTTAAGTGTGTAGATAATGTAATCTTCCAAATGTCATATTTTTTTGTGGTACAATATTTTATAATCTTATTTATTGTCAAATATGGCTTATTGTAATATTAGACAACATATTAGATGTGTCAGAACTTATAAATTCTTTAATAAATAAAAATCACTTGGAATTCCGTCGAAAGTTTCCAACAAATTTCAGAGGACCCGGAGGAGTTGTCCGACAGATTTCAGAGAACACGGTTTAAGCCTTGGTAATTCATCGGAAATTTCCACTGGTTTTCCTATGAAACAAGTTATTTTTCTTAATCTGACCACATTCGTCTTCCCTCGGGCAGCCTTCTGAAATTTCTGACGGATTTCCAAGGGAATGTCCGACGGATTTGCAATGCCATGTTAGTTTCCTTGGTTATCCGTCTGTAATACCGAGACTGATGTTTTATATATATATATGATATGTATTTGTATTATATATTACATATATTTATATTATAATCGCAACAGATATAATGGCAAAGTTCTCACTAATCTGTCAGATATCTCTTAGAAAAAACCAACGGTCATGGTCCCTCAGAAATGCGTCGGAAATGTTGAAAATTTTCCGAGAATATTCTGACGACCTGGTTTTCATCGGAAATTTCCAAGCAATTACCGACGGATTAACATATTTCTGAAGATTTTATGAGAGACGTGTTTTCCTCAGAATTTCCTTGGAAACATGTCGGAAATCTCTCGCAAATCTGTCAGAAATTTCCTATGGATTTTTTCTATCAGAAAATTCGTCTGAAATCGACGTGCTTTCTTGTGGTGTTCAAGATCATAGATTCAACTAAACAATAGAAATGTGTTCCTCAAACAAGACACATTGCAATTTTCACACACATGTTATCACAAATCTACCATATATTCAACAGAAATAAGAACACTGCTAATCTTGGTTCATTAATATTGAATCAACTAATCAACAGAAACGTGTACCCATCCACAAACAAGACACATTACCATTTCCATATACAAGTTATCACACATATAGAATCAACTAAACAATAGAAACGTGTACCCTCGAACACATTTCAAACAAAAGCCAGACTCAAATTTCACAATTTTTTCACCATAATTACCAATGACACTTGCAAACTCTGTTCTAAGAACAAATCAACAAAAATATCAAGATGTGCCTTAACTAATGCAGGGTGTGAAGATATAAGATACACTAACCCAAGAACAGAAAAGAAAGTGAGAACCGTAGGTTTCAGCTGCATCCAATAACCAACGGGAATAGCACCACGAGCTCAATAACCGGAAGTGTGGCTAAAGCAAACACCACAGCTTCGTCTGGCCAACCAAACTGGTGAAGAGTGGCGGCGATTCTGAGACAAAAGTTCGACGATTTGATTGAATCAGTAGCCGCTTTGGCATCTCCAGACCTAGCAAACCAAAGCAAAGAGAACGAAGCCCACAACACAATGCATATCGCGAATTTCACGGGGTTCACACCAATTGACGGAAGCTGGATGATTTCGTTTCCTACTTCGTCTTTTTGGCTTTTCCGAGAAACCCATCTGGAGAAGAAGAGAATCTGGTGAAATTGCGGCGTAATGGGTAGTAAAGACTGGAAATTTGACTCTAGGAAACGATTGTTTTGATTCAATTTCGGAGAAGTCGAGAACTTTCTCTCGATAAATTTTTGTGTTTACCCTAGAAAATTCTTCTTCCAATCAGAAACAAGCACTGGTCAAGTCGACCGACGAAAACGTCCCCAACAAAAATACGTTTCTTCGTTAATGAGCTATTTTCCATTTATTTTTAAAACAAAAATTATGAAGGACGACCCAAAACAACGGCGATGCACATGGTCTAAGCTCATGTTTTTCAGAACACAAAGAACATGGGCTTATAAACCCTTTCTTAAGGGCATCTCTATTGGTGGTGGCTTAATAAATTTTGTAGAAACTTTGAGCAATAAAAGTAAATTAAAAAATGAAAACAACACTCAAAACTTAACCATCAATGCTAATTTAAGGGTTTTAGAGTTGTATCTTAACTACAACGTGTTTGTTTTTGATTGGTTAAGATTTTTTTTTTTAATTCTTCGTCTCTCCTCTCTCGACTACACTCGGATACACTCTTCTTGTTGAATATGTGTTTGACTTTCTTTTCCATCAAATCAAAACGCCCAGGGATCAGTTGATGTTTTGACGGACATGCTTTGCATGATTAGATTAAATGGCTCTGTTGTTTAATCTGATTTGTAACACTTATGTGTCAAGGATTCGCACCGAACGATAGTTTGCAGCGTGTCCTTGAGCACCATGATGATAAGGCAAACGAAAATTCTGCTTGTTATCATGATAACAGTGATGAGTCGGATGATGATTTTGCTCAGCTAGCTTATATGTAAGACCCATTTCTTGCTCATATCGGTTGAAACCCAAGACTTGGATTGCCAAAATTCATTCAACTCATATCTGCTCCATTGGATACTTAGGAAACCAGGAAGTATCCACCATCAATGTCTGCTAAAACCAACAAGAGGCAAGATTCTCTGTTTTTTTAAGAATCAGAGAATTTGATGAAACTAATAACAAGAAGATGAAGAAGATAAAGAAGAAGATAAAGAAGAAGTGAAGAAGAAGACATATATATACTTGAATATGTAATCCTAATAGTTTAGGATCAACCCAAGTGTAGGATCAACCATTGGACACATAATTTGAAAGTTTCTTAATGAAATTCTTAACTCAACATTTTTCGTTAAGCAACTTTGTTTAGTGACCAACCAATGAAGATCTTCTAAGACCCTCTCTTTTTATGGGCTCGAAAAAGTGTCTGAATGGGCCTGAGTCCATTATGAAGTTAATGACGTGGCGTAGGCCTGCCACGTTCGAGTCTTTTACGATCCACATCTGCCGTCAAAACAGTAAACCGCCGTCTAAATTTTATAAATCGGATGAATCTGGACCGTTGATAACCCTAAATAAACGGGATTTTGATAACGGAGAACGTGAGCATCCCCTCTGACAAGAAGAAGACAAGAAAAAAAGCACATGACATGATACTTTCACACCCTTTCGTCTCCCACTCTCCTCATCAATCTATAGATTCGATTCTCTTCTCTTTTCTCTATTATTTCTCTTTTTTTTTAAAACCTTTACACTTCTCTCAAATCTTGAAAGATCAATTATGGCTGGCGAGATTCATCATGAACCGTTTAGCCTTAGTTTTCAGGTAACTTCTTCTTCTCTACTGTAATGCCCCACTACTCCTTGCTTGTTTCTTCTACTACTCTGTTTGTTCTGTTTACTAATTTGTTCTTGCCGAATCTCAGTTACTTGTGTCTCTTCCCTTTTAAAAAATCAAATCAAGAATGGCCTTAGATTGTACGGTTGTTGCTAAAATAAACCGCATAAAGTAGCGTGTATGCAGAGTAGAGTGCTTCATTGTCTTGGAAGAAAAGTTAATTGCTTTAGGCTACAATAAAATGGGAAAAATTAGAGGACCACATTTTTTTCCCCCTACAATTTGGTTTATGTATATAGTATAACGTTTGGTGTTTGGGCTCTTCGTAAGAGAAAGACATGATTTTGAAATTCTTTTTGTCACACGAGCGGTTGAATGGTTTGGTTAGAAAATTAGATTATGTGAGTTAGTAATTGATTTTTTAGGAAAAATAGGATATTATGATTTTCATTATATTTTATTTTTATTGAACATAGCATAAATGAACCTAGGTCACGTCATTGTATGTATGTATATGTGTTTTAGGATTGTTCTTATTGGTTTTATGAATCTAAATTGCAGGGAAGTTCTATCCACTCTGGATCGATATCGTTTGGAAGATTCGAGAAAGAGGGTTTATCATGGGAGAAGAGGTCATCTTTTTCACACAATAGGTATCTTGAGGAAGTTGACAAGTGCTCTAAACCTGGCTCTGTTACTGAGATGAAAGCACATTTTGAGGCTCATTTCAAGAAGAAAGGAATCAGGTTTCCGGCTTCTCTTGAATCTCAAACTTGGGGAGTTCATCAAACAGGTGGTGAACCGGATGATGAAGCTGTCTACGCTACTGAAAGTTTCGAGGATTACCGATCTGATGGGAGTTTCTCGGAGAACACAAGTCAGTCAAACAGTGTTTGTAACTACAGCCATGAACAAGAGAAATGTGGTCAAGGAAAGAGTCAATGTGAGGAGTATGATGAGGAAAGTGTACATTGTGTGAGTTATGATGAGATTTTGGTGAATTCGGATGAAGTGGTTGAGCTTGATGAAGAAGAAGGCGGTGCTGACAACAGGACTCTTGATGTTCCGGTTGAGTGTAAGGATCTTGGAATTCTTGAGATGCCAAAAGAGATTGAGATTCAAGATTCTGCTTCAGTTGAAGAGACGGGATCAAGACTTAATGAACATGTTCCAAAAAAGGTAAGAGTATGTACCTTGTTATTTTTTGCATTGTGACAAATTCAGAAATCTAAACTCAATGTGTTTATTGGTCTATTCATAGCCATCTGATGCTACAGAAACACCCTCGTCCTCCTCTTCCTCCTCTGCATCTAGATTGAAGTCGCGGGAAAGCATGAAAGTAAAACCTATTAGTCCTCATGATGTGCGTGTGACTAAAGCTTTTACAAAGAGACATGATGTAACGCCAAAAGATACTTCCATGAAGACGAAGGGTTCTTCGTTAAGTTCTAATTCTAAAACCAATGTAGATGCCAAGAGGTACTCTACTTTTCTTTCCATAGATAACTTTTACAACTCTGTTTCATCTTTCTCTTTGCTTAAGAGTTAAGACCTAAGTATTATTTCTGTGACAGCCGAACGGAATCAAGACCGAGGAAAACCATTGAGTCTCAGCCTAAAACATCGGAGAAAACCGAGACTCGAACTCATGATATTGCTACAAACAGGTTCAAATACTAAGGCCACTATTAGTTTTTGAGGTCATCACTTTCAACAATCTAATGGTTTCACTTGCAGGTTAAAGACTAGTACCAATTCTTCAAAGCTGCAGATGAGTACAGGTTCTACTAGTTTCCGTTTCAAATGTAGCGAACGAGCTGAGAAGAGAAAAGAGGTCTTCTTTCTCTTCACAATAATTATAGTTTACTCCTTTGTTGTTTTTGAGGATCTGATGAAGTTTTTATATCTCAATATATAGTTCTATATGAAACTGGAGGAGAAAATACATGCTAAGAAAACAGAAACAAACCAAGTTCAGGCCAAAACACAGGTATAATCATATCCATGTCTCTTTGAAAATTTACTCATATCATGTCTTTTACAATTCAAAAATAGCTAACTTGATTGGATCAACATTTCGGATGCAGCAAAAGGCGGAAGCTGAGATGAAACAATTCAGGAAAAGCCTCAACTTCAAGGCAACACCAATGCCTTCATTCTACAAAACCAGTACTAGACCGGGGTCTCATAACAAGGTATGTTTCTACAATTGCAAGCTTTGTCTGAACAAAAATAAGGAATCTTTCAAGTGTCCATCGACTACTCTACTTGTAGTTTAGAACCTCGATTTCAATACTTGTCACAAGTACTGTAGTTATATATTCCAAAGACCAAGAAAGTAGCAGCCATCAACTTAATACCCTAAACTTGCTTTCTCTATATATTTTTCAGAGAGAGCCATCTAAAGTAGCACCATTAAGATCCCGACCCGCGACCTCAGCCTCGATGACAAACAGGGCGGTCACAAGAGTTTCTAACAAACACGGTTTTGAAGAAGCTAAAATGGTAAAGGTAATAGTCAGTAATAAACAACAACGTGCGACTAAAGATTCGGATTTGCAAAAGGGTAATCTCATGGCGGTTGAAATGAAACAAAAGATTAGTGTTCGAAGAAGCGGAAACTAAACAGACAAGTGGCGATTTGAATTCTACTGTTGGCTGCATCCCTTTCTATCGCTACCAAATCAATCATATCATCCCTGTTTTTGTTTAGCGTTCTGTTAAAATTGAAATGTGTGACTCTGCTAATACTTTAACCAATAATAAAAACAACTATGAATAGTAGTATACTTTTAATTGTGTACAAAGAATTATAGTGAAAACAGAAAACGTGTAAGATGAGTAGATGGGTAAGATTAAAACAAAACCTTTCAACTCAAGTCATGCTAATTTTTAGTCATAAAAATAAGTTTCATTCATGCAATTAAAAATAATTAAGATTAAGGTATTATCTTATATTTTAAGGTGTGATTTAAATTGTGTAGGATGTAAGAATTAATGTAAATTTCATGCTTGGTATCCACTAATCTATATTCTGATTAGCCAACAATTTTAGAAACTTAATTGTGGAACCAAAATTTCTCTTTCTGTTTCTGGATCATCTAAGCACGAGATAATGTTAAAAGTTGTACGCGTTTTACAATCTCAACAAGTGAAACTAAAGTCACAAGCGTTGGTAACAAACTCAGATTTCTATAAATATATACCACTTCCGTCTTCTTTGATCATAACCACAATTTGTCTAAAACACATAATATCAGAATTTATTTTGTGCATTGACGACTAGATTAGTAGGATGAAAGAAAACATTGTAAGTCATCCTTCTCAATAGACAAAACAGAATTAAAGTGAAAACCTTTAGAAAACTGTTAACTTGTTATCAATATTTTGGCGTGTGATTTATATATATTGGAATTAGAACCAAATTACTACTAAAACGTGTAAGATGAAAGCAAATTTGTCACTTTTCATGCATGGTATCTAGTAATCTATATGCTAATTGGCCAATAATTTTAGTAAGTTGTTAACGTGTGGAGCTAAACATTCTACTTTCGTTTATTTTTGAGATGTAAAGCATTTAATGATATGTAAAATAAAGATGTATGCGCTTTTACGACTCAACAAGTAATCATCACCCACACATCTGTAACAAACTATGAAACTACTCTGTTATAAATACTACAGATGTGTGTTTAGTTTCTCTATATCTCAAAACACAAAATATCATTACACATACAAAGAAAGAAAAAACAAAAATGGAGAAATCAAATTTCGAGTCACTTATTGAAGAACATCAAATGAATATTCTGTCACGGTTGCCTCTGAAGTCCTTGATGAGGTTCATCCTCGTCTCGAGGAAGTGGGCATCCATGATCCGCTCTAAAATATTCAATGTTGATTACTTGAGCCGATCGATGACAAGGCCTCGAGTGACGTTCATGGTCCAACGTTCTACATCACAGCCACCCGAACCTGAGATGTTGTGGTTTGACACTGTTTATAAAGAGCAAACAGTTTTAACCGAACCACCTTACGATGAGGTGTTGTTTCACTCTGTCTATCAAAACGAGGAACCGTTGTTGCGTATTTCTCAGCCCATCAGAGGTTTGATCTGTCTTAGGTTACAAACTAAGCTTGCAATTTGCAATCCGGTTACGAGAATGTTTCATACTTTACCGGAGATCCAAGCGCCTGAAGATTCTTACATAAAAAGTTTTCTCGGATACGATGAAGCTACGAATGTATTCAAGGTGTTATGCATCACGAAGTCTAAGTCATTACCCACAACTAGGGAATATCTAGTCTTGACGGTGGAGTCCGGTCAAGAAGAATCTTGGAGATCGATCGCATGTACGGATGAACATGATTCAGTGAAACTTGGTGAAGGAATATGTAAAGGAGGGGTTTTGTACTATGGAGCTCAACTCGATGAAGCTCAGTCCAATGGTGACAAATTTGTGCTCATGAGCTTCAATGTGAGGTCTTTAGGGTTTGCCGTCATTAGATATCCTGAATATGATTCCATATATACACTTTGGAGATTAGTGTTTTACAAAGAGAAAATTGCCTTAGTGAATGATTGTGACTTTTACATCATTCCTGATTTTATTGGGAATGATGAACCGAACTTGGACAATGAAGCTGTGAATGATGAACCGAATGGGACTAAAGTTTTTCATATAATTGTTTTGGATGAAAGTACACAACAATGGGAGACAATCCCCATAGAGATTCTTCATTGGGAAGAAGCTGTTGGAGAGAAGGAATTTCATTTCCAAGGTACCATTGGAGAAAACGAACTTGTTTTTGCACAAAACTCTACCGAACTTGGCGGCCCTGACTACTGTGTGTTGTATTACAATACAGAGACAAAAAGTTTCATAAGGTTTGAGATTCAAGGAGTGGTTGGCAATGATGACTCTGTTCAAACCTTCTTGTCACGTTGATAGCATTTACCTTATGTGAACAACAAGAATTGGTCCGCTAATTATGATCAGAGACTCGTTGGTTGTTCACTCTCTCAAAGTCCTATTGTCGTTAATTTCTTTACGTATGCTAAATAAATAAATAATAATGGTGTGCCTCTAGTTATAGGTCTTATTGGGATTGTTCGTTTTCATACTTATTGTCGTGTTGACCTTTGCTTATGCTAAAATAATAATGTTCGTTCAATTCAGATATTTTATAACTATGTTTCTAAATAATAATTCTATTGTCGTGTTAATCTTTATTTGTTCTAAAGAATAATGTTTGTCCACAGTTCATATATGACTTGAAGCTTGAGAGCCCCTCCATAAAACATAAAACAGAGTTATTCAACTTTTGGGTGTGAATTTCTCATGCATTTATGAAAAAAATAAAAAATAAAGAAATTTAAAAGAATTGGCAAGTAAGTTTGTATACGTATACGTGAAAGCCAAGCTACAAATAAACTCTTTTAAGTGAAAACCTTTTTTTTTAAATGAACTTGTTAATTGTATTCAAAGAACCAAGCTACTAAAACGTGTAAGATAGATGGAAACAGATGTTGGCGGCAATTACGAGTTAAAGCGAGATAGAAAAAAAGAAATAACTTTTTACTCCTTGCGAATTTCTTCAACCGTAATTAATGTATTGCTAATCTTCACTAAGTCAGAATAGTCAGTAACAAAAGATAGATATTGTCATCTTCTGCTAGTTGATCATACAACACATGTCCTAAATGAATGTTTCTAATTCAAAATGTAGTGGAGGGCGACTTCTTCATAATGTAGCAACCATCAACTTAATACCCTAAACTTGCTTTCTCTAAATATTTTTCAGAGAGCCATCTAAAGTAGCACCATTAAGATCACGACCCGCGACCTCAGCCTCGATGACAAACAGGGCGGTCACAAGAGTTTCTAACAAACACGGTTTTGAAGAAGCTAAAATGGTAAAGGTGATAGTGCGACTAAAGATTCGGATTTGCAAAAGGGTAATCTCATGAAACAAAAGATTGGTGTTCGAAGAAGCGAAAACTAAACAGACATGTGTCCATTTGAAATCTGCTGTTGGCTGCATCGCTTTCTATCGCTCCTAATCGAATCATATCATCCTCTGCTTTTGTTTAGCGTTCTGTTAAATTTGAAATGTGTGACTCTACTAATGCTTTAACCAATAATAAAAGCAACTATGAATAGTTGTATACTGTACTTAATTGTGTACGAAGAATTATAGTGAAAACTGAAAACGTGTAAGATGAGTAGATGTGTAAGATTAAAACAAAACCTTTCAACTCAAGTCATGCTAATTTAGTCATAAAAATAAGTTTTATTCATGAAATTAAAAATAATTAAAATTAAAGTATTATCTTATATTTTGACGTGTGACTTAATTGTGAAGGATGAAAGAAAGTCTGTAAATTTCATGCTTGGTATCCACTAATATGCTGATTAGCCAACAATTTTAGTATCTTAATTGTGGAACTAAAATTTCTCTTTGTTTTTGGATCATGAAATAAAGTTAAAGATGTACGCGTTTTACAATCTCAACAAGTTAAACTAAAGTCATACACGTTGCTAACAGTCTCAGATTGCTATAAATATATACCACTTCTGTCTTCTTTGATCATGATTCATAACCACAATTTGTCTAAAACACATAATATCATTAGAAAAAAATCGAGAATGGAGAGCACAAGTGGTTTCGAAGCACTTCCTTTAGAGATCCAAACTGAGATTCTGTCACGGTTGCCTCTCAAAATTTTAATGATATTCAGCGTCTCAAAGAAGTGGTCATCTTTAATCCGTACGAAAGAATTCAGACAGCTTTACTTGAGCCAGTCGATGAAAAGGCCTCGAGTGATGTTCATGGTCCATCGACTTAAGTTCAGCCCAACCGTAGCTGATGTTCTGTTTCACTCTGTTTCTCAAGAGGAGGAGTCATTGTTGATGTCTTCTGGTGGTGATCAGCTGCAAGAGATGTGTATCTCTCCTGAACCAGGAGGATATGGTAAGATTGCTCAACCCGTCCGAGGGTTGATCTGTCTTCGCGAGAAAAGTAAGGTTGTCATTTACAATCCGGGTACGGGAAAGTCTCTGACTTATTTACCAGAGATCGAAGCACGTAAACAAGCGGCCATAACAACTTTTTCGGATACGATGAGGTTACAAATGTGTTCAAGGTTTTAGCGTTTGATGAATCACAAGGAGCTAAGGTACATCAGATTTTGACGATAGGATCGAGTAAACAATCTGTTAGGTTTGGTCCTAACCAAAGTAACCAGAATTGATTAAGGGAAGAGAAGATAGAAGATTAGAGAGAGATAGAGGATTAGAGAAGAGATTAAGAGGTAGAGAGAAGAAGAAGAAAGAGATTAGGAATAGTTTTGTTGATTATTCATTTGATAGCTGTTTTGTTGAACACAAAGAAACTTAAATATACAAACGTAAGAGAAGAATGGCATAAACGGTAATTAAGCTGGAATAAGAAGACTTGGGCTTCTAATCTTCTTCTCCATTTGTCAGGCACAGTAAATGAAAGTGCATCAGAGCTCTGAAGGTGACAGGAGCCTGCGAAGTGTATCAGAGTGCTGTTTTGATGACGTGGAGTTTGAGCTGACGTGGAAGAAGATTATGGGAGTTGTGACAAGGAGTGTGTGAAGGAAGGAAGAAGAAGATCAAGATATACACGAGAAGATTGAGAGTATATTTGATCGAGAGGATTAGGGAGGATATTTCTTAGGATAAGGAATATTTCCTTTTAGTTAGGGATTCACCAAGATCTAGGTTAGAGATCGTGGGTGAAGGGTTTAAAACGAGGGCTAGCCGCAAAAGAGCTAGCACTCGGGGATTAAGTTTGAGAGATTTGTAAACCTTCGAGCAAAGAAAAAGAGCTTTGAAGGTGAGTGTGGTTTACTCTTTTAGATCTACACAGTGTTGTGTTAGATAGACAAGAGAGTAGGATTAGATTCATAACTTGTAAAAGGTTTTATAAGTTTGAATAGAAGCGTTCTTGGCGCGTTTCCAAGCAGTTTGAGTGATTTTCTTTCTCATACCTTTTCAATTGGTATCAGAGCAAGCACGATAAAAGTTCTGATATCCTTTTTCAACAGGTGAGATCTTGCGACAAGGGTATGGAGAAATCACTGGATTTAGTTGCGGTTCAATCACCATTGAAACTCGATCCTGAGTGCTTTGGTTTTGGAAAGTGTCAATCAAGCAAGCCATTTCAAGCATTGATATGGAAGCTTGGTTTGCAGTGGAAGATGGTTGGTCCCATCCGACGGAGAAAAATGAGAAGGGAGACTTGGTGCTTAAGCACAGGAAGAAATGGACGATGAAGAAAAGGCGAGTCCAAACATAACTCACAGGCTCATCAGTTATCTTCAAGTCTTTGCCTAGGGACATTTTCAATCAAGTTCAAGGATGTGAAGCGGCCAAGGAAGCATGGGACATTCTGGTGGTCACGTTTGAAGGCACAAGTAGGGTCAAACGTACAAGGCTAGACAATCTTGCTTCAGACTTTGAGAACTTGCACATGACAGGAGACTGAGTCAGTTGCTGAGTATAGCAGTCGTGAGTGGTATTGCACAAAGCTATAGTTCTGGGTAAGCGCACAAGGACAAGAAGCTGGTGAAGAAGTTTCTCAGAGTTCTGCCAGATAAGTTTCAACCACACAGTTTGCTATTGATGTTTCGCTAAATTCGATGAGCTGAAGTACAATCAAGTAGTTGGGATGATGCAGGCATTTGAGATACAACTGAAGAAGAAGGAAAAGATAAATGAGAAATCATTTGCTCTCAAAGCTATTGAGGAACGAGAAGAGTGCAAAGTCTCGGGAAGTTGCGAGATGAAGAAAAAGTCAGCCTGCTGGTTAGGAAATACTTTCGCGAGATGGAAAGAGGTCAACAGAAGGGAACATCACCGGTCTTGAAATCCGATACTGATAAGGAAATCAGGAAGGGTGACAAGAAAGAACGCACAGTGTGCTGAATGTGAGGGTTTTGGGCATTACAAGTCGAGTGTCCGAACAACAAACGGAAGAATTCCTTGCAATGCTATGGATGTAAGGGTACGGTCACACTAAGTTTGATTGTCCTTCACGAGAAAACAAGCAGAAGTCCTACATCACCTGGGTGAAAGCGACTCAGATGAAGAGGTCGGCAAAGGAGAGGTTCTTAACAGCTTCCTTGCCTGCTGGGTGTCATCGAGGAAGATGAAGAAGATGATGTGGTGCTAGAAATCAAGGATGAAAAAGAAAAAGTAAATGATTCGAGATGAAGAAGAGGCAGATTTGTCGAGTAGAAGATCAGATAGAACTTCTCATCAAGACGGTGGTTCGAAGACACAAGACACCACACAGCTGATGGCGAGAGAGATGCTTTGCAACTTCAGGTTGAAACGATCTCCAAAGAATTAAGTGAAGAGAAGGCTCGAGACTCTGCGACTTGAGAAGCAGTTAGATGAACAGCTGAAGAATATCAGGATGCTGAATAAAGGAACCAAAGATCTGGATACTCTTCTCAGTTACGGAAGGTCCAGCAACCTAAAATGGGGACTAGGCTATCAAGGAACCAACATCAATCAAGCCACTCAATTTGTCAAGGAGTGGAGTCTAACTCCGAGCTGAAGGAGAGGAAGTTGTCTCAAACAACTAGAACGTGTGATCAGGTTTCTATGAATCCCAATTTGAGAAACCCAAGGATGGTGGTTTTCCCTGAGATAAACACTAGACCGCCATATGATATTAGTAGGCTGAGGGAGTCAATTCGAGATCTGTTCAGCGTAGCGAAGAAGAGGATGTTGGTACTGTGGGCATCTATCTCACTACAAAGCCCAATGCTATCAGTATCAGAATCGTGTGTCTAACCGTAGGCAACTTGGTGAGTTCTACCCAGCTGAGAGAAGAAGCAGACGAAGTATGTCGGGAAAGATGATCTCTACTGTCATGTGGCTTTCACAGCAGAAAAATCAGAGGTTGATCAGGCCAAGTGGTATTTTGACAGTGGTTGCTCCAGACATATGACTGGTGCCCGTGACAATCTATCGCATCTCGAAGGTGTTCCTGGAGGGAGAGTTACTTTTGGTGATGGAGGAAAGGGTACAATCTGTGGAAAAGGAACAACGGTGGTGATTCTCAACCACATCTCAAGGATGTCTTCTGGTCGAAGGGTTAAAAGCTAATCTGATAAGCATCAGTCAGCTGTGTGATGAAGGTGGATGTCACATTCACCAAGAAGGGGTGCAAGGCTGTGGATCAACAAGGGTCAATACGACTTAGAGGCAGAAGGTCTGTAACAACTGTTACATGTGGAAATCACCAATGCAGTGCTTTAACACGACTTGCTGAGTTGGATACAGAACTGTGGCATCGAAGCTTGGTCATCTCAACATTCGCACAATGATGAAACTGGCTAATCAGAGGTTGTGCGTGGAATTCCAAAGCTGAAAGGAGATCCACATTTCATATGTGGCCCTTGCAACAAAGGCAACAAGTCAAAACGTCTCATGGGCCTGTGACGATGTTCGCACTAGCCATGCACTTCAGCTAGTACATATGGATTTGATGGGTCCGATTCAAGTGCAGAGCATCTCGGGAAGACGATTCATCTTTGTCATGGTGGACGATTTCACTCGCTACACCTGGGTGCGATTTCTTCGTGAAAAAGCTGATACTCTTGAATGCTTTCGCATTCTTGCTTTGCAGATTAAAAGTGAAAAATGTTCAATCCAAGCCATTAGGAGCGATCATGGAGGAGAGTTTGAATGACAAGTTTGATCAATTCTGCGGAAATCAGGGCATTGTCCATCAGTACTCTGCTCCAAGAACTCAGGCAGAATGGTGTTGAAAGAAAGAACAGAACACTTCAAGAAATGGCGAGAGCTATGCTACATGGGAATCAAGTGCCACATCGGTTTTGGGATGAAGCTGTCAACACTGCTTGTTACATTATCAATCGTGTGTATGTCCGACCAGGGACCAGCAAGACTCCTATGAGTTATGGAAAGGAAAGCCCCCACTGTCAGCTACTTTCATGTGTTTGGGTGTCTCTGCTACATTCGAATGACAAGGATCAGTTGGGAAAGTTTGACTCAAAGAGTGATGAAGGGATCTTTCTTGGTTATTCCGGACACGATCTTGCTTTCCGTGTCTACAACAAGCGCACTAGATCAGTTCGGAAACAGTGAATGTTGTTTCGATGATACTTCGTTTCAACGCATCGATATGGTTCCTGCTCTCTGACAACGATCGGTAACTGATGATGAGAAGTCGAGAGCAAGCCTCTGAGAATTTCACGTCATGCCAGTCTGGACTGTCTTGAGCGAGCTTCCTCCATCTTCTCAAGTTCATCGGAATCACTCCTCAGGTGATGTTATCGGTGCGATTCAGGGGTAGAGTTACCAGGGGCAAACAGATTGACTTTGCTCAATTGGCTGGAAGGAAACAGAAGTCTGCAGTTCCAGGACTCTGTCTCTGGGACTCGAAATAGTTCATTTTGCCTGTTTTGTTTCCACTATGGAACCAAAGAATCACAAAGAGGCTCTTCGGGATGAGTTCGGATTGCTGCAATGCAAGATGAACTAGAACAATTCGAGCGCAGCAATGTGTGGGAACTCACTAAACGGCCAGCTAATGTCAACATAGTAGGAGAAGTGGATCTTCAAGAATAAGAGTGATGCCAGTGGATGCATTGTGAGGAATAAAGCAAGACTTGTGGCTCAGGGTTACTCTCAAGTCGAGGAGTTGACTTTGATGAAACCTTTGCTCCAGTAGCAAGGCTAGAATCCATCAGGTTCATGTTTGGTATGGCATGTGCCCTTAAGTTTACTTTACATCAGATGGATGTTAAAAGTGCGTTCTGAATGGAATTCTACAAGAAGAAGTGTTTGTGGAACAACCAAAGGCTTTGAGAACCCACAACACCCTGAACATGTGTACCGCCTGAAGAAAGCACTATATGGTCTCAAGCAGGCTCCAAGAGCATGGTATGAGAGGTTAACAACGTTTCTTCTGGATCAAGGGTATGTTCGTGGAAGTGTAGACAAGACACTGTTTGTTCTCAACAGCAACAATGCCTTGATGTTTGTTCAGATCTATGTGGACGACATTATCTTTGGTTCTACCTGTCAATCTCTGGTGCAAAGGTTTGTGAAGAACATGTCACAGGAGTTTGAAATGAGTATGGTGGGAGAGCTGAAATACTTTCGGGTCTGCAAGTAGAACAATCATCTCTGGGATATTTGTGTCTCAAGCACTACTGTTAAAGAACTGGTTCAGCGATTTGGTTTGGGGAAGAGTAAAAGCCAAGGTTCCTATGGGAGTCAATGACAAGCTATCAGATGAGGAAGGAGAGGATGTAGATGAACGACTATACGAGAAATGATTGGCAGCCTGCTACCTGCTGCTAGTAGACGACATCTGTCTGTCAGTGGGGATTTGCGCACGGTACCAGGCCAAGCCTAAGGTGTCTCACTTGCTGGCAGTTAAGAAGATCATCAAATATGTCAAGGGGACAGTAAACTTTGGTATTTCCTTCACCAAAGATACCAACACCAGTCTGGCGGGTATTGCGATGCTGATTGGGCAGGTTCGTGGATGATCGCCGAAGTACTAGTGGAGGATGCTTCTTTATGGGCAACAATCTGATTTCATGGCACAGCAAGAAGCAGAACAGTGTCTCACTGTCAACCGCTGAGGCAGAATACATTGCTTTGGGCAGCTGTTGTACTCAGCTCTTTGTGGATGCGACAAATGTCCTCGACTATGGTATGGATTCGACACCTTGTTAATTCATTGTGATAATTTAAGTGCTATAAACATCTCTAAGAATCCTGTCCAGCATTCTAGAACAAAACATATAGATATTAGACACCACTTTGTTCGTGAACTTGTTGAGGCGACTGATTGAGATAGACCATGTGAGCACTGATTTTCAATTGGCTGATTTGTTTACTAAGCCGTTGGATTTCAAAGATTCATAAATGCAGGAAGTCTATTGGTATCGTGAACTCTAACTATTTCTCTGAGTTGTGTTGGTCTAAGGCAGGAACTGGAACTAGAATAGATCATAGAAATCCTGGAATATATAGAAGATCAACATACGAAGAAGTGTGGAAATAGCTGCACATGTGCCGGTCTGTCCATCTGTTAAACGTTGTCATGATTAAGGAGGTCAAAGAGCTGTGAAGAGACATGCACAATCATTCAAAGTTTAACAACCTAAGAAATGATGAGTTTCAAATCAGTGGCTGACACAATCAAATGGTGTCACTGAAACTCAAGAGACTGCAGATCACCATAAGGCTGTTTGATAAATATATAAGAAAAAAAAAAAAAAAAAAAAAAAAAAAAAATGTTATGTGCTCTTGAAAGAGATGAACTCCAGCTGCCTTAACATGTTGGGATGGATTGTAGACTAAAGGCATGCCAGTGTGAAAGACTACCCACATGCAACAGTCCTCGATCTTCGACAATTCATTGAGGTTGTGATAGTTTCGGTGAAGGTTCGAACAAGTGGCGATACAACAAAGGCTGTTAGTGTTCATCTTCTACACTGATTTTAATAAAAAATAAAAAAATATTTAATGCTCATGTGTGTTTAATTCTCGTTCAGGGTCCCTCAGTTCTGTCATTAGTGGTTGTGTGTATCTTGTGGTTGATTCATGAATCTGTTAATGTGGACTGAAAAAGAGGAAGAATGAGATTGTTTAATGCATTAGTATTAACTGTGATTGATTGAATTAATGAGTAAATGCAGTCGAATGAGGAAATATGCAGTGTACACTTATGTTTCATTAAGTGGTTTGGAAATTCATAATACTTTGGGCCGAGTCTGTGCAGCCCATTGAGACTCACGGAGGTGTATAAAAGGAGCAGCTAGGGTTTTGGCGTTTTCCTCATCACCCTTGTGTTTTCAATCCTGTGTCGATTAATCTTCTGCCCAAATCTAACCTAATCTTCTCTTCTCTCTGTTCGATCAACGCTCTATCAACAATGAAGTCCATCTTTAGTGGATTCCACTATGACTCCAGCTCAGATGAGGAGCTGCACACCCCACCGTCTTCGTTGCCTCCGCCCACTCCACTTGCTCCGATCGATCCCGCGACTGCCATGGTGGTTTACCAGCCTCGGGAGGAGTCCGTCGCTGCATCTTCGCCTCGGGTGAATCAAGTTCTCTCGCCCTCTCACGGGAACCAAGAAACCTGCGACTCTTCGTCTTCTCCGCCGAAAGAGGTGACGTCTCAATTTCCGGTCGTCGATCTCACTGGTGATATCCCTGTTCCCACGGTGTCGAACCAGGGAATCTCGTCTCGTCTGCGTAAGAGACAATCAGCTGCGGATACAGATGGTCGTGAATCAAGCGTCCGTCTCTTCGTAAGGACAAGGGTATGTCCTCTCACGCGGTGCATCGTCTAAGGACTTTGACACAAAACGGTTCATATCTGCTGAGGCTGCTCGACGGTATGGTTTCTTCACCTCTCGAACCATTGCTGCTGAGGTTAACTATACCCAGGGAGTAGGTGTTTCTACTAGGGAGTTGCTTGATCAAGCTGGTCTGTCAAAACGGTCACCCAAATTGTTCCCTATGATCCGAGATTGTCTATGAGTTCTGGGCAAATCTTCCTACAGTCAAGATTGAAGGAAACTCGGTTGATGTGCTTGTCGAGAGATTGGATGTACGAGTTTTCCCCCAGCCGCATCAATGCTCTGTTTGGTCTTCAATCAGTTGATATTCGTGAACAAAAGCTACGGACGGCTGCGATTCTGGAGGAGGATCTCGCACTCTTTTTGCTGTGGCCAAGTGAAGACTTGCAAGCAACTTGTATCAACGGCGATTAAGGACCCAGTGATCAAGGATCTGAATAAGATTTGCTGCAGCAACTGGTCTCCCACGGTGAACACAGGTTACATTTCTGAACAGAGCCATGGTGATCTACATGATCATGCATCGTATTCCATTCGATTTTGGGAGAATGATCTACGAACAGATCATACAGTTGGGTCTGCAAGCTCAGTCAGGTTTTCGTCTACCTTTTCCGAGCCTTATTCATCAGCTCCTTGCAGCACAACGTCTGTTAGAGTCTTCAGCAACAAGACGTGAAAAAGACAAAGGGGAAGAACCGTGTCGCGTCCAGAGCCGACTATTCCTAGTGGTACATCTGCAGAGCGCAAAGCCATCCGGTTGGCGATCAAGATCCTGCAAGATGCTTTGAACGCGGGTAAGTAGTTTCGTACTTTGATATTCGTTCAACTTTCTGGTTTAGTTTATTGGTATTTTGACTAAACTGTGCCAAACAAGCAGGGGAGATGAGTCTGATTGAGGCTGAGGGGAGATTAAGCTATGGGGGAGCAGTTGTTTTTGTTTCTCACTGTTTTTATTGCTTTTATGTGTTTCTCCCCGTTTAAAAACTTGAGACCTGTTTTATTTTGTTTCTTAGCTTCGAACAATTTCTTAAAACAAGCCTTTATCAGTTAACCATCTTGTGTTGATTATTGCAATATTTTGTTAGTACGGTTGTTTTGGTTGTGTTTGTGTGTGCTTTTTCAGGTTTGATGTTGCGGTTGCTTGTGTGGCAAGATTCAGTCAAAAGGGGAGATTGAAAGTGCATCGAGCTCTGAAGGTGACAGGAGCCTGCGAAGTGTATCAGAGTGCTGTTTTGATGACGTGGAGTTTGAGCTGACGTGGAAGAAGATTATGGGAGTTGTGACAAGGAGTGTGTGAAGGAAGGAAGAAGAAGATCAAGATATACACGAGAAGATTGAGAGTATATTTGATCGAGAGGATTAGGGAGGATATTTCTTAGGATAAGGAATATTTCCTTTTAGTTAGGGATTCACCAAGATCTAGGTTAGAGATCGTGGGTGAAGGGTTTAAAACGACGAGGCTAGCCGCAGAGCTAGCACTCGGGGATTAAGTTTGAGAGATTTGTAAACCTTCGAGCAAAGAAAAAGAGCTTTGAAGGTGAGTGTGGTTTACTCTTTTAGATCTACACAGGGTGTTGTGTTAGATAGACAAGAGAGTAGGATTAGATTCATAACTTGTAAAAAGGTTTTTATAAGTTTGAATAGAAGCGTTTGCTTGGCGCGTTTCCAAGCAGTTTGAGTGATTTTCTTTCTCTATACCTTTACAGTAAAGACCCAATCCCAACTCGTATCACAATCTTGGAGAAGGATCATATGTGATCATGATCATTCTCCAGTTACGGAAGGGCTATATAAAGACGGAGTTTTGTACTACGGAGCTCGGTCCCATACCGACGAATCTCTGCTAATGAGCTTCAACTTGAGTTCTGAAGTGTTTACTGTCACTGAATTACCTGAGGGAGTCGACACACTAGTGGAGAAATTGGTGATTTTCAAAGGAGAAATTGCTTTGGTGAAGGATCCCCCTGCCAATGGATCGATTCAAATGATGGTTAGAAATGAAGTTTCAGGAAAATGGGGTATGGTCTCGTTTATGATCCCTCAGTGGAAACAAACTGTTGAAGACATGGTGTTTTATTTTATAGGTACCGTTGGAACACGAAAACTTGTTTTCGTGCCAGCCTACGCGCGTAAGGGATCACTCTTTGTGTTGTATTTCGATACAGCCACGAGAGATGTTATGAAGTATGAGATTAAAGGAGTTGTTGGAGATCAATTTCATTGTATTCGAACCTTCTTGGATCATACAGATAGTCCTCTGCTTTTGTGAAGAATAAGAGTTGGTCCACTTGGTAACATGAACTGGTTGGTTGGCTGGTTCAGTGTCTCGAGTAGTTACGTTATATTGTGGTTAATCTTTATGCTAAATAATAGTTGTCTCCCCAGTAGTACTAATCTTATTGGGATTGTTAGTTTTCATTTCTATTGTCCTTAATCTTTATCTATGCAAAACAATAATGTTCATCTTTACACTTTATGTATGCAAAATAATAAGGTTGGACCAATTCAGATGTAAAAGTTAATTAATAACGTTTCTTTATTCTCTGCTTTTGTGTATTGTTCTTTTACTGTTTGGCTGAACTTTGTAATTATGTGACGTTACTATAACCAATAAATAACACTCTTGAGTCTGAATAATATACTTTATAATAGTAACATTACATATTTACATCATTTTTAAATCCTGACATAAGCCAAACAATCCTCAACGAGTAGCCGGGCAAAAAATAAATCAAGAAATTTGAAATAATTGGTTACAAAATATTAGAGTGTAAAATGAAAACTTTTTATAAGTGAAAACGTCTTATTAATGTATATTTGAATTGAATTGATTTTGTGCATTGACGACTAGATGAATAGTGTGTACCATGAAAGAAAACCTTCCATGTCACGTTTGCCACCAAATATCTCTCTACTTAGTCATATAAATAAGTAAGTATTGAGGTGTGACTTCTTTTTTTTTTTTAATCTTGAAATTGTGTACTGAAAAACTTTTTTTTTTTTTTTTTTTTTGAAGTTGTTATCGATATTTTGACGTGTGATTCAATTGTATATTTGTATTCGAATAATTAAACTGTCCAAAACGTGTGTACGATGAAAAAGTGAATATTTCACATTCTGTTATCCAATAAACTCTATGCTAATTTTAGTAAGCTTTTAGCGTGTTAATTAAACATTTCTCCTTTTGGGTTTAAATGTAAATTAAGGATGAAATATAAAGTAAAGATGTTATACGACCCAACAAGTGACCACCCAGTCACACGTCACAACGTTTCAGTAACAAACTCTGAGACATTTTGACGTATGATTCAATTGTATTGGAATAATTAAACTATTAAAAACGTGTACGATGAAACTATGAAAGAAAATATGTCACAATCTAATGCTTGATATCCAATCAACTCTATGCTAATTTTAGTAAGCTTTTAGCGTGTGTAATAAACATATCTCCTTTTTTTGGGTTTAGATGTAAATTAAGGATGAAATATAAAGTAAAGATGTTGTACGCGTTATACGACCCAACAAGTGACCACCCAGTCACAAGTAACAACGTTTTCAGTAACAAATTATGAGATTCTCTTATAAATATCACATCTGCGGCGTGTTTAAGTCTTTATATCTCGAAACACATAACATAATATCATTAGACAACAAAACAAGAATGGACAGTTCAAGTTTCGATTTTGAATCACTTCATGAAGATCTACAAATGCAGATTCTGTCATGGTTGCCTCTGAAATCCTTGGTGAAGTTCCTCATCGTCTCGAAGAAATGGGCATCTATTATCCTTGGGGAACAATTTCGAAAAATCTACTTGAGCCGATCGATGACAAGGCCTCGACTGGTGTTCATGATCGAACGATATATATCACAGCCACCCGAACTTGAGAATTCGTGGTTTCACTCTGTTTATCAAGAGGGAAGACTTATACTCTTTTCACCTGACACTGAGGTGTTGTTTCACTCTGTTTATCAAGAGGAGAAACCATTGTTGTCGTCTGGTCAACAACAATTGCGTATTCCTCTTGATGCAATGGCTTCTCATATTTCTCAGCCCATCCGAGGTTTGATCTGTCTTCAGTTTCGAACTAAGTTTGCAATTTTCAATCCGGGTGCGAAAAAGTTACGGAAGTTACCGGAGATCCAAGCACATGAAGATGCTTGGATAACAAGTTTTCTCGGATACGATGAAGCTACGAATGTATTCAAGGTGTTATGTAGGACAAGCTTGATGATGTCAGGTCAAGAAACTAAGGAATATCATGTCTTGACGGTGGGATCAAGTAAAGAACCTTGGAGACGGATCACATGTAAGTATGATCATTCACCAGATATTGAAGGACTATGCAAAGAAGGGGTTTTGTACTATGGAGCCAGGTTCAGTATTGACAAATCTCTGGTCGTCATGAGCTTCAATTTTGGGTCTGAAGAGTTTAGTACCGTCATTGAATTTCCTAATGGATCTGCTCATCGCCGTTGGAAATTAGTGATTTATAAGGGGAACATTGCCTTAGTGGATGACTCTGAATTTGACAATGGAGTTGTGAATGAACCTAATGGGACTAAAGTTTTTCATATATTTGTTTTGGATGAAACCGCACGGAAATGGCGGGAAGATCGCATCGAGATTCATCGTTGGGAACAAAACGTTGGAAAAATGGAGCTTTCTTTCAAAGGTACAATTGGAACAGGAGAACTTGTCTTCGCACATTACGTTGACAGTAACGGCCGTGATCTCTTTGTGTTGTATTACGACACAGTCAAAAAAATTATCAGAATGTTTAATATTGGAAATGGAAGAGTGGTTGGCGACTATAATAATGTTCGAACGTTCTTGGATCATGTTGATAGTCTTTTCCTTATGTGAAGAACAAAGATTTGGTCCACAAAAAAAGATTATCAGAAACTCGTTGGTTGTTCTGTATCTCAAGTCCTAGCTATTGTCGTTAATCTTTACTTATGCTAGAAAATAATGTTGTCTCTCTTGTAGTAGTACTAGTCTTATTGGGATTGTTCCTTTTCATTTCTATTGTCGTGTTAACTTTATTTATGCTAAATAATAATGTTCGTTCACAGTTCCAGATATATCTTTAATTAATAACGTTTCTTATATACTCTGTTCCTCAAGCTATGTGAGCCTCTTCATAAAACAGAGTTATTCAACTTTTGGGTGTAAAACTTCTCATGCATTCATGAAATTTCTTCTTTTGTTTTTAGATGTGAATTTAACAGAATTAAATTGGAAACCGACATCTTTATTCTCATGCATATGAAGTTTTTTTTTTGTAAATCATGAATGCAGTTACAAATAATCAAATGTGAGTTATAGTAAGTTTTTAACGTATGGAACATATGATTTCTCCTTTCGTTATTAAGATTCAAGCATGCAATTTAATAAAGTTAGATTAAAGATTTATGTGCGTTACAAGACTCAACAAGTTACACTAAATTCTAAAGTCATAACATTGGTAACAAAGCCTGAGATTTCTTAAAAAATCACATCTGTGTTTTTTTCCTAGAACACATAATACATACATAAGAGAAGAACAAAAAAAAATGGAGAATTTAAACTTCGAAGCACTTCCTCAAGATGTACAAATGAAGATCATGTCACGGTTGCCGCTGAAATCATTGGTGACATGCATCTGCGTCTCGAAGAAATATGCATATTTAATCCGCACAAAAGCATTCAGAGATCTTTACTTGCACCGGTCGATGACAAGGTCTCGAGTGTTGTTCGTCTCGAGTGTAAGAATCCAGAATAGGAAAGCCGAAGCCTTGTTTCACTCTGTTTATCAAGATGAGGAACCATTGTTGTCCTCTGTTCAACAACATATACGTACCAACGAAGCAGAAGTACCACTTGATGAAGTTTCTCAACCCATCCGAGCTGATCTGTCTTCGAGGTGGTACTAATGTTGTCATTTAGAACCTGGGAGCGAAAAAGTTTCGGCGTTTACCTCAGATCCAAAGGCCTAACGGAGCATCCATAAGATGTTTTTTCGGATACGATGAATCTACGGATGTATTCAAGGTGTTATGCATTACACAGTTCGGAGATGGTAGGCGAACTAAGGAGTTTCATGTATACACGGTGACGGAGGGATCGGTTGAAGACTCTTCTTGGAGACGTATCACATGTAAGCATGATCATTCACCAGTTACTCAAGGACTATTCAAAGGAGGTTTCTTGTACTATGGAGCTCAGCCCAATAGTGGAAAATATCAGGTAATGAGCTTCAACGTGAGTTCTGAAGATTTCACTGTCATTGAAGTACCTGACAGAGGCGAAACCTCTACAGTTGATGATCATCGTTGGAAATTGGTGAATTACAATGGGGAAATTGCCTTAGTAGATGACTCTGTGTTTAAAAGTGGAATTGTCGATATATGGGACGACGATGGCATTGGAAGTTTTGTATTGTGGGTTAGGAACGAGATATCAGGAAACTGGGTGAGAAAGATCGTCAAGATTCCTCAATGGCTAGAAACTGTTGAACATCACAAGTTTTTTTTCAATGGTACCATTGGAACAAGAGAACTTGTTTTCGCACCATACTGTTGGTTAGAGGGACAAATCTTTGTGGTGTATTATGATACAGACACAACAAACCTCAGAAGATTTGAGATTGAAGGAATGGTTGATGGATGCTATTATGTTCGAACCTTCTTGGATCATGTTGATAGTACTTGGCTTATATATATGAAGAATAAGAGTTGATTGTTCACTCTCTCAACTCTCATTGGGATTGTTGTTTGTCTTCATTTCTAATTTTCATTCTATTGCGGTTAATCTTTTTTTTTTTTTTTTTTGTCAACCATTGGGCCACAACAGGCCGGCCCATTAGCCTAATCCCTACATTCGTAGGGAGCGGGACTCGATCCCGGGTGTGATGGTGCCTTGTGCATTAAGGACTTACCTTTGGCCACTGCACTAAGGATTCTATTGCGGTTAATCTTTATTTAAGCTAAATAATAATGATGTCTAGCTCTCATGTACTCATGTACTAGTGGTCTTATTGGGATTGTTAATTTTTTTTTCTATTGTCGTTAAGCTTTATTTTATGCTAAAATAATAATGTTGTCACTCGACTATATCTTATTGCGATTGTTCGTTTTTTCTTACTGTCGTTAATCTTTATTTTTTTTGCCATATAATTACAAAATTGGAGCTTCCTAATAAGTGCAAAGAGAAGGGAAAAAGTTCTTTAGTATAATAGTGTAATATTCTTTTCAACTAAAGAAAGTGACATTTGATTCGTAGAACAAAACGTTGCTAAAAGAAAAAACACAAGATTTCTAGCTATAATTCTATCTTGTAAACGCCAAGAGAGTAGCAGCCACCGACCTCTTACTCTCAAATAACGATTTTTCAGACCGAACCAACAACTATCTAAAGTCGCACTATCAGGACCATCATGACTCACGACCTCAGCCTCAATAACAAACCGGGCGGTCACAAGAGTTTCTCTTAGACAAGGCTTTGGAGTTTGGAGAACCTAAAATGGTTGGTGGTATAACATAAAACAAAGTGTAGCCAAAGATTTGGATTTGCAATTGTTACATTGCTTTTTGTTGCGATCAATCTTTATCTTCTGTTTTTGTTCATTGTTCGTTTACTGTTTGTCTGAGCTTTGTAACTCTCTGTGAACTTCTTTTACCAATAATAATAGAATCCTTTTTTTATATAACAAATATTCTCTATATAATATTATACTTAAGAATAAATAACATTAGGTCATTTTTTTATCAGTTTTCAATCCTAACACATAAACCAAACAATCCTCAACGAGTAACCCATTAAATAAAAAATAAAGAAATTTAAAAGAATTGTCAAGTAACTTTTTATGCGTACACGTAAAAACATTTCTTTCAAAAATTGTGTACAAAGAATTAAAGTGAATAGTGAAAAATTTCAAGAGGTTAAATTCTTTTTTTTTTTGAAAAACCTTAAGAAATTAAATTTATATCAGAATTTATTTTGTGCATTGACAACTATATTATTACGATGAAAAAACCTTGCAAGTCACGCTTGGTGTGGCTTACACCGAATCTCTATGTGAGTCTAGTAATCATCCTTCTCAATAGACAAAACAGAATTAAAGTGAAAACCTTTAAAAAAATGTTAACATGTTATCAATATTTTGGCGTGTGATAACTGTATTGGAATTAGAACTAAATTACTACTAAAACGTGTAAGATGAAAGCAAATTTGTCACTTTTCATGCATAGTATCTAGTAATCTCTAAGCTAATTGGCCAATAATTCTAGTAAGTTTTTAACGTGTGGAGCTAAACATTCTACTTTCGTTTTTTTGAGATGTATAGTATTTCATGATATGTAAAATAAAGATGTACGCGCTTTTACGACTCAACTAGTAATCATCACCCACACTCATAAGTTACAACGTTGGTAACAAACTATGAGACTACTCTGTTATAAATACCACATATGTGTGTTTAGTCTCTCTATATCTCAAAACACAAAATATCATTAATACAAAGAAACAAAAAAACAAGAATGGAGAAATCAAATTTCGAGTCACTTACTGAAGATCATCAAATGAATATTCTGTCACGGTTGCCTTTGAAATCCTTGGTGAAGTTCCTCCTCGTCTCGAAGAAATGGGCATCCATGATCCGCTCTACAAAATTCAATGTTGATTACTTGAGTCGATCGATGACAAGACCTCGAGTGATGTTCATGGTCCAACGATCTACATCACAGCCACCCGAACCTACGATGTTGTGGTTTGACACTGTTTATAAAGAGCAAACCTTAACAACCGAACCATCTTACACTGAGGTGTTGTTTTACTCTGTTTACCAAGACGAGGAACCATTGTTGTCTTCTGGACAACAACAATTGCGTATTTCTCTACATTCAAAATATGATGTTTCTCAGCCCATCCGAGGTTTGATCTGTCTTAGGTTACAAACTAAGCTTGCGATTTGCAATCCGGGTACGAGAATGTTTCATACTTTACCGGAGATCCAAGCGCCTGAAGATTCTTACTTAACAAGTTTTCTCGGATACGATGAAGCTACGAAAGTATTCAAGGTGTTATGTCTCACGCAGTTGAAGTCCGATGAACCATTAGGTGGAGCTATGGAATATCTAGTCTTGACGGTGAAGCCCGGTCAAGAAGAATCTTGGAGATCGATCACATGTCTGCATGAACATGTTTCACTACAATTTGGTGAAGGAATATGTAAAGGAGGGGTTTTGTACTATGGAGCTTATCGACCTCAACCAGATGAAGCTCAGTCCAATAGTGACAAATTAGTGCTCATGAGCTTCAATGTGAGGTCTGAAGAGTTTGCCGTCATTAAATATCCTGATTATGATTCCGATTATACAAATTGGAGATTTGTGTTTTACAAAGAGAAAATTGCCTTAGTGTCAAGAAAACTAGTTTGGTGTAAAAGGTTTTCTTATTCACGTCATTATACGGCACAGCCTATTTATACATTCGCCACATATGTTTAACCTAAGTACTTTACATAATTTACATCATAAGACTTATAGAATAAGATATTTACACTCTAAGGATCCTCTTCTCTCAATACCCCCCCGCAAGTTGGAGTATGGAGGTCACAAATACCCAACTTGGACAAGAATTCATCAAACTCTTTTCGACCAAGAGCCTTGGTAAGTATGTCAGCAAGCTGAATACGGGTGGAGACATGTTGAGGAGCGATCACACCACGAAGAATCTCGTCACGAATAAAATGGCAATCAGTCTCGATGTGCTTGGTACGTTCGTGAAACACCGGATTCTTGCTAATATGTATAGCAGACTCATTGTCACAGTGAAGCGGAACAGGATAGTTGCAGTCAACACCAAGAAACGTAAGCAACTCCCGTAGCCAAAGAATTTCACACACCGTTTCAGCCATGGCTCTATATTCGGCTTCTGCCGAAGATCGCGAGACCACATCTTGTTTCCGTGTCCGCCACGAAACCGGAGAGCCACCAAGCTGAATAATCCAAGCAGTTAGCGACCGTCGAGTAAGCTGACATCCCCCATGATCAGAATCACACCAAGCGGAGATACGCAAGTCAGTCCCAGCCCGTAACAGAATACCCTGTCCTGGATTCAACTTGAGATACCGAACCACCCGAAGTGCAGCCGCCCAATGAGCCGCCTTAGGAGCATGCATGAACTGAGATAAAACATGAATCACATAGGACAAATCAGGTCGTGTCACACTGAGATAGATAAGACGACCCACTAGCCGACGATAAGGATACGGATCCGACAAAGATTCACCGGGAGCCAAAGCCAGTGTATGATCTTGTTCCAAAGGATGAGAAGCTGGTTTAGAACCAAGTAAACCAGTATCGGTGATGATATCAAGAGTATACTTACGTTGACACAGATACATCCCCGTCGAGTTGCGGGCCACTTCAATGCCCAAAAAATACTTGGAGATACCAAGATCCTTCATATGAAAACACGAACTCAAATAATCTTTGAAGCCATTAATAACCACAAGAGAACTCCCAGTAATAATAAGGTCATCCACGTACACTAGAACATGGAGCCGTATATCTGCATCAGCATAGACAAACAAGGAGTAATCTTTCACACACTGCTGAAAACCATAGTCAAGTAACGCCGTAGAGAGCTTTGCAAACCAACAACGCGGAGCTTGACGAAGACCATAGAGAGATTTATGAAGACGACACACTTGATTCTTATCAGCAGTACGGAACCCCGGAGGAGGACGTATAAACACCTCTTCGTCCAAGTCACCGTGTAAGAATGCATTATGAACATCCATCTGATGCACTTCCCAATCGCGAGAAACAGCAACTTCAAGAAAAGAACGAACTGTCGCCATCTTACAAACAGGTGCAAATGTCTCATTGTAATCCAAACCTTCTGTTTGGTTGTTACCAAGAACAACCAACCTAGCCTTATACCGCTCGAGTGTACCATCCGATCGATATTTCAAAGTAAAAACCCACTTACACCCAAGGGCTTTCTTTCCCGGAGGCAATGTCTCGACAGTCCAAGTACCCCTATCCTCCAAAGCATCAATCTCACCACGGACAGCATCACGCCAACGTTCATCCTGAACCGCCTCGGCATAAGTACGCGGAATAACACCAGCCGTGATAGCAGCGAGAAAAGCCCGATGATGTTCAGAAAACTGAGCACAATCAACATACGAGTCAATCGGATACCAAGATGAATCAACAAATGAACTATCCGACCCGTTATGAGTAGTATTAGTCACATAATCATGTAACCGTGTCGATGGAATTTTCTGTCTGCAACCACGACCAAGAGGAATATCGACATCATTAGAGAGCTGATGAGGCTCATCCTCATCTTCATCCTCGGAGGAAACCGAAACCTCGACAATGCGAGGAGAGGAGTCTGGTGATGGAGACGAGATAGGAGGCACACGAGATGGAGAGGAAAGACCAGGAGAAGGACACTCAGGTGTAGGAGACGCAGGAGTCCGATCAAGAGACACCAACGCATTATCCGCAGGCGACAATGTCGCCTCTATTGGATCAGAAACAGGGACAGGAGGAATCAGAGAACCCTGTACCACATTATCCTCAAATAATGGTGAATGATTCGTAGGAGAGGACGGAGAACCAAATATGTCAGAAGCAGAAACCTCATGGGACAAAAACGGAAATTCCGTCTCACAAAACACCACATCACGCGAAGTAGAGATGACCCCAGTCTCAAGATTATAGACACGCCAACCCTTTTTCCCAAATGGATAACCAAGAAAGACCGACCTATGACTTCGAGAAGCAAATTTATCCCCACCATGTCGTTGATTATGGACGTAGCACAAGCAACCAAACACTCTCAAATGATTCAAAGGTGGAGAGCGTGCATACAGAATCTCAAACGGAGACTTACCATTCAAAATAGGGGTAGGTGTACGGTTAATCAAGTAACCCGCGGTAAGAGCACAGAAGCTCCAAAATTCAACAGGGAGATGGGACTGAAACCGTAAAGCACGAGCCACATTCAAAATGTGACGATGCTTGCGCTCCACCCGACCATTTTGTTGCGGAGTCCCAACACATGAGGTTTCATGAATAATACCTTTCTCCCTGAAGAAGTTGGTGAGAGAGATAAATTCAGAACCATTGTCACTACGTATTGTCTTGACTTTCTTGTCAAACTGTCGTTCAACAAGAGCAATAAAATTCCGAAGAGTGTTTGAAGTTTCTGTTTTATTCGGTAACAAATAGATCCAAACAGCTCTAGAATAGTCGTCAAGAATTGTGAGAAAGTAACGAGAGCCGCAGATGGAAGTAGTTCTGTAAGGCCCCCATAAATCACAATGCACTAATTCAAAAACCTCTGATGTTTTATTGATACTTAAAGGAAAAGGATCTCTTGTTTGCTTTGAACGAATACAAACGTCGCAAGATTTAAAATCAAAAGCACTACTAATACTAGAATCAGATCGATGTAGCATCTCCATAACTTTAGAGGCTGGATGTCCCAAACGACGATGCCACACATCTCCTGGTAACACGTCCACAGTTTGTGCCATCCTCGCAGCTGCAACTCCTCTAAAGAAATAGAGTCCATTCTGTTGTTCACCTGCCCCAATCAGCGTCGTTGTGATGCGGTCCTGAATGATACACAATTTATCAGAAATCTGAAAAAGACACCCACTATCCCGCGTTAACTGAGAAACAGAGATAAGGTGACACTGTAATCCATCAACAAAGAAGACGTTGAACAACTGAAGATGAGATCCTAAAGAAACTTTTCCATGTTTAGTCGTAACAGTAAAACGACCGTCAGGTAATTTGATGAACATTGGAGCCATTTCACTCACATCCGTGAGAAAACCAATATCACCAGTCATATGGTTCGAAGCTCCCGTATCAATTATCCAAGATTCGACAAAGAACTTACCCGAGAGACGATCACTAGCATCGGGAGAACGACCGCTAAGCACCGCACGCAAACGCTTCCATTCATCGTCCGTTAAACCACTAAAACCGATGCGATCCGCGTTCGTGATGGCTGACTCTGCAACAGGTGGAAGAACAGATGAACTTACTTGATTCACACGAGCAGGTTCCACCCGAGAACCAAACGATGAAGGTTGCTGAGATGCTGTCGTCGAACGACGATCACTAGGCGAGCTGCTAACACCACTCTGTTTTGAAACAGGTTGTTTAGAGCGAGGTCTATCTCCCCACCACCAGGGATATCCAATCTTCCTGAAACAATTCTCAGCCAAGTGACCATTCCTTCCACAGCTAGTACATACCGCAGAAGGATCGCGCAACTCCGTTTGCGGTCGAGAGCGTGACACAGTTTGTACCGCAAAACTAACCCCATCCGTACGGTCGTCAAACGTTCTCGCAGCTCTTCTCGATTCCTCATCTTGGGTCACCACTTGATACGCCTCATCAATGGTCGGAAGAGGATCACGAGATAAGAGAGATGATTTGACAGCACCAAAAACAGTCTCATCCAAACCCATCAAAAATTGATGAAGTTTGTCCTCCTCTCGTTCCCGCGCAATTTCTTCTATGGTCTTGGCACGCTGGAAATCAGCAAGACTAGTCCAAAGCTTCGTAAGTTTCCCGTAATAAGCTTCAACAGCCAGTCCTTTTTGTTGACAATTTGCCAACTCAGTCTTAAGTCGTTGAACCCGTTGCCCATTCTTCACTGAGAAACGCTTCTGTATGTGCGTCCAGAGATCATGAGCTATTTCATGATGAGACAAAGAACTGCTCAAATCAGGAGCAACCGTAAGCTTGATCCAAGACACTACCATGGCATTATTTGCCCACCAATCTTCAATATCCTCCGAATCATCTGCAGGTTTGGGTATGGTACCATCAGCAAACCCGAATTTCTTCCGTGCACGCAACGCAAGCCGAATATTCAAGGACCACTCGTCATAGTTCGGACCACGCAGCTGAGGTTGAGAGATAACAGAACCGGGATTATCACCAGAACTAAGATCATATGGATCAATCCTTCGTCGTGATGATTCGGTCCGTACGCGAGCAGTCTTAGTAACAGAGGATTCTTCACTCATCGTTTAGAGAAGAATAAGAAAGTAAATCGATTAGAATAGATCGAATTACCTAGGTCAAACAAGGAGAAGAAAATAAATCAGATCAGATAAAAGAGCCAAGATCGTAGACCTAAAATTTTAGGTATTGCTCTGATACCATGTCAAGAAAACTAGTTTGGTGTAAAAGGTTTTCTTATTCACGTCATTATACGGCACAGCCTATTTATACATTCGCCACATATGTTTAACCTAAGTACTTTACATAATTTACATCATAAGACTTATAGAATAAGATATTTACACTCTAAGGATCCTCTTCTCTCAATACTTAGTGAATGACTCTGACTTTGACAAAGAAGATGTGGATGATGAACCGAACTTGGACAATGAAGCGGTGAATGATGAACCGAATGGGACTAAAGTTTTTCATATAATTATTTTGGATGAGAGTACGAAAAAGTGGGAAAGAACCCCCATAAAGATTCTTCACTGGGAAGAAGCGGTTGGAGAGAAGGAATTTTATTTCCAAGGTACCATTGGAGAAAACGAACTTGTTTTTGCACAATACTCTACCAAACGTGGCGGCCCTGACTACTGTGTGTTGTATTACAATACAGAGACAGAAAGTTTCAGAAGGTTTGAGATTCAAGGAGTGGTTGGCAATGATAAAACTGTTCGAACCTTCTTGGATCACGTTGATAGCCTTTACCTTATGTGAACAACAAGAAATGGTTCGCTGATTATGATCAAAGACTCGTTGTCGTTAATTTCTTTACATATGCTAAATAAATAAATAATAATGGCGTGCCTCTAGTTATAGGTCTTATTGGGATTGTTCGTTTTCATACCTATTCTCGTGTTGACCTTTACTTATGCTAAAATAATAATGTTCTTTCAGTTCAGATATTTTATACTATGTTTCTAAACAATAAGTATGTTGTCGTGTTAATGTTTATTTGTGCTAAAGAATAATGTTCGTTCACAGTTCATATATGACTTTTAACTTTTAAGTATTGACGTTTCCATGCTCTGTTTCTCAAGCTTCAAAGTCCATTCATAAAACAGAGTTATTCAACTTTTGGGTGGGAAATTTTTCATGCATTTATGAAAAAAAAAAAAAAAAAAAGAACTGGCAAGTAAGTTTGTATACGTAGACGTGGAAACCAAACTACTAATAAACTTTTTTTAAGTGAAAACCTTTTAAAAAAATAATGAACTTGTTAATTGTATTCGAAGAACCAAACTACTAAAACGTGTAAGATAGATGGAAACAGATGTGGCACTTCACTTTCATATGTCAAAGGAGCTGGCGGCAACTACGACGAGTTAAAGCGAGATAGAAAAAAAAAAAGTTTTTACTCCTTGCCAATTTCTTCAACCGTAATTAATGTATTGCTAATCTTCACTAAGTCAGAATAGTCAGTAACAAAAGATATATGTTATCATCTTCTGCTAGTTGATCATACAAATCATGTCCTAATTCCTAAATGAATGTTTCTAATTCGAAATGTATTGGAGGGCGACTTCTTCATAATTACGATCTCCCATAAGAGTTTTAGTTTCTAATTAGTGAAAGTATGAAACTAAATGCTCTGTAAACAATTCTCAGCATGGTTACGTTTTATTGTAAATTAATCTAGTTATTTATATACTTTTGTATTCATTCAAATACAAATAGTTAATTTACTAAGGAAGCCTTGAATGCAAATATTGAAGGAATTTAAGCCAATTTTCTAACCATGATTATGCTTTGTTTTTTTTATTCAAGTTATTACATAATTGCTTAAGCTGAAATGCATTAAAACAAACCATGTAATCGATGTAAAACGTCAAAAGATGTAAATTATGTTGATAACTAATAATATATTGTCTCATGAGAGACAAATAAATAAAAATGTTTTTTCTCATTAATTAGTAAAATGATACTAAAAATAACATTGATGAACATTCGACGCTATATATACATACAAAAATCCTCATTAAAAACCCAATTAAGTAGTCAAAGTATTAAAAAATGGAGAGTAAAATCCTTTTCATGACATTTTATTTTTGTTTTGGTTTGGTAAGTGTGCTCGATCACTCGAGCTCGTAGTCACAAGCACTGACCCATGCTTAAATGCTACCAACAAGCCACTAGCGACAAGCACATTTTCATGACATTTTCTGTAACCATTGTTTTGGTATCACTTTCTCATCTAAGTTTTGCTATAGAAGAGAATAATCACGAACCACTCATGTCAAAGAACGAGATTGATGCGGCGATCTGTGCAGTTTCACCGAGTGCGCGCGATCATAATAACAACATTCTTCGTAAACAGATTTTAAGAAGTGTAGTACAAAAGATGAGAAACAAAAGTGCAATTTCTCCAATAAAATGTTTAGATGAAGTGTTCGCTGAAATTCTTCGGAATAAAATTGCTTCAAGAAAATGTTGTCTAAGGATAGTGAACGCTGGAAAGGAATGTCACATGGAATATGCAAAATTATTTTTTCAAATTAATAATATAAGATGTTATAGTTCTGAAAGCTTTTTGAAAACTAATAAAGTGTGGAACAGATGTTCTACTGAAATTTGTGTTCTTTCACCTTTTTCTCGTTAAAAAACGTAACTAAATTATTTTTATTACATAATAGTTTATATTGTTATTATACCAAAAAAATTATTATATAATGGTTTAAATAGCTCATACTATACTAAAAATTGAATAATAATACCAATTAATTCGATTCGGCCTTTATTCTTAAAAAGAAATTATAGTAACAAAATCTACTTATAGTTGGTGCTTCACGTTATGATTGGTTATCGCCCTAATTATAAGCAATTGACACGTCAAATGTCGCTGAAGCAATAACATTTAGCGGTGCCGTGCGTGTGCAAGATTTCGATTAGGTCTTCATCTTTCTCACGAGGAGGGTTTGTAAAGAAAGGGTCCGTATTCATTGGTGTTAATGTATATATTGGTCTTGAAGGTAAAAATGTTGAAGGAGACAAGATCCATGTTTTCTATGGCCACTCTTAACCGCTCCAGATTTATATCAAATAAAGCTGCATGGGGGTCATAGATAATGTCAAGCGACGAGGTCATGAGGTAAGACATAGACACAATGCGTATAACGAACCTTACCTTCTTGGATCATGTTGATGCACTGATTATAAGAAACTAGTGCTTGGTACTCTCGTCTTATTGGGATTGTTGTTACTTGTTAGTCTTCATTTCTGTTTTTTTTTTCTATAGTGGTTATTCTTTATTTAATTATGCTAACTAATAATGCAGTCTCTCATGTAATGTACTACTATTGTGGTCTTATTGGGATTAATTAATGTTAGTTTTTCATTTCTATATATTGACGTTAAGTTATAGAAATGTTAGTTTGAGTATATTAATTTTATGCTATATAACAAAACTGAAGCTTCCTAGCAAGTGCAAAAGAAAAAAAGTAGGAAAAAAGGGTGAAAAATAAAAATTGTTTAGTGAAACTACAAAAACGTGTACAGTGAAAGTAAATATATACTGTATGTCACTTTAATTTTCATGCATGGTACCCAATAATCTGTATTCTAATTGGACAATAGTTATAGTAAATTTCTAACGTGTGGAACTGAAATTTCTTCTTGTGTATTTAGATGTAAAGCATAATATATATATATATATATATATATATATATATATATATGTAACAAACTCTGAGATTCTTCTTATAATAGATATTGCATTTGTGTGTTCCGAAATTTGAACAACATTACTGAAATAATTAGTATATATAAAAAAAATATATTTAGTATATTTAAGTCTGATATTTTTTGGATATATTGACGACTTGAGGTGAACTAATTAAACGTGTAATGCGTATATGTATCTCTATGTTAATTATTAGTCATAGAAACGAGTAAGTTTTTGAGTTTTTTTTTTTAATTTCCTTGAAATTATGTAGAAAATAAAAAACAAAATAGTTATCTAAAGTTTTAGTATCCAATAATCTATACTCTAATTGGCCAATAATTATAATTATAGTAAGCTTTTAGCGTGTGGAAACTGTAAATTTAATCTTTTGTGTGTTTTTGGATGTACTAGACGCGTTTTCACGACTCAACAAGTTAAACTAAAGTGAACCACTTACGTTACGTCGTTAGTAACAAGCAAAGGTCTTGCTTGGAAATTCTTTAAATACCACACCTCTGTTAAGTAGGTCTTCATATCTCTCAAACACACGAAAAAAAAAAACAAATATCATTACAGAAGAAGAACAAAAGAAAAAGAAAAAAAAAACACAAGAATGGAGAAATCAATTAGTTTTGAAACATGTCCTGAAGAGCTACGAGAAGAGATTGTGTTACGGTCACCTTTGAAATCCTTGGCGAAACTCGTCGGCGTCTCAAGGAAATGGAGTTCCATCATCCGTGGAGAAGACTTCAAAGCTCGTTACTTGAGCCTATCCAAGGAAAGGCCTCGAGTATTGTTGGCCGCCGCTGAAATAATAAAACTGTTACCAGACTCGGCCGCCACTGAAGAAGAAGAAGAAGTCTGGTTATCAGTGATGTTTCGCTCCGTTTATCAAGAGGAGGAACCATTGTTGTCGTCTGGTCTTCAAGAGATACGTGTTCGTGTTCTTGGTGCAACGAGCTTTAGGGCTTGTCAACCCATCCGAGGTGTGATCTGCCTTCACTTTACAACCAATGAGATTGTGATTTTCAATCCTTGTACGGGGAAATCTCAGACTTTACCAGACATCCAAGCGGATGCGAACCATTTCCTAGTAAGTTTTTTCGGATACGATGAAACTAGGGATGTGTTCAAAGTGTTGTGTATGGCGCTTGATGGACCATTCGGAGATCGTCCTAGAGAAGCTCAAATATTAACGGTGCGACCGGGTCAGGAACTATCTCCCTGGAGGTGGATCAATTATCAGTATGATCATCCCCCATCTACAGAAGGGCTATTTGAAGGAGGTTTCTTGTACTTTGGTGCGCAGTGCAAAGGTGGCCAAGAATCTGTAGTTATGAGCTTTAACATGAGTTCCGAGGAGTTTACTGCCGTTCAAGTACCTGAGGGTGTGAATTTCCGTGGAGGATGGAGCCTGGTGAAATACAAAAAGAAAATCGCGTTATCTCGCATGGTTGACCACAACAATGGAATATTGCAGCTGTGGGTTAGGAAAGCAACGGAAGGATGGTCAAGCGAAAGCTTTATGATTCCTGATTGGAAAGACAATGTCGGAAAGACAAGGTTTCATTTCAAAGGAACCGTTGGAAAAAGTGTACTTGTTTTCTCTCAAGTATCATTCGTGGAGGATTCACGTTCAACTTCTTTGCTTTATTTCGATGAATCAACCCAACGTCTCCGACGCTATGAGTTTCAAGACCTCTATGATGCTCCTCCTCTGGAACTTCCATATCCTGCGGTTCAACTTTATCTCGACCATTGCGATTCGACCTGGCTTCTCTGAAGATAAAGTATAAGTTAACTGGGATTAATTAATGTTCGATTTCATTTCTCTATATCGTTGGTTAATCTTAAATTTATGCTAAAAATAATAATAATGTTGTCTCTCGAAAAACACTATACCTTATTGGGATTATTTGTTTTCATTTCTATTGTCGCTAATCTATATATTTATGCTAAATATATTAATAAATAATGTTCCAAACGTTTAATGGTTTTCCTCCCTTCCAATTTGTTAATTTATTAAAAAAATATTTTCAACTACAGAAAGTGACATTTGACTCCTAAAACAAAAAGGTTGCTAATAGAAAACAAAAAAACAAAACATAAGATTTCATGGCGGTTGAAATGAGTGTTCGAAGAAGCGGAAACTAAACAGACAAGTGGCGATTTGAATTCTACTGTTGGTTGCATCCCTGCTTTTGTTTAGCGTTCTGTTTAAATTGAAATGTGCGACTCTGCTAATACTTTAACTAATAATAAAAACAACTATGAATAGAAGTATACTGTACTTAATTGTGTACAAAGAATAATAGTGAAAACTGAAAACGTGTTAGATGAGTAGATGTGTAGGATTAACACAAAACCTTTCAAGTCATGCTAAATTTAGTCATAAATATAAGTTTTATTCATGCAATTAAAAATAATTAAAATTAAAGTATTATCTTATATTTTGACGTGTGATTTAAATTGTGTAGGATGTAAGAATGTAAATTTCATGCTTGGTATCCACTAATCTATATGCTGATTAGCCAACAATTTTAGTATCTTAATTGTGGAACTAAAATTTCTTTTTTTTTATTTTATTTTTGGATAATGTAAAGCATGAAATAAAATATAAGATGTACGCGTTTTACAATCTCAACAAGTTAAACTAAAGTCACAAGCGTTGGTAACAAACTCAGATTTCTATAAATATATATCACTTCTTTCTTCTTTGATCATAACCACAATTTGTCTAAAACACATAATATCAGAATTTATTTCGTGCATTGACGACTAGATTAGTAGGATGAAAGAAAACCTTGCAAGTCATCATTCTTAATAGATCATCCAAAACAGAATTAAAGTGAAAACCTTTAGAAAGTAACATTTGACTCGTAGTTCTTTCACAGATCAGATTGACTAAGTAGTAGTAACGTTTCTTAAGCTGTGGTCGCCTTTTTAATTTCATGAAACAAAGTTATTCAACATTGTTGATCAAAAACCAAAAAAAACAAGTCACTCAATTTTGTGTGTGAAATTTCCAATGCATGCATTCAAAATCTGTTTTAGATATGGCCTTGGAGATTAAATGACTGGGCCCTTTTTAATATAGCTCATAATTTCAAATAAATAAATAATACTGCAATATACTTTTCATATATATATATATATATATATATATATAAATCTAAACTTTTTGAAACATTATTTTAAATTGTATATGATATTGTTAAAATCTTCTTAGGTTTAAGTTAACTTAGTAAAGGTAGAAACAACATCAAAAAATCAAACTTGAAAGAGAAATCCTTGTTGGGAAATATAAAATCATTGTCACTTGAGACTGTAAAATTTACTCTGTCTTTTGCTACTCGTAATTCTTATAGAAAAATTAACAAAATACACATCAAAATATTTTTATATTAAAAAATCAATCTCTTTTTTAATAAAAAGGAAGTACACAACATAGTTTTTGTAAACTTTATATTTTTAATAAATGGTTACAAATTGTTACAAATATGTTTTAGATTAATCCATATATTAATATTAATGGTTACACATAAATATTAGGGATATTCCAAATTAATAATTGATATATTAATGGTAAAAAATAAAATCATGGATATTCCAAACTGTATTTTTGGAAGATTTTAGTCTTATATCACATTGTTTCCAAAGATCTTTAAACACAATATTACAATTTATTTTTCACAGATTTTATAGATAGACCACAACGTTAACCAAATATAGATTACGAAATTGATAGATTGATTGGTTACAAATTAAATAGTGGGTTACAAATAAGATTACGAAATAAAATTTAACCAGTGATATAGCACGGATAATTATCTAGAAACATGAACAATATAAAACTTACAAAATATGTGCTTTTTTCAAACCTTCATATTTAACATATGATTTTATTGCATAATGTTTTATCTAAAAAAAACATTTAAAAACAATAACATAACATTTATTTTATATAAAAAATACAATATAAATAAAATAATTTTCAACCCGTACTCTAGCACGGGTCTTAATCTAGTTAGTTCCTTTATTTGGAAATTGCATAGCCACAATTTACACAAACTGGATATATACTTTTATACAGTCTAACTTAACATAAAAGATTCAACTATAGAATTCGCCATTTTTAAGTATTTACTAATTAAATTGAAAATTAAGAAGTAGGACTATTCTAGAACGACTAAAAGACAGATTAAAAATGTCCAAAATTAATTAATTATTTACTTAAATTGCCACTGATAATATGTGTAAATTGTGTTTAAGTGCAATTAGAAAGGATAATTTTGGAATTGAATAATTGAAGTCAAAATCATTTTTTAAGAAAATCAAAATCATTAATTTGTATCGGTAAGTTGGGTAGATTAGGAATTGATTCTGAGACATATCACATGTGGTGATTATGTGGTGATGTTGTCTACCACTGGTCAAACAGTTTGTAAGAAAGTTGTTTGAGAATATTACTCTCATGTAACTCTTTGTTTTAATCTCTCACTTTGTGTTTAGCTTACGGCTCTCTCTCTTTCTTTCGTGCTGGGGGTTCTTTGTCCCGTCTCTGTTCCTTTGATAACAATCATCGCCGAATTTGTAGCAAGGAAATGGGTTACAATCCAATTAAGCCCAATTGACTTCTCTCTCTTTTGGATATGGCCTTAAACTAAATGATTGATGCCCATAACTAATCAGACAGTTTATATAGCACTATTTTCGAGTTAACCTTTTAAAAATTGCTCATAGTTTCAAATAAATAGAAATTACAATATACTTTTAAAAATATATATAAATCAAAACATATTTTTTTAGATTATTCTTTTTAAATAAAATATATGATTGATAAATACTTAAAAGGTTTGATTTCACCAAGCGAAAATGGGGATACTCTGGTGTAATGGGGTACTATGGTGTTTGAATTTGTACTATAACATGCACAAACAAACATAAATTAAGTAATGTGACCACTGACCTCTGATTCTTTATGGTATGGAGCCAGTGGATTTTGGGATGTGCTTTTGCACCTCGATGTCTCAGAGATTATTAAAGGTGTTAGCGTAGATATAGGTGTATCTCTTATTTGTGTATATCCCATATCTTTACCAAAGATATGATGTTATCTCTTGTATCACTATAAATACATTATCAATGCATAGCTCTCCATTGACGGAGATTAACACAATTACATGGTATCAGAGCTAAGCTAACTTCAAAAGCTTTTCTTTCCGATCCTACTCCGCTCTCTTCATCTCTCCGTCGCTCTTCTTATTTTTCTTTTCCCTGTTTTTTCTTTGTTTTCTTTCTTTTTAAACGTGTAATCGGTGAAGATGACTGGCCCCTCTCAAACTGCCGTCACTCCCAACACAGACAAGCCCTTTCGAATCGCACAGATTCGAGGCTACATCCCCATCCAGCTTGACATGAACAAGCTCAACTATGATGTATGGCGCGAGTTTTTCGAAACCCATTGCAGCAGTTTTGGTGTTTTGGGACACCTCGATGGCTCCTCCGTGCCAACCGCTGATGATGAATAACAGTGGAAAGAACGTGATGGGCTTGTAAAAATGTGGATTTACGGCACGGTGTCTGAGCAGCTTCTCGACACCATCCTCAAAGCCAAATCCAAAGCACGTGATATATGGATCACGCTTGAAGATTTGTTTCGTGATAACAAAGAGGCACGGTCGCTCCAATACGACAATGAACTCCGCAGTCTTGAGATCGGTGATATGAATATCACCGACTACAGCCACAAATTGAAGTCTCTCTCCGACCTGCTAGCCAACCTTGATTCACCAGTCTCTGATCGGTCGTTAGTGATGCATATGCTAAATGGTTTGTCTGACAAATTCGATAGCATAATCAATGTTATTCAACATCAGACTCCATTCCCTTCGTTCACTAAGGCACGATCGATGCTCATCATGGAAGAGAAGCGCCTTGACAAACAAGTTAAAACTGTCGCACAACATCCCACCAATGCTTCCTCCCCTACGGTGCTGTTCACCCACCAGGATCAACAACAACAACCCACCAACTCGCAGCAATACAACGGTCACAACAACAACACCAACAACTCCGGTCGCGGCTACAACAACAACTCTCGAAACAGAGGACGCGGACGCAACAATCGTGGGCGTGGTCGAAACAACTGGACCAACAATCAGTTAGGTTATCCTCCTCCGTGGGGATACAACCAACCTCCCTGGTCGTATCCGCAGTCATATGGTGGACCACCTTCGTATGCACCTCCAATGTTGCATCACGCTTACCCCCCACCTTATGCTGCACCCGGTGTTTCCCCTGCCTCTTTCTCTCCCACTCGTCCACACGGTGAAGCTCACTATGTTCAACACGCCTATCCGCCACCGCCGATAGCTAGCACACCAACGCTCACTGCTTTGCCACAAGCATTCAGCACGATGACTCTGCAGGATCCGGCAGGCCACTCTTGGGTCATGGACACCGGGGCTACTGATCACGTTGCTACTAGGACAGGTATGCTACGTTCCCTTTTTAATAAAAGCATTGTTCCTTCTCTTATTGTTGGTAATGGTTCATCTGCCCCTGTCACCCATACCGGCTTCACAACCTTACCCTCGACCTCTCGCCCTCTCCACTTAAACAATGTCCTTGTCAGCCCCACCATTGTCAAAAACCTCATATCTGTTCGCCGGTTTGTTATTGACAATTTGTGCTCTGTCGAGTTTGATCCTTTTGGGTTTTATGTTAAGGACCTGCGGACGCGGACCAAGCTCCTACGCTGCAACAGTGACGGACCGTTGTACACCGTCACGCCACCAGCTCCACCTGCTCTCGCTATTTCAGTTCACACGCCTACCGGTGAATTGTGGCATCGCCGTCTCGGTCATACGGGATCCTCTCTTCTTATGTCTTTAGCATCTTCGGGTTGTATTTCTTTTTCAAAGACCGACTTGACAACTTTGTGTCATGCGTGTCAGCTAGGCAAACACGTTCGTTTACCATTCTTTAATTCAACTTCAACAGTTTCCAAACCTTTTGAACTAGTGCATTCAGATTTATGGACATCCCCTGTTCCAAGTTTTAGTGGTGTTAAATACTATCTCATATTTCTTGATGATTACAGTCACTTTGTGTGGGTCTACCCTCTCAAGAGGAAAAGTGATGTGTTTAGTCGGTTCCTCCATTTCTCAGCCATTGTCCGGACTCAGTTTCATAGTGGTATTTCATTTCTACAATGTGACAACGGCGGCGAATATAACAACCGACAGTTCCATGATCACTTTGCTACCACCGGTACCAGCTTCAGGTTCTCATGTCCACACACCTCTCAACAGAATGGTAAAGCTGAGCGGATGTTGCGAACCCTCAACAACTTGATTCGCACTCTCCTTGTTCAGGCTCACATGCCACTCGCTTATTGGGTGGAGGCTCTTCACACAGCCGCACACATACTCAACCTCTTACCCTCCGCTGCCATCAACAATGACGTACCGTTCACACGTCTATTCAACAAGAGGCCGAGCTATGACCACCTTCGCGTTTTTGGCTCTCTATGTTATCCCAATCTGCTCGCTACCACTGCTCATAAGCTCTCCCCACGATCCACCGCATGTGTCTTTCTCGGTTATCCCTCCGATCACCGAGGGTTTCGTTGCCTTGACCTACACTCCAGAAAGATCATACTCTCTCGCCATGTCGTGTTCTACGAGAACGTGTTTCCCTTCGCTACAACGCCAGCTTCGAACCCACCAGAGGAGATTTTTGTTCCAATGCCTCCTATCCTCCGACCACCTTCACTAACCCCGGCCTTACCACACAACCCGGTAGCCCCTCCGCCCGTTGCACCGCCAACTCCGGTTGCACCACCACCTGCGCCTACTTCATCTCATCCGATGATAACACGCGGCAAAGCAGGCATTGTCAAACCTATCAATAGACTATGTCTCCACACCTCTTCCGTCTCTCCTTTACCTTCTCCTTTACCTTTAAACCACATACAGGCGGCTAAGGATCCAAATTGGAATCCGGCAATAGGAGAGGAATACAGTGCTCTTGTTAAAACGGGGACGTGGTGGCTTGTCCCACGGCCCAAAAACACTAATATCATTCGTTCTATGTGGTTATACAGGCATAAGTTCGACTCCAATGGCCGGTTATCTCGCTATAAGGCCAGACTGGTTGCTAACGGCAAGTCACAGCTTCCCAGTGTCGATTGCGATGAGACGTTCAGTCCGGTGGTCAAACCGGCTACCATCCGTGCGGTCCTACATGTGGCTACAGCGTATGATTGGCCTCTCCGTCAGCTCGACGTCAAGAACGCGTTCCTCCATGGTGATCTTAAAGAAACGGTGTACATGCATCAACCGCCGGGATTTAAGGACAAAAGCAAGCCGGATCATGTGTGCCTCTTACGACGGTCTCTCTACGGCCTTAAACAGGCCCCTCGCGCTTGGTACACTCGGTTCTCCGCGTTTGCTACGAAGTTCGGTTTCCATCAAAGCCTATCAGACTCATCCTTGTTCATTTGTCCTCGTGGCAAGGACATTGCTTACCTGTTACTCTATGTTGATGATATTGGACTCACAGCCTCATCGACGACACTTCTTAATGAGATCATTTCGGCCCTGCACTCTACTTTTGCCATGACTGATCTCGGGCCTCTTCACCATTTCCTTGGTATTTCCATCGTCCGGAATGACAAAGGTACGTTTCTCCATCAACAGAATTACGCGGCGGATATCCTTCATCGTGCCAACATGACGGAGTGTAACCCCTGCCTTACTCCGGTTGATACCAAGCCTAAGCTTGCTGAGCTCAACTCCGACAGCCCTCCGGTCAAGGATCCTACGATGTATCGGAGTCTTGCTGGTGCACTACAATATCTTACATTCACCCGTCCAGATATATCGTATGCTGTTCAGCAAGTGTGTCTCTTCATGCATGACCCGCGTGAGGTTCATTTCAATGCTTTGAAACGTATCCTACGCTACATCAAGGGCACAATTTCGCATGGCCTTCAACTCTACAGATCATCTCCTACGGCCATGGTTGCTTACTCCGATGCGGACTGGGCCGGCTGTCCATCGACCCGTCGCTCTACATCTGGTTACTGCGTGTTTATCGGACCCAACCTTATCTCTTGGTCGGCGAAACGTCAACATACGGTCTCTCGATCCAGTGCTGAGGCAGAGTACAGAGGCGTTGCTAATGTTGTTGCTGAACTGGCGTGGCTTCGCAACTTGTTTGTGGAAATGCGGGTTCCGGTACCAAAGACTTCCCTAGTCTTTTGTGACAATGTTAGTGCCGTTTACCTTGCCTCTAATCCCGTCCAGCATCAACGCACCAAGCATGTGGAGATTGACATTCATTTTGTCCGTGAACGTGTTGCTCTTGGTTATATTAAGGTGTTTCATGTGCCTTCATCCCTCCAGTATGCCGACATCTTCACCAAAGGGTTGCCTACTACACGCTTTCAAGATTTTCGGTCCAGCCTGAGTGTTCGGGAACCTCCAGCTCCGACTGCGGGGGGGGGTGTTAGCGTAGATATAGGTGTATCTCTTATTTGTGTATATCCCATATCTTTACCAAAGATATGATGTTATCTCTTGTATCACTATAAATACATTATCAATGCATAGCTCTCCATTGACGGAGATTCACACAATTACAAAAAGAACTTCAAGAAATCGTAGAATTTCTACCCTTAAAGATGCTTTAACGGTTATCACTATCTTGTCATGATTTGCTTTCTAATTGCTGCTCAGTAACTAGTGATCCTTCATCTTGAATCATCTAGTTGATATCAAACTTAGTTCGGAAAGTGATTCTTGATGCTAAAGTTGGACCGCTAATGTATGAAAAGGGACTGACACAAGACATTCTTTCTGTTGTAAGTATTATGTTATCACATATCAGAGCTCTTGAAGAGCTTTGTTTAATCGTCTCTCTCCTTGTATCTCACAACTATAATCTATATATATAAAGTTAACTTTGCTCACTCCTCCTTCCTCCACATCAGCATCCAACTAATCAACTTTTTTTACATAAAAAAATTATTTTTAATATGTATTCATTGCATATTTATTACTTATATTTAATAATAATAAAAAATAAATAAAAAACGAATTAACTAAAATTAATTAAATTTTAAAATAGTATAAAAATAATATACTTTTTAGTAAATAATAAAAAAAATAACTATCTAAAAATAAATTAAGTAAAATAAATAAAAATATTAAAATAGTAAAAATAATACTATAAATTTATTTAGTAATAATGTTATTATTAAAATTATAACCAAAAAATGATTATATTCCAAAATTTAGAATAGGTTAATGAGTTTTAGAATGTAAGTAAGATTTTAATGCATGGTGGAGTAAAAAAACAAGTTATGTAATTGTATTTATAAAAATCTAAACATGAAAATAAAATTGAAGTGAAACATTAGTTTCTAAGAAACATATACCATAAAGATTTATTATTAAATTTTACTTATAAGAAAGAAAATATTAATTATTTAACTTAACTTATAAGTTTTGATCTAAAACAAAGACATTGTAAGGGACACACTTTTTTTAAAGAAAACTATGATTTTTTTTTTTTTTAAATAATCTATCTAAAAAAACAAAATCAATGGTCAAGATATATAAGAAAATTATATGTAAATCGTTACAAAAAGTGGCATATAATTTGTGTAGCATACCTCATAAGGTATATTATCAACTGGAGCTACAATTATATAACATGATATAAAACATATATAACAAATTTAATAATATATATATATATATATATATATATATTATCAGAATGCTTTAACCTAAAACATTGGCAAAAACAACATATTTAAAGTACACTATGTTTTTTTTTTAGAAGATGAAGCTGAGGTTGCATCACAAAATTAACATCTGAAAATAACATATGAGATTTTAGAAAATATGTAACATGGATTAGTGAATAGATATTCATTGTGGGGTTTAAATGTTTCATCATTTAAGCATTCTTGACTTAGTCGGAAATTTCATTATGGCAGATGATGCATTTGGACAACCTCATTGTAGCGACATATCACTAAAACTGTTCATGAAACTTTGTATATTCACATTTAATGTAGGATATCGATATGTTTAAATGGTCTCTATAATTAGATCAACGATCGACATTGACGTTAGAACTTTTAAAATTATATTTTCATGGGATATGAATATGGAATGAACTCTTTTTAAGATAAAAGGTTAGAAGATTGTAGACAATATTATCGCGACACTAGACAATATATGTTATATATAGATTAGTAAAATAAGTACGACATTTATATAATTTATTTTCTAATCTTCAAATTATATTCATATTCAATGATTCTTATTGATAAAAATATTAATAAAAATCTCACTTAAAAATCGCAAATAGATATTATCTTCAAAAATATGTAGTTGTACATATCTGAATAAAGTAAGTTTAATATTTATATAAATTTATACTCAAAAGTTGGAATGATTATATTTGAGCTCAACAATTTCTATTGATAAAAAAAAGTTTAAATTAAAACTCCGCGCGTGCGCGGGTACAAATTCTAGTTGCTTATATAAGTACCTTTTAGTAACTAGTTGTGAACCTAATCCTTCATTCTAGTTGATATCAGACTCAGTCCGGCAAGTGATTCTTGATGCAAAAGTTGGACCGCCAATGTATGAAAAGGGGCTGGCACAAGATATTCTTTCTGTTGCAAGTATTAACTCTTTGTGAAATACAATAGAATAGAATGTTCAAGTTGTGTTATTCCATAGGGTAGAAGAAGTATTTATACACATACAAGTTTCCTATACGTGATAGAACCGAATCTAGTAAATCTAGGTTTATAGAATACTTACATATTTCCTATGCTATTACTTTGTCTTAATCTCTCACTTTATGTTTAGCTTACGGCTCTCTCTCTCTCTCTCTCTCTCTCTCTCTCTCTCTCTCTCTCTCTCTCTCTCTCTTTCTTTTGTGATGGGGTTCTTTTTCTCGTCTTTGTTCAGAACAAGCATCGCCAAATTTGTCTAAAGGAAATGGCTTGCAACACAATTGAATCCAATTGACCTCTCTCTCTCTTTTGGATATGGTGTTAGAGACTAAGTGATTAAGGCCCATAACTAACAAGACAGTTTGTTTCGTATACCACTATTTTCTAGTTAACCTTTTAAAAATTGCTCATAGTTTCAAATAAATATAAATTACAGTATACTTTTTAAAATATATATAAATTTAGACATCTTTTTAAATTATTCTTTTTAAATAACTAGACGAGGACCCGCCCGATGTGCGGGTTTAAAGAGTTATAAATTAAATTAAGTTTAATAAAAATATATTAAAAAATTTTGTATGTTATTTATAAATTTTGTTTTGTTATAATACTCTGATTTATATCTATTTACAAATCTTTTATGTATGTTACTATTAAAAGTGCATTTTTTATATCTAAATATATTTTCTGTTACAAATATATTCTTTATCACCACCTAGAAAATGTCTATATAAACATATTAAGCCAACCATTTTACTTTTACATATGCATAGTTTTTTAATTACTAAAATTGGTTCGAGGGTGGGGACCATGGTTCGAGGAACGCCTGGCGCACCAATAACCTACTGGTGGATTTGGATGAATAGTTCATTTCCACAGTGAGGGGTTAGGTTCGATGCCCTGCAGGGCCAGCTTGGGGCCTATGGGGGCAAAGCTAGCAATGAGGCTAGTGGGGTCCACGGGACGGGTTGTTACACCAACCTCCTCCACCATGGAAAGAACCTTGCTTCTGCCTTCCTTTCTTGGGGAGATAACTTTGCGTCTTACCTCCTCCACCTTCCTCACTTGGGGAGATAACATTTCGTCAAACCTCCTCCACCTTCCTCCCTTGGGAAGATAACCTTGTGTCCAACCTTCTACACCATAGAGAGAACATCGGCTATGCCCTCCTCCAGTGTGGAGAGAACATGTTCACTTCTTTTTGCTATCTCAAAATGATTTGCTCTGACAACCAATGAAAGTAAACACTTTTTTTCTAACGTCACACAAATTTTTTTATAGTAACTAATGTTAAATTTTCCAATGTATTCGTGGAAGTGTCTTTGACACACCATGATGTAGCTTCTGTCTCTGTAACGCCTCAACCGCCACCTTGCTTAGTGAGTCCATGTCAGTCAGTCCATGTGCTCACCTTCCTAAGTGGGCCCTACAACTATTCTCGGCTCATGAACCCACCAATACTTGATGGCCGGTTTGTTATGTCTGGGAGGCTTTAAAAAATTGTTTACCGATCCTACAAATCAACAAATGTTATTTTCCTGTGTATTTTCCTCACTCGCACAGTTCTGACAATCAATTTCAGGAATGGCACCCGTCATGAAATTCTCTCAGGACCCTTGACCGAAAAAATAAGTGCATTTTGGTGATATATGTAGCCAAAATCAATTATTTTAAACCTTTCTGCAAACCAGGGTGTCCTAGTCTTTGAGCTCCTATGGATCTATCCACAATGATTTATGTTTTTCCAATCTATCTATCTATGTTTGTTATAAGCTTGTGTTTGATTAACCTATTTTATCCATCCATTAAGTTGATGAGCTTCTACTCGTTATCTCCTTTTGGGATTGAATGAATAATGGTAACAATTATGGTTGCAAAATAAAGAAGAGTTTATGACCAACCAATCAAGGTTGAAAAATTAGAAGAAAATCAATTTGACATAATTAAATAAACAATAGAAAATAATAAGCGTAGAAATATATGAATCTCAAATAATTCAAAGATGAAAATATAAATTAAATAAAACAATTTAAAAATACTACAATAAATTTTAAAATACAATATTAGGAAAAGAAGACGCATATATTAATCTTTTTGTTGTCAACATATTAATCTTACCTATTCCCAACTGAAAAAAGGAAAAAGTATAAGAAAATTTTGGTTAAATTAAGAAAAATTTACCTTCCCATTAAAAACATTTCTCAATTAAACAAATTTGAAAGCAGTGTTTTTGAATAAATTATTTAAATATGAGATGATCTATATTAATAAAAGTGAGTATTTACAAAATTTAGAATTAAAAATTAACTGTATATTTTCCTTAATCCCTTTTTCTATATATTTTTTTGTAGAATTTAGTTAAAATACAGTATTAGGATAAGAAGACGCATATATTAATCTTTTTTTTGGTCAACATATTAATCTTACCTATTCTCAACTGAAAAAGGAGAAAGTGTAAGAAAATTTTGGTTTTAAAAAATAAGAAAAATTTACCTTCCCATTAAAAAAAAAATCACAATTAAACAAAGTTGAAAGCAGTGTTTTTGAATAAATTATTTAAATATGAGACGATTTATGTTAATATAGAAGTGAGTATTTACAAAATTTAGAATTAAAAATTAACTGTATATTTTCCTTAATCCCTTTTTCTATTTTTCTGTAGAATTAGTAACATAAAATTAAAAATAAGTAAATAATATTATAATTTCGAATTTTATAAAATATATATATATATATAGTCTCCTTATAATTATTTAAAAAACTGTTTTTAATAAATTTTATAATTTTTAATAATTATCTTTTTATATTATTAATATTTTTTAAATACCAAATATTTTATTTTTGTTGTAATCAAATTCTTCTTATTAAATAGTAACTTTTACACATGTCAAAATCTGAAATTGATAACTTGACATATGTCATAATCTTGTTAATGGCTAACTTTCAAAACCCAAGTTTATATAATAAGATAGTATATAATATTGTTAAAAACTGAATAGTTTTGATTTCACCAAATGAAGGTGGAAACAACATCAAAGCATTAAACTTGAAGGAGAAATCATTGTTGGTGAATACGAAATCGTTTTGTTTCTAGCAAAAGAAACATGATCTCGATTCTTACCAATCCTTGGAAAATAGGCAGCTGGTAGACCAAACATCCAAAACCTTTCATTTAGCTGGCTGGTTTTTATATCAATATAATATATTTTCTTCCATTTCTCGTTCAGAGGATGATCTTCTTGTAAACTCCAAACTTGCAAATTTGAATTCTCTAGCACATTCGATAGGCACAAACGATCATTTAGATTCCCCATTTCTATACTTGTAGCATAACTGGTGTGACACTTGGGTAATGATATCCATCGAGATTTTTCGGTGTGAAGATCGATAGCTAGTAGTTTTGAAATTCCTTTCAAAGCTAATGTCAACCAAAACAGAGATCCGTTTGCGTAGACTGATGTATGCTCTTCGCAGAATTTAACATCATATAAACAAGGAAAAACCGCTTCTCGTTGCAGACCATTATCAAGGGATATGACCTCAACTTTGAAATAATGACGATTTTGATGATGTATTGAATATAACAAAATTTGACGTCTTGGATATAACAAAATCACCTTATATGATTTTGTAACAATATCTTTGCCGAACCCAGCAAGACACGGCATTATCTTCACTAATTCACCTTCATAATCCAAGACTGATTGAGATTCTCTCCATGTTCTCTTGTCCGTTGCGGTAGTTGTGAATCGCAAAAATTCCGGAAAAAGTGTCATGTGTTTTTTAGTCGACGGATTGATCAAGTAAATGTACCTAAAATCTTCGTATATCCGAATCAAGATCAATCCATCACATGACCCCAAGACTTGAATAGTTTTGTTCTGAGATTTGTCGATTGGATCATCAGGAAAAGTGTAGTAACTAGAAGAAGAAGGACAATTTTTTCCGTTGTTGTAATCATCTCTAGAAAAAATATCCAAACACAAAGTTGTTGAGTTTGAATCTTGTTCATCACGCATGGTTGACAGTTGTTGACTAACAACAAGAAGTTTCATATTAGGGGTTCGTAATCCTTTACAAACGAGTCGTTTGTGGGAAAAATGGGCTGATTCGATCATCTCTCTATATTTTTTTGACAAGATTTTTAATGTAGCTAATGCTTTTACTGGAAGATGTTGAAAAATCTCTTCAATTATATCTTGTGGTATAACAATTGTCTTAGCAATTTTATGTTTGTCATCCTCCATTCTTTTCCAATGATGATAAAATCATACTTTAGATTTGTATATTTATATATATAAGAAAAACAATGAACTAATGTTGGATTTTTAACTTTAGATTTAACATTTATTGTGGCAAAAAAAAGATTTATCCATATTAATTTATTTTGAAATAATAAATAGTAAATATATAAATTTATATATGCAATAAATTAAATAAATTATGCTTAATGTATGTATATATTACCACATAAAGTAATGAAAATAAATTGTGACAAATTGATGGAGTTTTTTTTTTTTTTTTTTACAGGCAGACAATTTATGATTTCATATAATTTTCTTTAACAATTATTCACTAAGAATATATTATTTATAACTTATCTATTTATAACTAATCTAATCTATTCATCTACAAATTCTCCAAAAGGTTGTCTATCTATTTCTTTATTCCTAATTAGTATTGGTTTTGTTATTTTAGGGGATCTGGTGAAATGTAATTTTTTAAAACTTTTGAGAGATTTTTAAGTGGGATTTTAAGGTATTTGGTTATTTTCTAGATTTTTTCTATCAAGAAAAAGAGGTAAAAATGATTGATATTGTTGAGATCTTATTATATAAAGTTCAATGACAAAAACTCTTATTAACGAGATTATGACACGTGTCAAAAATATTGATAAGATGTTGACATGTGTCAAATATAGAAACAAATTTGATTTTTACTATTTTACTAATCTACATGAATCTGATTATATAAAGTTCGATGACAAAATTACTAATTAACAAGATCATGACACATGTCAATTGTATCATTCATATGTTGACATATGTCAATTATAAAATTTATTAAAATTTTAAAAAATAAAAATGTAAAAATTCAAAACCTACCATAAAAAGGTTTTCTATAAAACTAAAATAGAGAAAATAAAACCTAATTTTATTAAAAAAAATAGATATATATATATATATATATCATAAAATTCGAATTATAATATAATTGATTTATTTTAATTTTAATTTGCTAATTTGGCAAGAAAAAAAATTACTTTTTATAGAAGATAAAAAAATAATTGTGAAAATATACAATTAATTACTGTTTATCAAAAACTGTAAATACTCACCTTTATATAAAGAAAAGATGGTTGAAGTAAAAAAAAAAATAGATCGTTTCATATTTTTTTTCACCAATCAAATAATTTATTCAAAAAGAGTGTTATTGTAATATATAAAATAGGATTATGTAATATTAATGTATGCGTTTTTTAACTATAAAAATATTAAAGTAAAGAGACATATAATAGATTATTTAATCTTATTATATAAAGTTCAATGACAAAATTTCTTATTAACGAGATCGTGACACGTGTCAAAAATATTGATAATATGTTGACACGAGTCAAAAACAAATATAGAAACAAATTTGATTTTTACTGTTTTACCAATCTACATGAATTAAAAACAAATATTGGCCACGTCTTTTTGTTTAAATATGTCAATTAATTTGATTTTTACTATTCTACGTTAATTATTGGCCACATTTCTAGAAAAAAAAAAGTTCAGAAAATATTTACCTATCACTATAAGGAAATTGAGTATATCTCTTATTATATAAAGATGTCTACCAAGTGGTATCCCATATCAAATAAAAACCTTGAGTACAGTAGAAAATCATGAACTCCAAAGAGACAGTTACAAACCATGAGACATCGGAAAACCATACTAGCAAAAGAAAACGGGGTATCATGAATGATAATCAGATTGCTATGATGGAAAAAATACTTGCAGATGAACCTCATATAAAGCTGGATTTAGCTGCACTTCAAATATGGATAGACAAACTAAATCAATATGTAAGTACAATCTTATTATATAAAGTTCGATGACAAAATTACTAATTAACGAGATTGTGACACATGTCAAATATATTGATAAGATGTTGACACATGTCAATTTGTTTTTATAAACGTAATAAGACAGCTTATTATATTTACAGAATTTTACATGTTTATATTTTAAAACATTTATATTCCTAAATCAAAAAGGAAACCTAACAAAATCAATATATTTTCCATTGTATCCTAATTATATTATACATGGTTTCTCAATAAATTTGACATGTGTAACCAAAAATTTAATTCATTAAGCATGTATATTAATCAATAAATAATGAATAACAAAGTTAAAAAGAATAACATAAGTTATTTAACATAATTTAGCATTGGTGTCCCCATGTTTTTGGTCCCCTAAATATAATAATATTATTTTGAAAGGTTCTTATTTTTAATATGGGCATTGGTGTCTAATTGTATTTGGTCCCCAACCGTCTCTTTAGCTCTTTTGAATAAGATGTCGAGTAATTTAGAAGTTGTTTGGCTCTTGCCCGCCAAGAAAGACGCAAACTTTTTGAGGTAAAATACTATGAATGGAACTGGAACCATATTGCTGCAAACAAAAAGAAAAAATCTGTGTCAACTCAAAACTCATTCAAGATCATAGATTCAACTAAACAATAGAAATGTGTTCCTCAAACAAGACACATTGCAATTTTCACACACATGTTATCACAAATCTACCATATATTCAACAGAAATAAGAACACTGCTAATCTTGGTTCATTAATATTGAATCAACTAATCAACAGAAACGTGTACCCATCCACAAACAAGACACATTACCATTTCCATACACAAGTTATCACACATATAGAATCAACTAAACAATAGAAACGTGTACCCTCGAACACATTTCAAACAAAAGCTAGACTCAAATTTCACAATTTTTTCACCATAATTACCAATGACACTTGCAAACTCTGTTCTAAGAACAAATCAACAAAAATATCAAGATGTGCCTTAACTAATGCAGGGTGTGAAGATATAAGATACACTAACCCAAGAACAGAAAAGAAAGTGAGAACCGTAGGTTTCAGCTGCATCCAATAACCAACGGGAATAGCACCACAGAGCTCAATAACCGGAAGTGTGGCTAAAGCAAACACCACAGCTTCGTCTGGCCAACCAAACTGGTGAAGAGTGGCGGCGATTCTGAGACAAAAGTTCGACGATTTGATTGAATCAGTAGCCGCTTTGGCATCTCCAGACCTAGCAAACCAAAGCAAAGAGAACGAAGCCCACAACACAATGCATATCGCGAATTTCACAGGGTTCACACCAATTGACGGAAGCTGGATGATTTCGTTTCCTACTTCGTCTTTTTTGGCTTTTCCGAGAAACCCATCTGGAGAAGAAGAGAATCTGGTGAAATTGCGGCGTAATGGGTAGTAAAGACTGGAAATTTGACTCTCTAGGAAACGATTGTTTTGATTCAATTTCGGAGAAGTCGAGAACTTTCTCTCGATAAATTTTTTGTGTTTACCCTAGAAAAATTCTTCTTCCAATCAGAAACAAGCACCTGGTCAAGTCGACCGACGAAAAACGTCCCCAACAAAAATACGTTTCTTCGTTAATGAGCTATTTTCCATTTATTTTTAAAACAAAAATTATGAAGGACGACCCAAAACAACGGCGATGCACATGGTCTAAGCTCATGTTTTTCAGAACACAAAGAACATGGGCTTATAAACCCTTTCTTAAGGGCATCTCTATTGGTGGTGGCTTAATAAATTTTGTAGAAACTTTGAGCAATAAAAGTAAATTAAAAAATGAAAACAACACTCAAAACTTAACCATCGATGCTAATTTAAGGGTTTTTAGAGTTGTATCTTAACTACAACGTGTTTGTTTTTGATTGGTTAAGATTTTTTTTTTTTTTTAATTCTTCGTCTCTCCTCTCTCGACTACACTCGGATACACTCTTCTTGTTGAATATGTGTTTGACTTTCTTTTTCCATCAAATCAAAACGCCCAGGGATCAGTTGATGTTTTGACGGACATGCTTTGCATGATTAGATTAAATGGCTCTGTTGTTTAATCTGATTTGTAACACTTATGTGTCAAGGATTCGCACTGAACGATAGTTTGCAGCGTGTCCTTGAGCACCATGATGATAAGGCAAACGAAAATTCTGCTTGTTATCATGATAACAGTGATGAGTCGGATGATGATTTTGCTCAGCTAGCTTATATGTAAGACCCATTTCTTGCTCATATCAGTTGAAACCCAAGACTTGGATTGCCAAAATTCATTCAACTCATATCTGCTCCATTGGATACTTAGGAAACCAGGAAGTATCCACCATCAATGTCTGCTAAAACCAACAAGAGGCAAGATTCTCTGTTTTTTTAAGAATCAGAGAATTTGATGAAACTAATAACAAGAAGATGAAGAAGATAAAGAAGAAGATAAAGAAGAAGTGAAGAAGAAGACATATATATACTTGAATATGTAATCCTAATAGTTTAGGATCAACCCAAATGTAGGATCAACCATTGGACACATAATTTGAAAGTTTCTTAATGAAATTCTTAACTCAACATTTTTCAGTTAAGCAACTTTGTTTAGTGACCAACCAATGAAGATGCTCTAAGACCCTCTCTTTTTATGGGCTCGAAAAAAGTGTCTGAATGGGCCTGAGTCCATTATGAAGTTAATGACGTGGCGTAGGCCTGCCACGTTCGAGTCTTTTACGATCCACATCTGCCGTCAAAACAGTAAACCGCCGTCTAAATTTTATAAATCGGATGAATCTGGACCGTTGATAACCCTAAATAAACGGGATTTTGATAACGGAGAACGTGAGCATCCCCTCTGACAAGAAGAAGACAAGAAAAAAAAGCACATGACATGATACTTTCACACCCTTTCGTCTCCCACTCTCCTCATCAATCTATAGATTCGATTCTCTTCTCTTTTCTCTATTATTTCTCTTTTTTTTTTTAAAACCTTTACACTTCTCTCAAATCTTGAAAGATCAATTATGGCTGGCGAGATTCATCATGAACCGTTTAGCCTTAGTTTTCAGGTAACTTCTTCTTCTCTACTGTAATGCCCCACTACTCCTTGCTTGTTTCTTCTACTACTCTGTTTGTTCTGTTTACTAATTTGTTCTTGCCGAATCTCAGTTACTTGTGTCTCTTCCCTTTTAAAAAATCAAATCAAGAATGGCCTTAGATTGTACGGTTGTTGCTAAAATAAACCGCATAAAGTAGCGTGTATGCAGAGTAGAGTGCTTCATTGTCTTGGAAGAAAAGTTAATTGCTTTAGGCTACAATAAAATGGGAAAAATTAGAGGACCACATTTTTTTCCCCCTACAATTTGGTTTATGTATATAGTATAACGTTTGGTGTTTGGGCTCTTCGTAAGAGAAAGACATGATTTTGAAATTCTTTTTGTCACACGAGCGGTTGAATGGTTTGGTTAGAAAATTAGATTATGTGAGTTAGTAATTGATTTTTAGGAAAAATAGGATATTATGATTTTCATTATATTTTATTTTTATTGAACATAGCATAAATGAACCTAGGTCACGTCATTGTATGTATGTATATGTGTTTTAGGATTGTTCTTATTGGTTTTATGAATCTAAATTGCAGGGAAGTTCTATCCACTCTGGATCGATATCGTTTGGAAGATTCGAGAAAGAGGGTTTATCATGGGAGAAGAGGTCATCTTTTTCACACAATAGGTATCTTGAGGAAGTTGACAAGTGCTCTAAACCTGGCTCTGTTACTGAGATGAAAGCACATTTTGAGGCTCATTTCAAGAAGAAAGGAATCAGGTTTCCGGCTTCTCTTGAATCTCAAACTTGGGGAGTTCATCAAACAGGTGGTGAACCGGATGATGAAGCTGTCTACGCTACTGAAAGTTTCGAGGATTACCGATCTGATGGGAGTTTCTCGGAGAACACAAGTCAGTCAAACAGTGTTTGTAACTACAGCCATGAACAAGAGAAATGTGGTCAAGGAAAGAGTCAATGTGAGGAGTATGATGAGGAAAGTGTACATTGTGTGAGTTATGATGAGATTTTGGTGAATTCGGATGAAGTGGTTGAGCTTGATGAAGAAGAAGGCGGTGCTGACAACAGGACTCTTGATGTTCCGGTTGAGTGTAAGGATCTTGGAATTCTTGAGATGCCAAAAGAGATTGAGATTCAAGATTCTGCTTCAGTTGAAGAGACGGGATCAAGACTTAATGAACATGTTCCAAAAAAGGTAAGAGTATGTACCTTGTTATTTTTTGCATTGTGACAAATTCAGAAATCTAAACTCAATGTGTTTATTGGTCTATTCATAGCCATCTGATGCTACAGAAACACCCTCGTCCTCCTCTTCCTCCTCTGCATCTAGATTGAAGTCGCGGGAAAGCATGAAAGTAAAACCTATTAGTCCTCATGATGTGCGTGTGACTAAAGCTTTTACAAAGAGACATGATGTAACGCCAAAAGATACTTCCATGAAGACGAAGGGTTCTTCGTTAAGTTCTAATTCTAAAACCAATGTAGATGCCAAGAGGTACTCTACTTTTCTTTCCATAGATAACTTTTACAACTCTGTTTCATCTTTCTCTTTGCTTAAGAGTTAAGACCTAAGTATTATTTCTGTGACAGCCGAACGGAATCAAGACCGAGGAAAACCATTGAGTCTCAGCCTAAAACATCGGAGAAAACCGAGACTCGAACTCATGATATTGCTACAAACAGGTTCAAATACTAAGGCCACTATTAGTTTTTTGAGGTCATCACTTTCAACAATCTAATGGTTTCACTTGCAGGTTAAAGACTAGTACCAATTCTTCAAAGCTGCAGATGAGTACAGGTTCTACTAGTTTCCGTTTCAAATGTAGCGAACGAGCTGAGAAGAGAAAAGAGGTCTTCTTTCTCTTCACAATAATTATAGTTTACTCCTTTGTTGTTTTTGAGGATCTGATGAAGTTTTTATATCTCAATATATAGTTCTATATGAAACTGGAGGAGAAAATACATGCTAAGAAAACAGAAACAAACCAAGTTCAGGCCAAAACACAGGTATAATCATATCCATGTCTCTTTGAAAATTTACTCATATCATGTCTTTTACAATTCAAAAATAGCTAACTTGATTGGATCAACATTTCGGATGCAGCAAAAGGCGGAAGCTGAGATGAAACAATTCAGGAAAAGCCTCAACTTCAAGGCAACACCAATGCCTTCATTCTACAAAACCAGTACTAGACCGGGGTCTCATAACAAGGTATGTTTCTACAATTGCAAGCTTTGTCTGAACAAAAATAAGGAATCTTTCAAGTGTCCATCGACTACTCTACTTGTAGTTTAGAACCTCGATTTCAATACTTGTCACAAGTACTGTAGTTATATATTCCAAAGACCAAGAAAGTAGCAGCCATCAACTTAATACCCTAAACTTGCTTTCTCTATATATTTTTCAGAGAGAGCCATCTAAAGTAGCACCATTAAGATCCCGACCCGCGACCTCAGCCTCGATGACAAACAGGGCGGTCACAAGAGTTTCTAACAAACACGGTTTTGAAGAAGCTAAAATGGTAAAGGTAATAGTCAGTAATAAACAACAACGTGCGACTAAAGATTCGGATTTGCAAAAGGGTAATCTCATGGCGGTTGAAATGAAACAAAAGATTAGTGTTCGAAGAAGCGGAAACTAAACAGACAAGTGGCGATTTGAATTCTACTGTTGGCTGCATCCCTTTCTATCGCTACCAAATCAATCATATCATCCCTGTTTTTGTTTAGCGTTCTGTTAAAATTGAAATGTGTGACTCTGCTAATACTTTAACCAATAATAAAAACAACTATGAATAGTAGTATACTTTTAATTGTGTACAAAGAATTATAGTGAAAACAGAAAACGTGTAAGATGAGTAGATGGGTAAGATTAAAACAAAACCTTTCAACTCAAGTCATGCTAATTTTTAGTCATAAAAATAAGTTTCATTCATGCAATTAAAAATAATTAAGATTAAGGTATTATCTTATATTTTAAGGTGTGATTTAAATTGTGTAGGATGTAAGAATTAATGTAAATTTCATGCTTGGTATCCACTAATCTATATTCTGATTAGCCAACAATTTTAGAAACTTAATTGTGGAACCAAAATTTCTCTTTCTGTTTCTGGATCATCTAAGCACGAGATAATGTTAAAAGTTGTACGCGTTTTACAATCTCAACAAGTGAAACTAAAGTCACAAGCGTTGGTAACAAACTCAGATTTCTATAAATATATACCACTTCCGTCTTCTTTGATCATAACCACAATTTGTCTAAAACACATAATATCAGAATTTATTTTGTGCATTGACGACTAGATTAGTAGGATGAAAGAAAACATTGTAAGTCATCCTTCTCAATAGACAAAACAGAATTAAAGTGAAAACCTTTAGAAAACTGTTAACTTGTTATCAATATTTTGGCGTGTGATTTATATATATTGGAATTAGAACCAAATTACTACTAAAACGTGTAAGATGAAAGCAAATTTGTCACTTTTCATGCATGGTATCTAGTAATCTATATGCTAATTGGCCAATAATTTTAGTAAGTTGTTAACGTGTGGAGCTAAACATTCTACTTTCGTTTATTTTTGAGATGTAAAGCATTTAATGATATGTAAAATAAAGATGTATGCGCTTTTACGACTCAACAAGTAATCATCACCCACACATCTGTAACAAACTATGAAACTACTCTGTTATAAATACTACAGATGTGTGTTTAGTTTCTCTATATCTCAAAACACAAAATATCATTACACATACAAAGAAAGAAAAAACAAAAATGGAGAAATCAAATTTCGAGTCACTTATTGAAGAACATCAAATGAATATTCTGTCACGGTTGCCTCTGAAGTCCTTGATGAGGTTCATCCTCGTCTCGAGGAAGTGGGCATCCATGATCCGCTCTAAAATATTCAATGTTGATTACTTGAGCCGATCGATGACAAGGCCTCGAGTGACGTTCATGGTCCAACGTTCTACATCACAGCCACCCGAACCTGAGATGTTGTGGTTTGACACTGTTTATAAAGAGCAAACAGTTTTAACCGAACCACCTTACGATGAGGTGTTGTTTCACTCTGTCTATCAAAACGAGGAACCGTTGTTGCGTATTTCTCAGCCCATCAGAGGTTTGATCTGTCTTAGGTTACAAACTAAGCTTGCAATTTGCAATCCGGTTACGAGAATGTTTCATACTTTACCGGAGATCCAAGCGCCTGAAGATTCTTACATAAAAAGTTTTCTCGGATACGATGAAGCTACGAATGTATTCAAGGTGTTATGCATCACGAAGTCTAAGTCATTACCCACAACTAGGGAATATCTAGTCTTGACGGTGGAGTCCGGTCAAGAAGAATCTTGGAGATCGATCGCATGTACGGATGAACATGATTCAGTGAAACTTGGTGAAGGAATATGTAAAGGAGGGGTTTTGTACTATGGAGCTCAACTCGATGAAGCTCAGTCCAATGGTGACAAATTTGTGCTCATGAGCTTCAATGTGAGGTCTTTAGGGTTTGCCGTCATTAGATATCCTGAATATGATTCCATATATACACTTTGGAGATTAGTGTTTTACAAAGAGAAAATTGCCTTAGTGAATGATTGTGACTTTTACATCATTCCTGATTTTATTGGGAATGATGAACCGAACTTGGACAATGAAGCTGTGAATGATGAACCGAATGGGACTAAAGTTTTTCATATAATTGTTTTGGATGAAAGTACACAACAATGGGAGACAATCCCCATAGAGATTCTTCATTGGGAAGAAGCTGTTGGAGAGAAGGAATTTCATTTCCAAGGTACCATTGGAGAAAACGAACTTGTTTTTGCACAAAACTCTACCGAACTTGGCGGCCCTGACTACTGTGTGTTGTATTACAATACAGAGACAAAAAGTTTCATAAGGTTTGAGATTCAAGGAGTGGTTGGCAATGATGACTCTGTTCAAACCTTCTTGTCACGTTGATAGCATTTACCTTATGTGAACAACAAGAATTGGTCCGCTAATTATGATCAGAGACTCGTTGGTTGTTCACTCTCTCAAAGTCCTATTGTCGTTAATTTCTTTACGTATGCTAAATAAATAAATAATAATGGTGTGCCTCTAGTTATAGGTCTTATTGGGATTGTTCGTTTTCATACTTATTGTCGTGTTGACCTTTGCTTATGCTAAAATAATAATGTTCGTTCAATTCAGATATTTTATAACTATGTTTCTAAATAATAATTCTATTGTCGTGTTAATCTTTATTTGTTCTAAAGAATAATGTTTGTCCACAGTTCATATATGACTTGAAGCTTGAGAGCCCCTCCATAAAACATAAAACAGAGTTATTCAACTTTTGGGTGTGAATTTCTCATGCATTTATGAAAAAAATAAAAAATAAAGAAATTTAAAAGAATTGGCAAGTAAGTTTGTATACGTATACGTGAAAGCCAAGCTACAAATAAACTCTTTTTAAGTGAAAACCTTTTTTTTTTTAAATGAACTTGTTAATTGTATTCAAAGAACCAAGCTACTAAAACGTGTAAGATAGATGGAAACAGATGTTGGCGGCAATTACGAGTTAAAGCGAGATAGAAAAAAAAAGAAATAACTTTTTACTCCTTGCGAATTTCTTCAACCGTAATTAATGTATTGCTAATCTTCACTAAGTCAGAATAGTCAGTAACAAAAGATAGATATTGTCATCTTCTGCTAGTTGATCATACAACACATGTCCTAAATGAATGTTTCTAATTCAAAATGTAGTGGAGGGCGACTTCTTCATAATGTAGCAACCATCAACTTAATACCCTAAACTTGCTTTCTCTAAATATTTTTCAGAGAGAGCCATCTAAAGTAGCACCATTAAGATCACGACCCGCGACCTCAGCCTCGATGACAAACAGGGCGGTCACAAGAGTTTCTAACAAACACGGTTTTGAAGAAGCTAAAATGGTAAAGGTGATAGTGCGACTAAAGATTCGGATTTGCAAAAGGGTAATCTCATGAAACAAAAGATTGGTGTTCGAAGAAGCGAAAACTAAACAGACATGTGTCCATTTGAAATCTGCTGTTGGCTGCATCGCTTTCTATCGCTCCTAATCGAATCATATCATCCTCTGCTTTTGTTTAGCGTTCTGTTAAATTTGAAATGTGTGACTCTACTAATGCTTTAACCAATAATAAAAGCAACTATGAATAGTTGTATACTGTACTTAATTGTGTACGAAGAATTATAGTGAAAACTGAAAACGTGTAAGATGAGTAGATGTGTAAGATTAAAACAAAACCTTTCAACTCAAGTCATGCTAATTTAGTCATAAAAATAAGTTTTATTCATGAAATTAAAAATAATTAAAATTAAAGTATTATCTTATATTTTGACGTGTGACTTAATTGTGAAGGATGAAAGAAAGTCTGTAAATTTCATGCTTGGTATCCACTAATATGCTGATTAGCCAACAATTTTAGTATCTTAATTGTGGAACTAAAATTTCTCTTTGTTTTTGGATCATGAAATAAAGTTAAAGATGTACGCGTTTTACAATCTCAACAAGTTAAACTAAAGTCATACACGTTGCTAACAGTCTCAGATTGCTATAAATATATACCACTTCTGTCTTCTTTGATCATGATTCATAACCACAATTTGTCTAAAACACATAATATCATTAGAAAAAAATCGAGAATGGAGAGCACAAGTGGTTTCGAAGCACTTCCTTTAGAGATCCAAACTGAGATTCTGTCACGGTTGCCTCTCAAAATTTTAATGATATTCAGCGTCTCAAAGAAGTGGTCATCTTTAATCCGTACGAAAGAATTCAGACAGCTTTACTTGAGCCAGTCGATGAAAAGGCCTCGAGTGATGTTCATGGTCCATCGACTTAAGTTCAGCCCAACCGTAGCTGATGTTCTGTTTCACTCTGTTTCTCAAGAGGAGGAGTCATTGTTGATGTCTTCTGGTGGTGATCAGCTGCAAGAGATGTGTATCTCTCCTGAACCAGGAGGATATGGTAAGATTGCTCAACCCGTCCGAGGGTTGATCTGTCTTCGCGAGAAAAGTAAGGTTGTCATTTACAATCCGGGTACGGGAAAGTCTCTGACTTATTTACCAGAGATCGAAGCACGTAAACAAGCGGCCATAACAACTTTTTTCGGATACGATGAGGTTACAAATGTGTTCAAGGTTTTAGCGTTTGATGAATCACAAGGAGCTAAGGTACATCAGATTTTGACGATAGGATCGAGTAAACAATCTGTTAGGTTTGGTCCTAACCAAAGTAACCAGAATTGATTAAGGGAAGAGAAGATAGAAGATTAGAGAGAGATAGAGGATTAGAGAAGAGATTAAGAGGTAGAGAGAAGAAGAAGAAAGAGATTAGGAATAGTTTTGTTGATTATTCATTTGATAGCTGTTTTGTTGAACACAAAGAAACTTAAATATACAAACGTAAGAGAAGAATGGCATAAACGGTAATTAAGCTGGAATAAGAAGACTTGGGCTTCTAATCTTCTTCTCCATTTGTCAGGCACAGTAAAGACCCAATCCCAACTCGTATCACAATCTTGGAGAAGGATCATATGTGATCATGATCATTCTCCAGTTACGGAAGGGCTATATAAAGACGGAGTTTTGTACTACGGAGCTCGGTCCCATACCGACGAATCTCTGCTAATGAGCTTCAACTTGAGTTCTGAAGTGTTTACTGTCACTGAATTACCTGAGGGAGTCGACACACTAGTGGAGAAATTGGTGATTTTCAAAGGAGAAATTGCTTTGGTGAAGGATCCCCCTGCCAATGGATCGATTCAAATGATGGTTAGAAATGAAGTTTCAGGAAAATGGGGTATGGTCTCGTTTATGATCCCTCAGTGGAAACAAACTGTTGAAGACATGGTGTTTTATTTTATAGGTACCGTTGGAACACGAAAACTTGTTTTCGTGCCAGCCTACGCGCGTAAGGGATCACTCTTTGTGTTGTATTTCGATACAGCCACGAGAGATGTTATGAAGTATGAGATTAAAGGAGTTGTTGGAGATCAATTTCATTGTATTCGAACCTTCTTGGATCATACAGATAGTCCTCTGCTTTTGTGAAGAATAAGAGTTGGTCCACTTGGTAACATGAACTGGTTGGTTGGCTGGTTCAGTGTCTCGAGTAGTTACGTTATATTGTGGTTAATCTTTATGCTAAATAATAGTTGTCTCCCCAAGTAGTACTAATCTTATTGGGATTGTTAGTTTTCATTTCTATTGTCCTTAATCTTTATCTATGCAAAACAATAATGTTCATCTTTACACTTTATGTATGCAAAATAATAAGGTTGGACCAATTCAGATGTAAAAGTTAATTAATAACGTTTCTTTATTCTCTGCTTTTGTGTATTGTTCTTTTACTGTTTGGCTGAACTTTGTAATTATGTGACGTTACTATAACCAATAAATAACACTCTTGAGTCTGAATAATATACTTTATAATAGTAACATTACATATTTACATCATTTTTAAATCCTGACATAAGCCAAACAATCCTCAACGAGTAGCCGGGCAAAAAAATAAATCAAGAAATTTGAAATAATTGGTTACAAAATATTAGAGTGTAAAATGAAAACTTTTTATAAGTGAAAACGTCTTATTAATGTATATTTGAATTGAATTGATTTTGTGCATTGACGACTAGATGAATAGTGTGTACCATGAAAGAAAACCTTCCATGTCACGTTTGCCACCAAATATCTCTCTTACTTAGTCATATAAATAAGTAAGTATTGAGGTGTGACTTCTTTTTTTTTTTTTAATCTTGAAATTGTGTACTGAAAAACTTTTTTTTTTTTTTTTTTTTTGAAGTTGTTATCGATATTTTGACGTGTGATTCAATTGTATATTTGTATTCGAATAATTAAACTGTCCAAAACGTGTGTACGATGAAAAAGTGAATATTTCACATTCTGTTATCCAATAAACTCTATGCTAATTTTAGTAAGCTTTTAGCGTGTTAATTAAACATTTCTCCTTTTGGGTTTAAATGTAAATTAAGGATGAAATATAAAGTAAAGATGTTATACGACCCAACAAGTGACCACCCAGTCACACGTCACAACGTTTCAGTAACAAACTCTGAGACATTTTGACGTATGATTCAATTGTATTGGAATAATTAAACTATTAAAAACGTGTACGATGAAACTATGAAAGAAAATATGTCACAATCTAATGCTTGATATCCAATCAACTCTATGCTAATTTTAGTAAGCTTTTAGCGTGTGTAATAAACATATCTCCTTTTTTTGGGTTTAGATGTAAATTAAGGATGAAATATAAAGTAAAGATGTTGTACGCGTTATACGACCCAACAAGTGACCACCCAGTCACAAGTAACAACGTTTTCAGTAACAAATTATGAGATTCTCTTATAAATATCACATCTGCGGCGTGTTTAAGTCTTTATATCTCGAAACACATAACATAATATCATTAGACAACAAAACAAGAATGGACAGTTCAAGTTTCGATTTTGAATCACTTCATGAAGATCTACAAATGCAGATTCTGTCATGGTTGCCTCTGAAATCCTTGGTGAAGTTCCTCATCGTCTCGAAGAAATGGGCATCTATTATCCTTGGGGAACAATTTCGAAAAATCTACTTGAGCCGATCGATGACAAGGCCTCGACTGGTGTTCATGATCGAACGATATATATCACAGCCACCCGAACTTGAGAATTCGTGGTTTCACTCTGTTTATCAAGAGGGAAGACTTATACTCTTTTCACCTGACACTGAGGTGTTGTTTCACTCTGTTTATCAAGAGGAGAAACCATTGTTGTCGTCTGGTCAACAACAATTGCGTATTCCTCTTGATGCAATGGCTTCTCATATTTCTCAGCCCATCCGAGGTTTGATCTGTCTTCAGTTTCGAACTAAGTTTGCAATTTTCAATCCGGGTGCGAAAAAGTTACGGAAGTTACCGGAGATCCAAGCACATGAAGATGCTTGGATAACAAGTTTTCTCGGATACGATGAAGCTACGAATGTATTCAAGGTGTTATGTAGGACAAGCTTGATGATGTCAGGTCAAGAAACTAAGGAATATCATGTCTTGACGGTGGGATCAAGTAAAGAACCTTGGAGACGGATCACATGTAAGTATGATCATTCACCAGATATTGAAGGACTATGCAAAGAAGGGGTTTTGTACTATGGAGCCAGGTTCAGTATTGACAAATCTCTGGTCGTCATGAGCTTCAATTTTGGGTCTGAAGAGTTTAGTACCGTCATTGAATTTCCTAATGGATCTGCTCATCGCCGTTGGAAATTAGTGATTTATAAGGGGAACATTGCCTTAGTGGATGACTCTGAATTTGACAATGGAGTTGTGAATGAACCTAATGGGACTAAAGTTTTTCATATATTTGTTTTGGATGAAACCGCACGGAAATGGCGGGAAGATCGCATCGAGATTCATCGTTGGGAACAAAACGTTGGAAAAATGGAGCTTTCTTTCAAAGGTACAATTGGAACAGGAGAACTTGTCTTCGCACATTACGTTGACAGTAACGGCCGTGATCTCTTTGTGTTGTATTACGACACAGTCAAAAAAATTATCAGAATGTTTAATATTGGAAATGGAAGAGTGGTTGGCGACTATAATAATGTTCGAACGTTCTTGGATCATGTTGATAGTCTTTTCCTTATGTGAAGAACAAAGATTTGGTCCACAAAAAAGATTATCAGAAACTCGTTGGTTGTTCTGTATCTCAAGTCCTAGCTATTGTCGTTAATCTTTACTTATGCTAGAAAATAATGTTGTCTCTCTTGTAGTAGTACTAGTCTTATTGGGATTGTTCCTTTTCATTTCTATTGTCGTGTTAACTTTATTTATGCTAAATAATAATGTTCGTTCACAGTTCCAGATATATCTTTAATTAATAACGTTTCTTATATACTCTGTTCCTCAAGCTATGTGAGCCTCTTCATAAAACAGAGTTATTCAACTTTTGGGTGTAAAACTTCTCATGCATTCATGAAATTTCTTCTTTTGTTTTTAGATGTGAATTTAACAGAATTAAATTGGAAACCGACATCTTTATTCTCATGCATATGAAGTTTTTTTTTTGTAAAAGATCATGAATGCAGTTACAAATAATCAAATGTGAGTTATAGTAAGTTTTTAACGTATGGAACATATGATTTCTCCTTTCGTTATTAAGATTCAAGCATGCAATTTAATAAAGTTAGATTAAAGATTTATGTGCGTTACAAGACTCAACAAGTTACACTAAATTCTAAAGTCATAACATTGGTAACAAAGCCTGAGATTTCTTAAAAAATCACATCTGTGTTTTTCCTAGAACACATAATACATACATAAGAGAAGAACAAAAAAATGGAGAATTTAAACTTCGAAGCACTTCCTCAAGATGTACAAATGAAGATCATGTCACGGTTGCCGCTGAAATCATTGGTGACATGCATCTGCGTCTCGAAGAAATATGCATATTTAATCCGCACAAAAGCATTCAGAGATCTTTACTTGCACCGGTCGATGACAAGGTCTCGAGTGTTGTTCGTCTCGAGTGTAAGAATCCAGAATAGGAAAGCCGAAGCCTTGTTTCACTCTGTTTATCAAGATGAGGAACCATTGTTGTCCTCTGTTCAACAACATATACGTACCAACGAAGCAGAAGTACCACTTGATGAAGTTTCTCAACCCATCCGAGCTGATCTGTCTTCGAGGTGGTACTAATGTTGTCATTTAGAACCTGGGAGCGAAAAAGTTTCGGCGTTTACCTCAGATCCAAAGGCCTAACGGAGCATCCATAAGATGTTTTTTCGGATACGATGAATCTACGGATGTATTCAAGGTGTTATGCATTACACAGTTCGGAGATGGTAGGCGAACTAAGGAGTTTCATGTATACACGGTGACGGAGGGATCGGTTGAAGACTCTTCTTGGAGACGTATCACATGTAAGCATGATCATTCACCAGTTACTCAAGGACTATTCAAAGGAGGTTTCTTGTACTATGGAGCTCAGCCCAATAGTGGAAAATATCAGGTAATGAGCTTCAACGTGAGTTCTGAAGATTTCACTGTCATTGAAGTACCTGACAGAGGCGAAACCTCTACAGTTGATGATCATCGTTGGAAATTGGTGAATTACAATGGGGAAATTGCCTTAGTAGATGACTCTGTGTTTAAAAGTGGAATTGTCGATATATGGGACGACGATGGCATTGGAAGTTTTGTATTGTGGGTTAGGAACGAGATATCAGGAAACTGGGTGAGAAAGATCGTCAAGATTCCTCAATGGCTAGAAACTGTTGAACATCACAAGTTTTTTTTCAATGGTACCATTGGAACAAGAGAACTTGTTTTCGCACCATACTGTTGGTTAGAGGGACAAATCTTTGTGGTGTATTATGATACAGACACAACAAACCTCAGAAGATTTGAGATTGAAGGAATGGTTGATGGATGCTATTATGTTCGAACCTTCTTGGATCATGTTGATAGTACTTGGCTTATATATATGAAGAATAAGAGTTGATTGTTCACTCTCTCAACTCTCATTGGGATTGTTGTTTGTCTTCATTTCTAATTTTCATTCTATTGCGGTTAATCTTTATTTAAGCTAAATAATAATGATGTCTAGCTCTCATGTACTCATGTACTAGTGGTCTTATTGGGATTGTTAATTTTTTTTTCTATTGTCGTTAAGCTTTATTTTATGCTAAAATAATAATGTTGTCACTCGACTATATCTTATTGCGATTGTTCGTTTTTTCTTACTGTCGTTAATCTTTATTTTTTTTGCCATATAATTACAAAATTGGAGCTTCCTAATAAGTGCAAAGAGAAGGGAAAAAGTTCTTTAGTATAATAGTGTAATATTCTTTTCAACTAAAGAAAGTGACATTTGATTCGTAGAACAAAACGTTGCTAAAAGAAAAAACACAAGATTTCTAGCTATAATTCTATCTTGTAAACGCCAAGAGAGTAGCAGCCACCGACCTCTTACTCTCAAATAACGATTTTTTCAGACCGAACCAACAACTATCTAAAGTCGCACTATCAGGACCATCATGACTCACGACCTCAGCCTCAATAACAAACCGGGCGGTCACAAGAGTTTCTCTTAGACAAGGCTTTGGAGTTTGGAGAACCTAAAATGGTTGGTGGTATAACATAAAACAAAGTGTAGCCAAAGATTTGGATTTGCAATTGTTACATTGCTTTTTGTTGCGATCAATCTTTATCTTCTGTTTTTTGTTCATTGTTCGTTTACTGTTTGTCTGAGCTTTGTAACTCTCTGTGAACTTCTTTTACCAATAATAATAGAATCCTTTTTTTTATATAACAAATATTCTCTATATAATATTATACTTAAGAATAAATAACATTAGGTCATTTTTTTATCAGTTTTCAATCCTAACACATAAACCAAACAATCCTCAACGAGTAACCCATTAAATAAAAAATAAAGAAATTTAAAAGAATTGTCAAGTAACTTTTTTATGCGTACACGTAAAAACATTTCTTTCAAAAATTGTGTACAAAGAATTAAAGTGAATAGTGAAAAATTTCAAGAGGTTAAATTCTTTTTTTTTTTTGAAAAACCTTAAGAAATTAAATTTATATCAGAATTTATTTTGTGCATTGACAACTACATTATTACGATGAAAAAAACCTTGCAAGTCACGCTTGGTGTGGCTTACACCGAATCTCTATGTGAGTCTAGTAATCATCCTTCTCAATAGACAAAACAGAATTAAAGTGAAAACCTTTAAAAAAATGTTAACATGTTATCAATATTTTGGCGTGTGATAACTGTATTGGAATTAGAACTAAATTACTACTAAAACGTGTAAGATGAAAGCAAATTTGTCACTTTTCATGCATAGTATCTAGTAATCTCTAAGCTAATTGGCCAATAATTCTAGTAAGTTTTTAACGTGTGGAGCTAAACATTCTACTTTCGTTTTTTTGAGATGTATAGTATTTCATGATATGTAAAATAAAGATGTACGCGCTTTTACGACTCAACTAGTAATCATCACCCACACTCATAAGTTACAACGTTGGTAACAAACTATGAGACTACTCTGTTATAAATACCACATATGTGTGTTTAGTCTCTCTATATCTCAAAACACAAAATATCATTAATACAAAGAAACAAAAAAACAAGAATGGAGAAATCAAATTTCGAGTCACTTACTGAAGATCATCAAATGAATATTCTGTCACGGTTGCCTTTGAAATCCTTGGTGAAGTTCCTCCTCGTCTCGAAGAAATGGGCATCCATGATCCGGTCTACAAAATTCAATGTTGATTACTTGAGTCGATCGATGACAAGACCTCGAGTGATGTTCATGGTCCAACGATCTACATCACAGCCACCCGAACCTACGATGTTGTGGTTTGACACTGTTTATAAAGAGCAAACCTTAACAACCGAACCATCTTACACTGAGGTGTTGTTTTACTCTGTTTACCAAGACGAGGAACCATTGTTGTCTTCTGGACAACAACAGTTGCGTATTTCTCTACATTCAAAATATGATGTTTCTCAGCCCATCCGAGGTTTGATCTGTCTTAGGTTACAAACTAAGCTTGCGATTTGCAATCCGGGTACGAGAATGTTTCATACTTTACCGGAGATCCAAGCGCCTGAAGATTCTTACTTAACAAGTTTTCTCGGATACGATGAAGCTACGAAAGTATTCAAGGTGTTATGTCTCACGCAGTTGAAGTCCGATGAACCATTAGGTGGAGCTATGGAATATCTAGTCTTGACGGTGAAGCCCGGTCAAGAAGAATCTTGGAGATCGATCACATGTCTGCATGAACATGTTTCACTACAATTTGGTGAAGGGATATGTAAAGGAGGGGTTTTGTACTATGGAGCTTATCGACCTCAACCAGATGAAGCTCAGTCCAATAGTGACAAATTAGTGCTCATGAGCTTCAATGTGAGGTCTGAAGAGTTTGCCGTCATTAAATATCCTGATTATGATTCCGATTATACAAATTGGAGATTTGTGTTTTACAAAGAGAAAATTGCCTTAGTGAATGACTCTGACTTTGACAAAGAAGATGTGGATGATGAACCGAACTTGGACAATGAAGCGGTGAATGATGAACCGAATGGGACTAAAGTTTTTCATATAATTATTTTGGATGAGAGTACGAAAAAATGGGAAAGAACCCCCATAAAGATTCTTCACTGGGAAGAAGCTGTTGGAGAGAAGGAATTTTATTTCCAAGGTACCATTGGAGAAAACGAACTTGTTTTTGCACAATACTCTACCAAACGTGGCGGCCCTGACTACTGTGTGTTGTATTACAATACAGAGACAGAAAGTTTCAGAGAATTTGAGATTCAAGGAGTGGTTGGCAATGATAAAACTGTTCGAACCTTCTTGGATCACGTTGATAGCCTTTACCTTATGTGAACAACAAGAAATGGTTCGCTGATTATGATCAAAGACTCGTTGTCGTTAATTTCTTTACATATGCTAAATAAATAAATAATAATGGCGTGCCTCTAGTTATAGGTCTTATTGGGATTGTTCGTTTTCATACCTATTCTCGTGTTGACCTTTACTTATGCTAAAATAATAATGTTCTTTCAGTTCAGATATTTTATACTATGTTTCTAAACAATAAGTATGTTGTCGTGTTAATGTTTATTTGTGCTAAAGAATAATGTTCGTTCACAGTTCATATATGACTTTTAACTTTTAAGTATTGACGTTTCCATGCTCTGTTTCTCAAGCTTCAAAGTCCATTCATAAACAGAGTTATTCAACTTTGGGTGTGAAATTTTTCATGCATTTATGAAAAAAAAAAAAAGAATTGGCAATTAAGTTTGTATACGTAGACGTGGAAACCAAACTACTAATAAACTTTTTTAAGTGAAAACCTTTTAAAAAAATAATGAACTTGTTAATTGTATTCGAAGAACCAAACTACTAAAACGTGTAAGATAGATGGAAACAGATGTGGCACTTCACTTTCATATGTCAAAGGAGCTGGCGGCAACTACGAGTTAAAGCAAGATAGAAAGAAAAAAAGTTTTTACTCTTTGCCAATTTCTTCAACCGTAATTAATGTATTGCTAATCTTCACTAAGACTATTCTACTAAGTCAGAATAGTCAGTAACAAAAGATATATGTTATCATCTTCTGCTAGTTGATCATACAAATCATGTCCTAATTCCTAAATGAATGTTTCTAATTCGAAATGTAGTGGAGGGCGACTTCTTCATAATTACGATCACCCATAAGAGTTTTAGTTTCTAATTAGTGAAAGTATGAAACTAAATGCTCTGTAAACAATTCTCAGCATGGTTACGTTTTATTGTAAATTAATCTAGTTATTTATTTACTTTTGTATTCATTCAAATACAAATAGTTAATTTACTAAGGAAGCCTTGAATGCAAATATTGAAGGAATTGAAGCCAATTTTCTAACCATGATTACGCTTTGTTTTTTTTTATTCAAGTTATTACATAATTTCATAAGCTGAAATGCATTAAAACGAACCATGTAATCGATGTAAAACGTCAAAATATGTAAATTATGTTGATAACTAATAATATATTGTCTCATGAGAGACAAATATATAAAAATGTTTTTTCTCATTAATTAGTAAAATGATACTAAAAATAACATTGATGAACATTCGACGCTATATATACATACAAAAATCCTCATTAAAACCCCAATTAAGTAGTCAAAGTATTAAAAAATGGAGAGTAAAAGGGACGATTGCAAAATTAGACCTTATCTAAGTCAATTGCAAAATTGGATCTTTCTTTTTCTCTCTCCAACATTTGCCATTTTCTCCCTACTAAATCCTCTGGCATTCCATGTATTCACATAAATGCCATTATTTCTGATTTATTTGAATTTTTGGCGAAAATGTTTATTACATCCATATCCTCATCTTCTTCTTTTATTTACGGTTGTGCCACCGCTATCAATTTTCCAACCACCATGAACAACCAAATTTGAAGCTCTTAATGCTTCAACAACCCAAATTTGTGAGCTTAAATAACACACAATGCTATGAGAACTTCATTTTCTTCCATCTTCTCTCCATTTTAATCCAAGAAAATTTACAAGTGCATTTATCTTGTTATATGTCATGATTCTTGGATAGTGATTAAATTGGTGCTGGGTTTCTTCTGTGGTGACTAAAGACGACGTCCTCGGTGCTTGACATTGCGAAACAACCACCGATAAGGTTATTTTCCGGTAGATTTCATGATTTTCCTTGATTTTTTTGCGAAAGTAGACTTCATTTGTTAGTCTAACCGTCATAATATCATGTAAAGTCTATTCTGTGGTCAATTTTGCAATTAAAAATTTATCGAGTTTCGAGCCCGTAGACTGCAATTTCAGTCTCCTTAATTTCATTTGAAAACAAAAAATATGGTTCAGACTGCATTATAATCTTTCCGTCAGATACTTCATTTGCAGTCTACTAAGGTGTATTTTTGCAATTGACCAAATTCTTGACTTTTTAGTTATGACTGCCGGACAAAGTCTTCTTACGGTAATAAACGAGTAGACTTCCATAGTGACTATTTTTGCAATTGACCAAACTATTTAAGCATTGACCGTAATATTAATATATTAAAAATATATTAAAATAATTAGTTGACTGCAAAAGAAGTATACTATTTAAAAAATGCAATTGTTGGTCAATTGCAAAAATAACCACGGTAGACTGCAAACGAAGTCATCATTAATGTAGACTTCATACGAAGTCTACTTGGCGAAAGTCAAACTTGGTCAGTTGCAAAACTAACCACGACGAAGTTTACTTTTTCTGGTTGACGGATAGTTAAAGTCTACTTAGTAGACAGAAGTCTACTGTAAAGTCAATGGGTTGGTCAATTGCAAAAAGAGAATTTGTTAAAAATACCCCTTTTGATATACCCCTTTTCAAAATACCCTCTTTTCTGGCAATTTTTATTTTTGCCCTCATTTAATTTTTAATGACCATTTTACCCTTAAATAAAAAATATTTTATTTAATAAAAAGAAAAACAAAATTTTCCGGCCAAAAAATTTCCAACATATTTTCCCGCCAAAAATTTTTCGAAAAATTTTCCCGCCAAAATTTTTTTGTCCAAAAATTTTGATAAAAATTTTCGACAAAAAAATTTTCCGCCAAAATTTTCCCGCCAAAAATTTTTACAAGGTTTTTAAAATGTTTTTAAAAGGTTTTATAAGGTAGAAGAAACCTTATAAAAACCTTATAAACACCTTTTAAACGCTTTTACAAAATTTTTAAAAGAGTTTTAAAAGGTTTTAATAGGTTTTTAAAAGGTTTTTTAAACATCTCGTAAACGCTTTTAAAAGGTTTTTAAAAGGTTTTTAAAAGGTTTTCAAAATGTTTTTAAAAAGGTTTTTAAACACCTTGTAAAAGCTTTTACAAGGTTTTTAAACACCTTGTAAATGCTTTTAAAATGTTTTTATAAGGTTTTTAAAAGGTTTTTAAACACCTTGTAAACGCTTTTACAAAGTTTTTTACAAGGTTTTTAAACACCTTGTAAACGCTTTTAAAAGGTTTTTAAACACCTTGTAAACGCTTTTAAAAGGTTTTTAAACACCTTGTAAACGCTTTTAAAGTTTTTAAACACCTTTGTATACACTTTTACAAGGTTTTACAAGGTGTTTAAAAGGATTTACAATGTTTTTATAAGGTATAAATTTTATTTTTTTTTTGCGGGAAAATTTTTTGATTTTGACGGGAAAATATTTTTTTTGGCGGGAAAATTTTTTGATTTTAGCGGGAAATTTTTTCATTTTTGGCGGGAAGATTTTTCATTTTGGCGGGAATTTTTTTAATTTTGGTGACTGTACATTCTTGTTGTCATTTAAAGAAAGGGTAATTTGGTCATTTTGTTCATAAAGAGGGGTAGTTTTAAAAATGGTCAACATGGAGGGGTATTTTTAAAAAGAAATTGAAAAAGGGTATTTTTGAGAATGCCCTTGCAAAAATAACCATAGTCGACTATATTTGAAGTTAACCGGTTGAACTTTCCATTGAAGTCTACTTTGTTTTATCTATTTAATTGCAAAACTAACCAAAAATTAACAAAGGAAGACCACAAAAGAAGTCAACCGGTTATGGTAGACTTCATTCGCAGTCTGCTTTGTAAAATTGTAAATGCAAAAATAGACCCCAAGAAATAGACTTCATTCGAAGTTATCCTCGTATAGTCTTTTTTATGTCTACTCGTTGATGTGAACATGAAGTTAGCATTATTTGAAAACCAAATTATTGAAAATTGGTGAATAATTTTTAAGATTTTCTTGTTGTATTATTTGATATATGTTATGTACTTGCTTCTATATGTTTTTGACATGATTATATATTATATATATGGAGAAATCAAGTTTTTGGTTTTCTTAGGCAGTTAGGTCATTAACTTAGACTTATTTTTGAAGTCAACGTGTTGGAGTTCTGTGTGAAGTCTGTATAATTGAAAAAATCTTTAATTGAATTTTTTTGATTTTTTATAAAAATATTTATATTCACTTTCTTTTTTTATTGATATTTAAGTTAAATTTTTCTACAAAAATTCTATCTCTAACTTTGCGATTGACATGTGCGTGGGGAGTTTTATTTTGTTTGTCTGGGAGAGGTTAGATGCCCCAAAGGCTGAAGCTTTTGCGGCAACAGTGGCTTCTGGTTTGATATGTGGAGATGGAATCTGGACTTTGCCAAGTTCAGTGCTTGCTATATGTAGAAACTAGGTTTCCACAATGAATTTGTTAAAGAGGGGAAACAAATTCAATAGGATAATCTCTCTAGAAAGTAGATCTAAACCTCGAAATTAGAAGTAAGGAAGAAGAACTCAAAAGAATTAGGGTTTATTGCAAAGAATGAAAGAGAACTCAATTATTGTATTCGATTCTGGATGATCTACAATGGAGAAGTCTCCCCTATTTATACATGTTCAGAGATCTCATAATATATTAACTTTCCTTAACAGACGAAGTGAAATATGGAAAACTGTCCTATTGCTTGAGTCGGCCGCCGCACCGAAGTGGATGTCGATTCCTTCTTCTCCAAGGCTACGCATCATCCGAACTGATTCTTGACGACCTAATTGATCCCTTAACCGGATTCCCGGTTAGATAATCAATTAACATTTCTGGTTTAGCTCGGTATGTTGGGGGTGCTGAATCCCGCACCAACACTATAGCTGGAGTTAAACCTCCTATTTGCATGAAGTTTCTCTCAGCTTCAACTAATCATAGAGTCAACAAGTTCCTGAACGAATCCTCTTAGTTTTTTAAATGCTCAATGTGATGGATGATCTGTTGAAGAAGTAAAGTGTAATGATGTTTCAATTTTGGCAAAATGTGATAAAAGGTATATTGTCTTGATTCATCAAAACTATTGTTTGTTAATTTTCAAATTTTAAGAATTTGATAATTCAAAATTTAGGAGTTTGATAGAACAAGTTTTGGTTTTGAAATTTGCAAACTAAAAAAAGTGTACAAACCGAAAGAGGGAAATTCAAGAACAAATTATGGTTTGAAGTTTACAAACTGAAAAAATACAAGCAGAAAGAGAGATACAAACTGAGAGAAAGAGAGAGAGATACAAGCAAGACAAAGGCAATGCTGCTTCACATTGAAGATGAGCTGCAGCCATCACGGAGGGTGTTCCTGATGTTCACTCCATAGTTGTTTACCTGGTTTCAAGCCAAGGTCGGAAATAGTAAAGGAGGGGATAACATTCTTAAACTCTTGAAACTGCTTAAAGTTCATCCGTGGCTTCACCCAAACTTTAGCTTCATAAATCTTCTTTTCACCAGCTTCGATAACTTCAAGAGTAAGACGGTAGAGTTTACCAGCAACCACCTGCTCTGCTTCCTTTAACACTCTAGCAAGCTCAACAACAACATTCTAATATAAAACATCAAAACACAACCTGATTAGGTATATAAAGGATGTAAACAGAATTATAAGTTATACGCTATAAAAATTATAAGTTTAGAATCCAAATCACTTGAAAACATCATCTTTAAGCAACTTACACAACACTATACAGAAATCCAGAAAATCTAAAGGACTTCTAGCTTTGATAAGAAGTCAGAGTAGAAGGGCAGCACCATCTATAAAACATATACATGAGAAGATCCGGATTTTGGACATAATCTCATGTAACAAAAACCAGAAAACCTAATTTTGAACATTAACAGAGACCAAATTCCAATCAACAAGTTTGACTTTGACGTATGCCTAAAACAAGTTCAAGACATGAAAACCATTACATCCTAAACACCGTAAGAGAGAAGAACACTGGTATTGAGCAATTAGATGACCATACTGAAAACCTGCTCCACCAATAATTTCCAAAGCTCCACAGCTTGTACCTAATTATACACAATTCGTTAATATCAAAACAAAGCATACTAACAAAAACAATTGTTTTTCTTTGAAGGAATCACTGAAACAAAATCGGAAAAAGACCTTGAACATCTGCTCAGACCATTTTAAAGCCTCATCGCCTAAACGAAGCCCAAACCAATAACCAAACGTAGTCCCAATCTAAGAGAAACAGAGAAAACAGACAAAAACTAAGAAACGAGCATCATAAACTGAAACAAGAGAAGCTGATAAAGACATAGAAGAGAGAGAGAACCGTGAGATAAGAAGGAAGAAGAAGGCGTGGAAGGCCCGTAAGAAGGCATCGGTCACAGTCTCAGTCTCAGATCCAAAATCTGAATCGGAGAGAAGCGGAAGCGACGTCGATGGTTTTTCCTGCAAAAATGATTGTGATAAGAGAGATAAAGAGAGACAAACAGAGAGAGAGAGAAACTCTCCAGTCAGATCCATAAACGGAAAAAGAAAACAACACCCTATCCAAATCCGCCGCCGTAGCTAGCTCCAAACACATTCGATTTTTGCTGTAATCGAAAATACAGAGAGAGAGAGAGAGAGAGAGAGAGAGAGAGAGAGAGAGAGAGAGAGAGAGAGTGAGAGAGAGTTGAGAAGAAGAATGGAGGAGAGAATGGCATTGTTTTACTTTTGGTGGCTCCGGCGAGAATTGTTTATCACGAGAGAGAGAGGCAGAAGGTGGGAGAGAAGAAATGAAAGTGATTAGGGTTTAGTGAAAATTAGGTATATATAACTCGGTTAATTAAAACCGATCGGTTATATGCTCCGCCAAACCGAACCTAACCGGAAACCAAATTATCAAATTAATTTTGCCGATCGGTTTGTTGATTCTCTCACAGATGCTGCCAAAAACCGAACATCTCGGTTTAATCGGTTCAGTTCTCTCGGTTCTGACCGAACGCCCAGGAATAATATGAATAGTTGATGGCATAAGAAAGTCAACCACCAATAGTCTACAGAGAAGTCTACTTAAGCAAAGCCTAAATTAAATAATTTTAACCTAATCAGCCTGATCTCCCTTAACTTGACTAGTTTATATGTAAATTTATTTTATTACAATGCAGGAAGTCTATGTGGTTATTATTTGGTCAAACGGTTGACCAAATTATTTTTTATAATTTTAAAAATTAAAATTTAACCTATAATTAAGGAGTAGACTTACTTTGAAGTCTTCCCTTTGACGTCAATTTAAAATCAACCTTAATAATATCTACGGCAGACTTCCTCGGGTTAAATCTGTCATTTAGGCTTCTGTTTTTTGTTTGGTCGTAAGGGGGTCAACTGTAATTTCAGCACTCTTAGTGGTTGTGTTTCTCGAAAAACGAATATAAGATCTACGACCTCATTTAAATGCAAATAAAGGTACTAAAAATGCAATTGTCCCAAAATCCTTTTCATGACATTTTCTTTTGTTTTGGTTTGGTAAGTAGTCACAAGCACTGACCCATGCTTAAATGCTACCAACAAGCCACTAGCGTCTACGGACAAGCACATTTTCATGACATTTTCTGTAACCATTGTTTTGGTATCACTTTCTCATCTAAGTTTTGCTATAGAAGAGAATAATCACGAACACTCATGTCAAAGAACGAGATTGATGCGGCGATCTATGCAGTTTCACCGAGTGCGTGCAATCATAATAACAACATTCTATAGATTATAGATTGCAGAAACTAAAGAAAAATAAAGTATAATCTCTCTTTATTAGTTTAAGAAATTGACTCAAAACTTAAACTTTTCACGCTCTCAACCTTACAATTGGTTTTGCCATGACTCGGCTTCTTATATATAGGAACACACAAATCCTAATCCCAATGGGAACATAATATTGTTTAGAAAACTCTTAAACATTGAGAGCCTTATCCTTGAACCATAACTCGGTTTGGATAAGTCTTACTTCTAACTTAAGTTATCTTCAAGTTTGTGCCAACATTCTCCCCCACAAGCTTGAAGACTTTCTTGAACTCCTAGGAGATCTCTCATCTCCTTAAACTTAATCCTACCAAGGGCTTTGGACAGGATATCAGCCTTTTGCTCTTCACCAGAAATGTGCTCCACTTCAACCTGTTCATTATCCACACACTCACGTATAAAATGATACCTCTTGTGAATATGCTTGCTGCGGCCATGGAAGACAGAGTTCCTAGTGAGAGCGATCGCAGACTTGTTGTCCAGTAAGATCAAGACCTTCTCACACGGTTTTCCAGTAACTTCACTTAGAACTTCTTGTAACCAGATCGCTTGCTTTGCAGCCTCAGTGGCAGCCATAAATTCAGCCTCACATGAAGATAATGCCACCGTATCAAGCTTCTGAGAACACCAAGTAATGGGACACTCATTAAGATAGAAAACATGACCTCCCGTGCTTCTACCGTCATCCTCATCCACATTGTGACTACTGTCACTGAACCCAATCAAACGAGTATTCTGCCCTCGCTTATACACAAGACCATAAGATCGAGTTCCCTACAAATATCTCAATATTTTTTTTAATGCAGCACCATGAGACTCCTTAGGATCATGCATGTACCGACTTAAAACACCAACAGAGTAAGACAGATCAGGTCGAGTCTGAATCAAGTATCGAAGACAGCCAATCTTTCTACGATACTCCTTCACATCAATACTTTTCTCAGCTTGAGCCTTGGAGAACTTAACACCAAAATCGATTGGTATATGAACTGCATTACACTCCCCCATACCTGCTTCCTCCAGAATCTTGACTGCATATCTTTCTTGTTTCAGAGTAATACCAGAATCTGTTTGAGAAACTTCGATGCCGAGATAGTAACTTAATTTACCAAGGTCGCTCATATCAAATTTTAACCCCATTCTCCTCTTAAACTCAAGAATCACTTCACGACTTGAACCTGTAACAAGAAGATCATCGACGTACACCACCATAAGAAGACACTGACCCTTCTCTTGCTTATGAAACATAGAGGGCTCCTTAGAACACTTCAGAAAACCAAGCTCCTTTAGAATCTGATTTAGCTTATTATTCCAAGCTCTAGGTGCTTGTCTAAGACCATATAATGCCTTATTAAGCTTGTAGACCTTGTTTTCGCTTCCTGGAATGACAAAACCCTCTGGCTGACTGACATAAACATCCTCCTTCAGCTCCCCATGAAGAAACGCCGTTTTTACATCCAGATGATGTATCTCCCATCCGTTAGTGGCTGCTAAAGCAATGATGAAACGAATTGTTTCAATGCGAGCTACAGGAGCAAAAACTTCGTCGAAATCAATGCCATGACGTTGCACATAACCCTTAGCCACAAGCCGAGCCTTGTACTTATTTATGCTTCCATCAGAGTTACGCTTGATCTTAAAAACCCACTTCACTCCAATCGGTTTAGCATTAGACGGAAGATCCACCAAATTCCAAGTGTTATTTTTGTTGATCGATGAGATTTCTTCATCACATGCTTGCAACCAAACTTTCTCACACATAGCTTCCTTAAAATCCCATGGTTCTTCATCGAGTGCCATCAATAGACGTTCAGTCTCTGTTTCTGCGAACATAACAAAATCCTGCAGATAGCTTGGTTTCTTTATCACTCTTGTTGACCTCCGCAACTCATGTTCCCTTTGAACCTGATCCTCTGATTCCTCAACTGTCTCTTGATCTAAAACCTCAGTTTCTGGGAGCTCATCTTCTTCTACTTCTTTATCGCTACTTCGACTTTGTTCATTCACTTCCTCTGTTTCTTCGTAATGTCCTACTTCTCTTAAGCCATTATTTCCAAAATCACCAAAAGTGAGACTGAAGGTTCCTGAGTCATTAACAGCTTCATCACCAGAGTTAATCCATCTCCAACTCTTCTCCTCATCGAAGAAAACATCCCTACTCACAGTTATCTTACGATTCACCGGATCCAACAGACGGTAAGCCTTTGACCCTGGCTCCGTTCCTAAGTGAACAAGCATTCTGGTTCTATCATCAAGCTTCTTTAAGTGTTGTTTTCTGTTTTGGCATAGCATAAGCAACCGAAGACTCGAAGATGCTCCACATTTGGCTTCTTACCCTTGAATGCTTCGTATGGAGTCTGATTAACAAGTGCTCTGGTAGAAACTCTGTTTAGTAGATAAGTAGTATGTCTGATAGCTTCTCCCCACAGATAATTAGGCATGGTCATATGTTTTAAGAGACTTCTGGTCATCTCCATCATGGTTCGATTTCTTCTTTCTACTACACCATTCTGCTGTGGTGTATATGGTGCGGTTAGTTGTCGCTTGATCCCGGTTCCTTCACAAAAACGTTGGAATTCTAGAGATAGAACTCACCACCTCTGTCAGTTCGAAGCACTTTGATTTTCATACCTATCTCTTGCTCAACAACTGTCTTGAAGTTCGTAAATTTGCAGAAAGCTTCGCTTTTCTCTTTCAAGAGAAACGACCACATATATCTTGAACAGTCATCTATCAGTACGAACACGTATCAGTTTCCAGCCAGTGTAGATGGGGTGATCGGTCCACACAAATCTCCATGTACAAGCTCCAGTATATGTGTTGCTCGAAAAGATGTTGAGCTTGGAAAAACTCTTCTAGCCTGTTTTCCAAATAGACAAGAAGCACAGACTTCTTTTTCAACCTCGAGGTTTGGCATCCCTGACACAAGCTTCTGTTTGACCATAGTCTTCATGCTGTCACTCCCAATATGACCTGGACGTGAGTGCCACTTGCTTGAAATACTCGAAGTTATAAGCTGTAGGCATCTGGAATTCTCTGTTACCATAGGAACTTTGTACAAACGATTTTTAGACCTTGTAGCTTTCACTAGAAGTCAACCCTCCTGATCACACAATGTTAAAGTGTCACCACGCATCCGAATATCACAGCCGGACTCCGTAGCCTGTCCAAGACTCAAGATGTTGCTCTTCAGACCAGGTATAAAATAGACATCAGCTAAAACTTTGCAATCACCGTTCTTTGTCACAAACAGAATTGAACCTTTGCCTTTTATATCTATGCGAGAATCATCTCCAAACCTAACCTTCCTTGTTACTGTCTTATCAAGCTTGGAGAAATAGGAGCGATTACCAGTCATGTGGTTGCTAGCCCCATTGTCTAAGTACCACACATCATCACCATCAGTATGAGTTTCAAACTTGCTTGGAATCACCTTACGCTCATTAAGGTAGACTACTTCGTGCATCATCAATGCATCGGCTGTTTGTGTGTCCTCTTCAACATTCTCTGTTGCTTCCTGCAGTTTAAGTAGTCTATCCGGACAATTAGACGCAAAGTATCCTAACTTATCACAACGGTAGCAGGTTATTTTAGATGCATCTCTCTCTTGTCTAAAATTCATGTTGTAACGACCACGTCCCTCCACGTCCTCTTCCGCGACCATAGAACCTACCTCCTTGTCCTCTGCCGCTGCCTCTTCCTGTACTATAACTCTCTTGATATGGTTGATGATCGAAATTGGCATACATAAGCTTCTCCTGATCTTCAAGTTGAGCTTCTTCTTCACCACTGATTCTTTCTTCATAGGCCTTAAGACGACCAATAATATCTTCAAACGATGTGGTGTTTAAATCAAGCACCTGTTCTAGCGCAGCAACGATATGAATGTACTTCCTCCGTGGTAGACTGTTAAGAAACTTCTTAACAAGCTTTGGTTCTCCAATATCTTCTCCTAAAGCTGCACTTTTTGTGGATAATTCAGAAAGTCTTCCGACAAAATCATCTATTGTATCTGATTCTTTCATCTTGATTCTATCAAACTCAGCAATCAACGTTTGAAGCCTTGCCTCCTTAACCCTCTCAGCTCCAATATGCCTAGTTTTTATTGCATCCCAAACTCCCTTGGAAGTTTTGAGATTGCCAACTTGCAGGAGCAAACTTTCAGGAATCGATTGGAATAGAAGAGCTTTAGCCATGTCGTTTTTGTCTATGTCGTCTTCTCCTGGTTCGATGGTCTCCCACACTTTGTTCACCCTTAGTGCAACCGTCATACACATCGACCATACCGTATAGTTTGCAGAGTTCAGCATAGGACACTGTATTGAGGACGGACCGTTTTCCTTCGGTTTGTTAGCCATGGTCGTAGGAATTATATCACTCATCTTTTCCTCAAGCCAAACAACTACTCTTGCCTGGTTCTCTCTTCTTCACAACTCCAAGGGGTAAACAGAACAGAGATCTTTTGCTCTGATACCAAATATAGATTATAGATTGCAGAAACTAAAGAAAAATAAAGTATAATCTCTCTTTATTAGTTTAAGAAACTGACTCAAAACTTAAACTTCTCAAGCTCTCAACCTTACAATTGGTTTTGCCATGACTCGGCTTCTTATATATAGGAACACACAAATCATAATCCCAATGGGAACATAATATTGTTTAGATAACTCCTAAACATTGAGAGCCTTATCCTTGAAGCATAATTCGGTTTGGATAAGTCTTACTTCTAACCTAAGTTATCTTCAAGTTTGTGCCAACACATTCTTCGTAAACAGATTGATAATTTTAAGAAGTGTAGTAAAAAGATGAGAGACAAAAGTGCAATTTCCCCAATAAAATGTTTAGATGAAGTGTTCGCTGAAATTCTTCGGAATAAAATTGCTTCAGGAAAATGTTGTCTAAGGATAGTGAACGCTGGAAAGGAATGTCACAAGGAATATGCAAAATTATTTTTTCAAATTTATAATATAAGACGTTATAGTTCTGAAAGCTTTTTCAAAACTAATAAAGTGTGGAACAGTGTTCTACTGAAATTTGTGTTCTTTCACCTTTTTCTCGTTAAAAAACGTAACTAAATTAGTATTATTACATAATGGTTTATATTGTTTATATTGTACCAAAAAAATTATTATATAATGGTTTAAATTGCTCATACTATACCAAAAATTGAATAATAATACCAATTAATTCGATTCGGCCTTTATTTTTAAAAAGAAATTATAGTAACAAAATCTACTTATAGTTGATGCTTCACGTTATGATTGGTTATCGCCCTAATTATAAGAAATTGACACGTCAAATGTCGCTGAAGCAATAACATTTAGCGGTGCCGTGCGTGTGCAAGATTTCGATTAGGTCTTCATCTTTCTCACGAGGAGGGTTTGTAAAGAAAGGGTCCGTATTCATTGGTGTTAATGTATTTATTGGTCTTGAAGGTAAAAATGTTGAAGGAGACAACATCCATGTTTTCTATGGCCATTCTTAACCGCTCCAGATTTATATCAAATAAAGCTGCATGGGGGTCATAGATAATGTCAAGCGACGAGGTCATGAGGTAAGACATAGACAGAGTCAATGCGTATAACGAACCTTACATTCTGGATCATGTTGATGCACTGATTATAAGAAACTAGTGCTTGGTACTCTCTCAAGTCTTATTGGGATTGTTGTTACTTGTTAGTCTTCATTTCTGTTTTTTTTCTATAGTGGTTATTCTTTATTTAATTATGCTAACTGATAATGCTGTCTCTCATGTACTACTATTGTGGTCTTATTGGGATTAATTAATTAATGTTAGTTTTTCATTTCTATATATTGACGTTAAGTTATAGAAATGTTAGTTTGAGTATATTAATTTTATGCTATATAACAAAACTGAAGCTTCCTAGCAAGTGCAAAAGAAAAAAGAGGAAAAAAGGGTGAAAAATAAAAATTGTTTAGTGAAACTACAAAAATGTGTACAGTGAAAGTAAATATATATGTCACTTTAACTTTTGTGTAGCAAATAAGCGTCTATATAATCAAATAGTTCTAGTGTAAGTTTGTAACGTGTGGAACTGAAATTTCTTCTTGTGTATTTAGATGTAAAGCATAATATATATATATGTATCTCTATGTTAATTATTAGTCATAGAAACGAGTAACTTTTTTAGGTCTTTTTTTTTTTAATTTCCTTGAAATTATGTAGAAAATAAAAATAAAATAGTTAACTATAGTTTTGGTATCCAATAATCTCTACTCTAATTGGCCAATAGTAATTATAGTAAGTTTTTAGAAACTGTAAATATCATCTTTTGTGTGTGTTTTGGATGTAGTAGACGCGTTTTCGCGACTTAACAATTAAACTAAAGTGAACCACTTACGTTACGTCGTTAGTAACAACTAACAAGCAAAGGTCTTGCTTAGAAATTCTTTAATACCACACCTCTGTTAAGTAGGTTTTCATATCTCTCAACCACACGAAAAGAAAAACAAATATCATTACAGAAGAAGAACAAAAAAAAGAAAAAAAAAAAAAAAAACACAAGAATGGAGAAATCAATTAGTCTCGAAACATGTCCTGAAGATGTACGAGAAGAGATTGTGTTACGGTCACCTTTGAAATCCTTGGCGAAAACTCGTCGGCGTCTCAAGGAAATGGAATTCCATCATCCGTGGAGAAGACTTCAAAGCTCGTTACTTGAGCCTATCCAAGGAAAGGCCTCGAGTATTGTTGGCCGCCGCTGAAATAATAAAACTGTTACCAGACTCGGCCGCCACTGGAGAAGAAGAAGTCTGGTTATCAGTGATGTTTCGCTCCGTTTATCAAGAGGAGGAACCATTGTTGTCGTCTGTTCTTCAAGAGATACGTGTTCGTGTTCTTGGTGCAACGAGCTTTAGGGCTTGTCAACCCATCCGAGGTGTGATCTGCCTTCACTTTACAACCATGAGATGTGATTTTCAATCCTTGTACGGGGAAATCTCTGACTTTACCAGACATCCAAGCGGATGCGAACCATTCTTAGTAAGCTTTTCGGATACGATGAAACTAGGGATGTGTTCAAAGTCTTGTGTATGGCGCAGTGCCTCATCAATATTGAAAAGGGCAATTGCCCAAGGCCACAAAATAGAAAAGATTGTAAGGCACATATCTTTTTAGTTAGGTTATGTATTTAGTTTGAAAATATGTTTAAGCTTTTTTTTTTTTTTTTTTTCGTGCAAACCCCATTTTATTAAGTTAGTGACCTGAAACTCTCCTCTAAGGTGAGTCTTTCAACGGTCAAGAAACTTACATGGGAAAGTAACAGTACAAAGAACAACGGGTTCCTAACGAACCATAACAACCCAACATAACAAGGGTACAAATAATAAAGATGCGTAAAAGCAAAAAGATAAGGTGAACCACAAAGAAGATAGTCCACATGAGATGGCGAGGAACAATCCAAGAACGATTCGCCGGTCGCAATACGACAAATTGCCACATTGGAATACAAAGATTCCGAAGAGTTTTTAAAAAACCTAACTCGCACTAAAGATGACGAATCATCTTCATCTCCCTGAAAAGGGAGGCAGCATGTAGGGTGGGAACACGTTCCAAGAGTCGAGTGCCGAAGAAGGATCCGAGATAAAGCCACCTTGCCACACCACGTTGAAAGATCTAAACCAAGTGGTTACGGAAAACCATAGGACGTGATGAGACCGTGAAGACAAGGGAGGGGAGACATGGGGAGAAAACAACCACCACCGCAGAAAAAATATCCCGCTAACCTGGCGCTCCCAAAGATACCACCAGGTTGAAGAAGAAACCATCGATAATACATACTTGTTTTAAAACGAGCATATGTTATCTTTCTCAAAAGCATCCATGCTATAAATGGATCAGCCATATAGGGAAGTCTCTCCGTGAGAGAGGAAAGTCTCTCCCAAAGGGAGGAAAAAACCACCACAATTTTAGATAAACCAGAACCCAAGAATTCACATAAATTACCGATACATGAGTATGATTTTCTCTCCTTTGAGGAGGAATATGGAGAATGGAGGCCATGGAAAAACATATAAGACTATGATTGTTGCACTAAGGCACAAGTTGGAAGCATGATGAATCCAATCTAAGACATTCATATCTACTCCACCAATAGCTACTAAAACTTTCGATATGTTTAAGCTTTTTATTTTAAAAATCTATGATATTTTGTTTGTCATTAATTCTTCTGATTTCATATTTCTTAATCTTTTATTTGCATTAATAGAGTATTATATAATTTATTAAATGTTTAAAAGTAAATAAAAACCACATGAAAATTGAGAATTTGTATTAAAAATTTTTTACGAAAGATATTTTTAATTAATTAACAACATGCTAATGTGTAATAACACATAAAATAGATTCTCAAATATCATACCATCTATTTTTTATTGTCACATCAGCTTTTGCTATTATAGTTGCAAATTTTCAATTTTCAATGTGGTTTTTCTATTTTACTTTCAAACATCTAATATATTATAAAACACATACATACAAATATTTTACTTATGTTTTGTTTATATTTTGCATATGTTTTGCTTATTTTTGTTAATATCTATTCAACATTTCAAAAACCAAAAATGACTAATTTGCTGCCATATATAAACAATAACACCTAAAATTTATATATAGAATTTAATTTAAATTATACTCAATGTATCAAACAATCTAATAATTTATATACATATAGATGATTTTATCATAGTCACCAAATAATATAAATATACAAATAATAAAAAATATAGATCATCTATGTATTTTATGGGTAATGATCATTTTAACATTTTTTTTTAAACTATTTTGTTCGCCCTAAGCCTATATGAACCTAAGCACGACACTGGTATGGCGCTTGATGGACCATTCGGAGATCGTCCTAGAGAAGTTCAAATTTTAACGGTACGACCAGGTCAGGAACTATCTCCCTGGAGACGGATCAATTATCAGTATGATCATCCCCCATCTACAGAAGGGCTATTTGAAGGCGGTTTCTTGTACTTTTGGTGCGCAGTCCAAAGGTGGCCAAGAATCTGTAGTTATGAGCTTTAACATGAGTTCTGAGGAGTTTACTGTCGTTCAAATACGTGAGGGTATGAATTTTCGTGGAGGTTTTTAAAAACGTTTACAATCTTTTTATAAAGTAAAAATTTCAATATTTTTGACGGGAAAAAAAATATTTGACGGGAAAAGTCTTCGATTTTGGCGGGAAAAAAAATATTTGGCCGGAAATTTTTTGGTGGGAAAATATTTTCGATTTTGATGACTGTACATTCTTGCTGTCACTCAATGAAGGATAATTTGGTCATTTTGTATATAAAGAAGGGTAGTTTTACAAATGGTCTTTAAAAAGGGGTGTGGAAAAAGGGACATTTTTGAGAATGCCCCTAGAATTTACATAATCAAAAACTATTGAATGAATATTAAAATGCCTAGAAATTTGAAAAAATCATATAACATAAAACAAAAAAAAAGGCTAAAAGATCTTATAATTTGGAACAGAGGGAGTAATATTTTCTAGAAAAATAATACTCTCTCTGATCCTTATTAATCCTATTTCTAAAAAAAATATTGTTTCAAAGAGATGTTATTTTAAGTTATCGATGCACTTTAATAGGTTTTGATAATGAATTAATTTCAAGAATAAAAACTAAATACTATTGATTTAGAGTTATAGAAAACTAGATTAGGACGCGCCCGATGTGCGGGTTTTGTAAAATAAAATAAAATTTAACAAAGAATATAAATTAAATATTTTTAGTAAGTAAAAACTATCTATAAAAGTAAATAGATACACCGAGATGCCCAATGTGATATTTGGTGTAAAAGGTGCGACTCTGCGATTGAGACTATTAATCATGTTTTCTTTGAAAGCCCTCGCTCTTGTGAAGTTTGGGATTTATCTCTGATTCCAATCTCGTCAGAGAGTTTTTCCACAAGAGTCGGTGTACTCGAATTTGGATTTTGTTTTCTGGAGAGGTATCTCTCAATAGGGTGATCCTGATCAACTTCTTCAATTACCATAAATTTTATGGGCAATCTGAAAGGCCATAAATAAAAAGGTTTTCAAAGTTTAGAGATCGAGGCGAATGATATAATTATTCAGGATTTGGGAGATAAGTTAGTCTGGGAAGAAGCGCTATCTTTTACGGTGGTCATGTCAGCTTCATCTCTGTTTTCAGTTGTCGAGGTTTATTTATCTTGTTGTCAGATTGATGGTTCTTGGAAAGCAACCAATGTGTATTCAAGATTAGGCTGGTGGTGTTTGCGTTGGTTGAAGATTTGTCGTCTTTCTCCAACCTGCTCGATGAGTTTAACTCGCTGGAGTCCTTCCCACTATTCTCCATCTCTTAGATCCCGCGTGCGTCAAATACGAATGCAGATTGTCTTGCATGTGCTTCGAGTCTCCTTATCTCTGAAATTTCCTTTGTAAACCCCTTTCCTCGAGCTTGGGTAATTAACCAAAGAATTTTATTTTAATTTATTGTTTGGTTAAAAAAAGTAAATAGATACACTTTTTGTTAAAGAGAATAGTTGTAGATGAGTCCAAGTTATTAAAATAAAATTTAATGTATATCTATTTACAAATATACTATCTACCTTACCACTAAAAGTGTATTTGTACACAGAAATATATTTTACTGTTAAAATATAATCTTTCGTTTTATTACTACCAACAAATTGTCTTTATGAACACATTAAATAACCTATAATTTAACATATTTATAGTTACAAAAACGTATATATATAATTTCATTATAATGATCTTTTCTAAATTTTTAAAACTGTTTAAATTTTTATAATTTTCTTATAATTGGCTTTTAATATTTTTTAAAACTGTTAAAAACAAAACTTTTGTTTTACACTTGGAAGTTTACAAAAAAAATTCTTTAAAAGATTTTAAATAAAATTAGGTTTTATTTTCTCCATTTTACTGTTATATAAAACTTTTTTAAAGTAGGTTTTGAATTTTTACATATTTATTTTTGAAAGTTTTAATATATTAGAATTGACACGTGTCACGATCTTGTGATGAGTAATTTTGACATGTGTCAACATCTGAATGATATAATTGACACTTGTCACGATCTTAGAATTGACATCTGTCAACATCTGAATGATAAAATTGACACGTGTCACAATCTTGTTGATTAATAATTTTGACATGTGTCAACATCTAAATGATACAATTGACACGTGTCACGATCTCGTTAATAAGAAATTTTGTCATTGAACTTTATATAATAAGATTAAAAATTACAAAAAAAACAAATATTTATAATCAAGTTTTAATATGTATTCTTAATATGTGTGAAAAAAAAATTAAAAATAGGATCAATGAGGGAGTATGTTTTATTGGGATTGTTTGTTTTCATTTCTGTTATCACTAATCTTTCTTTATGTTATATATAATATAAGTAAGAATCATGTTCTATTAATTCATATGTGTCAGTATCTTCTCAAGCTGTGAGACCTTTTCATGAAACAGATTTATTCAACTTTTGGGATAGCTTTAATTTACTCAACCAAAGAGTTGTAAATTTTATCACTTAATGATGGATGAGGTACTAATCAAAAAAAAAATGGTAACAAGAACTAGAAGTACTAATCCAACTTTACGTGCACTAAAGACTGTTTATACACTTGAGACCAAAATTTTACTCAACTACAAGTGATGATAATGTTGAATAATGACCAATTGACGACGACTAACAAAGGTCAATAAGATTGAACGTGTCTTATGGCTACGATACACTTGCTGTCTTGTAAATAATGATACTTGGCTGGCTGTATTGTTTTGTCCTATAAGCAAATAAGGCAACCGCTTGATAATGGAACGTTTTTAGATTGTGTGAAATGTTCATAGCCATATAGAGAAGGGAGATTCCATGCAATGACTAGCTAGATGATAAAAACTTGTAATTAGTCTTTTTCGAAAAAACTTGTAATTAGTCCCAGGCTGTGATTTGCTCTATTATGTCCCACTTTATCAATTATACAAAATTGGAAAGCCTTTTGGAGAAAAAAAAAAGGAATAATAATTTGTTGCTTCTTGTTTCTTTAATTATAATTGTTTTGCATCTTTTACGCTCATAAGGATTTATAAAAAGTAAAGGAGGGATGGGGTGTCGAAGGGTCAAGGGGATATAACACAAAAATAAATTTAGGTTTAGATACCATGAATCAAATACGTGTCTATCAATGTCGGTGATATCTTTGAATAATGTATTTAAAGAACACAATAAAATTTGCCTAATATAAATAGGAATAATTTGAAAAACAAAACTGCGAAATAAACGTAGAAGTCATAAACGATAAACATATGAATTTTTTTACGAACCTGTGAATATGATAGTTCATAAACGTATACAGAACAATTCACATGTCTATCATTTAGTTCACTTTTTTTTTATCAACGATTATATATATATCAGACGTTGTAAAATTATTACAGATAATGTTAACGATCAACTCCAAAATTCGGAACTACTATTATCCAAAATCATGAAAACTGCAAATAAAGAACAGTTTTCAGATTGCCAAAATTAAAAATGAAGAACGGTAAAAAAAATAAAAAAAAATAACAATTGTGCATGTGGTTAAGGAAATCAAATTACAAATGTCACGTCTTAGGTCGGTTCTTTCGACCTACGTTTTGGTGAAAGGTAGTTTTCCTAAGTACTCTAATCGAGTCATATGTAGGTCTAACTTTTTTTTTTTCTTAAATTTCAATTAATAAAGTTTAAAGAAGGGAATCCGAAAAAAAAAAATAGTAAGTAGTAAAGGAAGAAATATGAAACCCAAAACAAAACAAGACCGGGGACCCAGATTAAAAAAACCAGATGAGGGAATGAGACAAACAAGTTAGAGAGAGACCATAACAGGTCAAGAGCTTCTCCATGCTTGTCGCCAATTTACCAGAAAACTTATGAGAGCCCGAAAAATAAATGCAGCAGACGTGGCCTGTGGAAGAGTAGTGCCTTCATGGAAGCGCCTATTCCTCTCTTTCCAAAGCTCATAGATACAGGTTTGCCAGCCCTGAAGGAGAGCAAGGAAGGTAACGCAGGATGCGGAAGCTGATCCCAAGTTAAAGAGGGGTTGAGAAGTTCTTCGTGTGAAGTGCAGACCAACAAGGTGGACTAGTCGCTTGGAAAAGAGGTGGTAAAAATTCATTATTTAATTCTTGAAGTAGTAATTTTATTTCCCACATCCAGTCCCACTGTATCATCCGATCTAGAGTGGGGTTCATTTTAGGAGAAAACCAGAGCGCAAGAGAGTGCTTGGGCACTGCCACCTTGTTCCATACCAGAGAAAACCAAGGAACAGGAGTTTTACCTGGCGAAGTGAGTTCCACATTTCCTTTGAATGATAGAATTTATACTCCTTATTGTTTATGAGCCAAGAGGGAGAGTCCAATGATTTTGTGGAGGTAGTGTTGTGATGAAACTCAGCACTTGCAAAAAATCATCTGATCTAGCTGGGGGAGGGACCAGACATCACCCGCTTTATAGTCAGATACCAAAGAAGAGACTGGGATACCAAAGAAGTCTAGAAGGTGCGTCAGACCCTAGGAAATTATAGAGAGAGCCGAAAGGTGTCCAGGGATCCCACCAAAAAAAGTATCCTCCCCAGTGCCCACCTTAATCCTGAGAAAAGTTATAGCTTTCTGCCTCAACTTGAGCAATTTCCTAACCATCCAAGATAACCGATTAGACTTTGCATTAAGCGCCCAAAACAAGCAGAGGAAAAATATTTTTTCCGAACCCATGCCACCCAAATAGACCCAGCCTAAAATAGAGCATCCAGATGAGCTTTAATGCACAAGTATCGTTCCAGGTTGACCAGATCTCAGACCTAGGCCTCCTTCTTTCTTTGGATAGCAAACATCAGCCCAGGCGACTTTAGCACCTGAGTGATTATCCAAGCAGCCATGCCATAAAAAGGAGCTAGAAAGACTGTTTATGCGCTTGAAAACCTTCTTAGGGAGCAGGAAAGCACTGGTCCAGAATCCCACTATACCAGAAATGACCGTAGACAATAACTGGAGCCTTCCTGCAATACTCAACCGGCGATGAAGCCAGGAACTCATCTTTGACCTGATCTTGGAGATTAGAGGGTCGCAGTCTTTAATCGTTAACTTTCTTGAACAGAGCGGGAGTCCCAGGTAACGCACTGGAAGAGATGCAAGTGGTAGTGGAAATTTTGATCTCATACGGTCTAGAACCTCCTCACTTATGCCGGCGCAGAACATGGAGGTTTTTGAGATATTTTAGAGCGGAAAACTTTCTCAAATTGTGACAGGACCGTGAAAACTCCTGCCAAAGAAGCTTCAGAACCATCCAGGAAGATTAATAAATCGTCAGCGAAGCATAAGTGAGTTAGCTCTGAGTCCTCACAGCCGGGATGATACTTGAAAATGCCACTGAGCCGCTTTGTTAAGCATTAGAGAGAGAATATTCATAAGCATCACAAATATTATTGGTGATAGCGGATCTCCTTGTCGAAGACCAGTCTTTCCTTTAAAATACCCCGAGGTGACTCCATTTATGCTTAAAGAGAAGCTCGGAGAACAAATACAGCTTTTAATCCACTTCACCATCGTGTCAGGGACTCCATAAGAGGGAAGAGCTGATAGAACGAAATCCCACCTAACTGAATCAAAGGCCTTGGATATATCCACTTTTAGGGTGATCCTTGCCGAGGGGGAGTCCAGGTGGTAACCTTGTAGAACCTCTGAAGCTAACAGAACGTTCTCAATCAGTAATCTGTCCTTGATGAAGGCGGTCTGATTTGGAAGGATAATCACAGGAAGGATCTTCTTCAGTCTGTCAGAGATAAGGCGAGATATCACTTTGTAGATGGTGTTCAGGCATGAGATTGGTCTGAAATCTTTCAGCTCGTCAGCTCCCGGACGTTTGGGGATCAAAACCAGAGAAGTGGCGTTTACACAAGATGGCAAGAAAGAAGATGTAAAAAACTCTAACACTGCCTTGATGAAATCCTGGCCCAGAACTTGCCAAGAAGATCTATAAAATTCCACCGGGAATCCGTCAGGTCCTGGAGTTTTATTTAGGGGCAGCAGCATCAACGCAGTCCTTATCTCCCCAGGGGAAACCTCACTCGATAGCAAAGATATTTGAGACGGGGTCAACTTGTTTGAGATGAGCCTACTCAAAAAGACTGACAGGAAAGGGCAGTAGTCGCCTCTAGGAGTACAAAGGATGGCTGAGAAGTACCTCTCTGCTAGAAGGTGGACTTCCTCCAAAGATTCAGATCTCGTCCCATTTGGCCTTAGTACATACTTGATGGTGTTAACTGCATTTCTAATCTTCATCATAGCATGGAAGAACCTTGAATTTGAGTCACCAACTTCCAACCATCTAATTCTGGATCTTTGTCTGAAGAAACATTCTTCTGCCAGTCGCAGAGAAGACCAGACAGTCCTGGCATCTGATTCTTCAATCAAATTTTGAGGAGAGGGATCATTCAGTGCCCTAACTTGTAGGTGAGAGAGATTTTGTTCTGCCTCAGCCACCCTCTTTTCGATATCACTAAAGCGATCCTTCATCAGAGATTTTAGAGGCCTCTTTAGCCGCTTTTGGTTGTGGCAGAAATCAGATAAATTTGACACCGCAGAGTCAAAGCTGTTCCACGCGTCTGCTACATACTCCATGAAATTAGGAACCTTTGTTAAGAGGTTAAAAAATTTGAACGGTCGAGAGCCAAAGGATGGCTGAGGGGACAGAATTCTGATGTGACACGGGGTATGATCAGAAAATTGTGGTGATTCGAATGAGCAATGGCTTGTGGAAAATCGAGAACCCACTGACCGTTGACCAAAGCACGATCTATCTTGGTGGCTATCGGGTTTGATGATTGGTGATTTGACCAAGTAAACCTTGGACCTTGGAAAGGAAGGTCGAAAAGGCCTGTGTCAGCTAAACAATCCCTGAAACTCCTCATGGCTGAGGTAGACCGAGTTAAGCTGGTATTTGACGTTTCCCAAATGTTCAAAAGCTCGTTGAAATCCCCACACACTAGCCATGGGCGAGATGAAAGATTGAAAGAGATGCAAGTATCCTTGAGAGAAGTCCACAGCTCTTGTCTTTCTTCTGCTAAATTTGATGCGTAAATTGCCGTGAAAATAAAAGGGGCTCCTTCCTCCAACTTTACTTCACAGGTAATAGACTGTTTGTCAGAGAAGAGGTGGGAGATGGTAGTCGGGGGCTTGTAGATGATCCAAATGCGGCCGAGTTCCGAGTGTTGATAATTGTCAAAAGCTGTCCATTCCGGACCAAAAAGCGACAAAATTTGGTTCTTGCTTGATTCCCTAACGTGCGTCTCCAATAAAGCGCCAAAAAGGAGTTTCCGCGAGTTTACCCATTGAACAAGAGGTAAATGCTTAGAGGAGTCATTAATACCGCGCACGTTCCAAAAAAAAGTATCTACCATAAATACAGTTAGTTGCGGAGATGGCGAACCCCTGCAGATAGAGGATTGCCACCGCCATGAGGCGAGGATCTAGTCGCTGCTAACTTTCGTTTCTTTTTGCGCTGCTTTGAGGAAGATGACGAAGAAGAAGAACCACTGTGGTGAATTTTCGAGGGAGAGACAACAGCAATGGCTAGCTCATCGTCATGAGTAGAAACATCCGGCTGAATCTGTAGATGAACAAAAGGATTTGTTGACATCGAGATCAAGGATTTTTGAGCATCACCTGAAGTCACTTTAGCTTTAGTTTTAAAAGTGTTAGTGGCCAGCTGGTAGGGGTGATCATCCGGGATGAGGGGCTGCTTTTGGATCTGTTGAACCGCAGTGGATTTCTGCTCCTTAGCTAGCGAGTGAGGCAGCATCATAGCGGTATCTGGGTCCTTATCAGCCCCGGGCAAAGGTGGTTGAACAGAAGTTGTCGGCTCCCCCTCCTTTTCAGATTGAGTAGCTGTAGGCGGGACCTCACCTTGATGTTGCTGAACTATGGATGTAGATTTGGCTGGCTGTTCATTGGTACTAGTGGGAGGAGAGACCTTTGCGCTTTGTTTCGCATTCTGAGTGGTTTTCTCATCAGAGGGGTGACGACTAACATTGGATTTAGGGCAGAGATTTGGTTTGTGACCAATCTCATTGCAAACGGAACAGAGGGGCGGTAACCAAGGGTAGGTGACCGAGATAGAAACAATTGAACCATCTTCACGTTCCACCTGAGCTTGGTAGGGGTGATTGGAGATCCACTATCACCTTAATCTCGGCCGAGCTCACCGAAGAAAACGGTTTGACATCAACAATTCTGCCCAAAGGCCTGGATATGAAACTAAGACCTTCCTCCGTCAGCAAATCAAACGGGACCTGATTTAAACGTGCCCAGACCGGAGCTTTTGGAGAGACGGTGGGTCTAAGCTGAAAGATGCTTTCCACTCTGTTACAAGAAGGGGAGTCACCCACTCTCCAAAGTTCATGCTGAAGAATCTTACTTCGAAGAGACGGCGAAGGGATGTGGAAAAAAGCATTATTTGAGAGATGATGAATTTTCACCTTCTGTCCTTTCCCAAAGGTAGTTTAGGACTGCCCAAACTTTGCCATATGAAGGAGCCTTTCCGTAGAATATTCCAACTATGTAATCCGAGTGGAGTCTCGCTCCTCTTTCGAAGACCGCATTTGGGATTTTCACACGAGGTTTCCCATCCGCCGTAACGGAAACCTCAGCTTTGATATTTGGAAATTTTGTAGCTCCCTTACAACGAGAAGCCCAATTATGCTCGGGGTGAGGCCTGAGAATCCTCCGTGCAGAGGTTTTGTTTACCCGGCATCCACTAGAGAAGGAGAAACCGTTCTTAGAGATTTGAAGAGAAGAGCCAAGTAGTAGAGGTAGGTAGAGGATTTGCCCCTAAAATTCCTTTGGCCAGATCTAGAGAAAGAGAAACCAAAGTTTTGAGATTGGAAGAGAGGAGTCCGAAGAAATGGAAGCCGGATCTGAATCCATCGCTCCCATAAGTTTAGAACCGACAACCCTGGGAACTAAAGAGGGGTCAGGAGGGACGGAAGGGGCGGAACCGGACCACCAGCCATCGGAAGAGGAATCCGACGACCTCTTTTTGCGAAATTAGGGATTTGAAAAACACTGTTCACTGCTCTCGAGGGAAGAACTTCGTTTCAACTAAAAACAAAAAGAATATGTTAGATTCGTGGTCCAAATTAAAACATTCACATTTCTGTATCGTTACTTTACTATAAAGCTGCAAGTAATCCAGAACCTTTGACTGTAACGTAAAAACACGATATACAAAAATCAAATAAGCGAAAAGAAAGAATGTAAAATAACGTGGTTGGATTTGGATTCACGATCATCACCAAACAATTCGTTAAGAATTAAAATAATGTCGCATATAATTCATGTGATTGCATTGCACTAAATACACCAAAGTTTTCATACAACGTAACGGCGAGCAAATAAAATAAAAACAAATACACCAAATAAAATTAATTTTGGAAGAAAATACAATAAAATTAATAAAAATCTCGTCCGTTGGAAAAAGCCATGGTCTTAAAGGATCGAGTCATTACCAGTGTCCAGTGATGACAAGGACATGGTTGGGTCACTTTGTATCTTACTAGCTTCGAGATCTCACTATCTCTCTGTTCCATGTCCTTTTTATTAAGGTCCCCGTCTTCATCTTATCTGCAAATGCAACTTCATCTGAAACCTGATTATTCCTTCTTCATTGCGTCTGCCTCGATGATGGCGTCGACCTCTTTGGGTCCTTCGACGCTTCTTTCTTACGCCTCTTCTTCTTCTTCTTCTTCTTCTTCTCGTCAATTTCATGATTTTGGGTTCAGATTGATCTTGGGTCACGAGGGTGTTCGAGTTCCCTCGTTCCGGCGATTTAGGATTCACTGCGAGTCCAAGGCGAGTTCAGCTTTTGTGTTATCTTAACAATTTTATTCTCTTCTTTTGGGTTTTTGGAATTGAATAAAAAAACTTTTCACTCTCTTCAACTTTGAGATCATTCCTATTGGTTTAGAAAAGTTCTAAAATTGTATCTTTTTTTTTTTTTTTTCATGTTCAATGCAAAGTTTGTAGCTTTTTGTGGATTCAATGGGTCCCAAGTCCCCAACTGTCCTCTAGATGAAACAAGGCCTTGGATTTGAATCTTTTGATATGTACGATTCAGGAAAAAGAAGTGAGGACGTCTTCGCCAGTCCTTGAAAGCTCGTCACTGTCCGGAGATGCTGCTTTGCGTTCTAATGAATGGAAGGCTGTTCCGGATATTTGGAGATCATCTGCAGAAAAGTATGGTGATAGAGTTGCATTAGTGGATCCTTATCATGATCCTCCTTTGAAACTGACCTACAAACAGGTAGGTTCCTTATTAATATGCTTATTTTCATCAATATTTATTGTTGCAAAGAAGAAAATGGAGAGAGACCAGTCCTTTAAATTTTTCCACCCCACCCCAGCACTTTTTCTTTTATTTAGTAGCTATTTATTAAGACAAGCAGGGTCCAGTCACTTTAAATAACATAAAAAATATTCTAGTATGTTCCTAGATATCATCCAGTTTTTGGTACTATTAAACAAAATATGTTGCCTACTGAGTGTGAGGATATACCAAAATCAATTCTTAGTAGATTGTTAAGATGATGGTGGTGACTGGTGAGGGAAGAGTAGCTAGTTCACATGCTTTTTCAGTTCCTGATGATGATCCCAATTCTGGATTTTTTGAAGAATTAATGGATGCTTTTCTAATGCTTGTAGTTGGGCATTCCCATTGGTGGAGTTCTGTTTTAAGATCCTAGAACCAATATTATTTCAGTTAGTCTTCCCATGGTTATTGCAAATTCATTGTACTGTCTTTTGTGAGAGGTGGAGAATTTGAAATTTCCAGCGATTAAGATATTTAATTATTTATTAAAAACTGAAGCCTTCATCTTGCTTACATAACTTTTAGCTGGAACAAGATATTTTGGACTTTGCCGAGGGCTTAAGAGTTGTTGGAATGAAAGCAAATGAGAAGATTGGACTTTTTGCTGATAACTCCTGCAGATGGCTTGTTTCAGATCAAGGTATGTACACACTAGAATAAAGTGTGGGAACCAGTCTGCTACTCATTAATCAATAAGAAGAGCGTAAAGCATTAGGGGGATTGATTTCATTAATATTTGCATCACCAAGCTGTGCTTGCCTTGCCTTACTCGTAACTATTAAACTTCGAGCTACGTTTGAGATGTTTCTGCTCTTTTTTTTGTTTCTTCCTTCTAAGTTTCTAGTTGGTCACACATCCAATCACCATAAAAATATCCTTCCTCTCTGTTCTATAGATGTTCTAGACGGGCAGAAGTTCAAGCGGTAGGGCTTCTGTTTATGCTTAGCTATTTTAACTGCGCTTCTTGGTGCAATAGTTCTAATATGCACTGCTCTTTCATTTCTATCCACAGTTATTTGTATCTTTATGTCTGTTTATTACTTTATGCCAGGTATAATGGCCACAGGAGCAGTCAATGTTGTCAGAGGATCTAGGTCCTCTGTTGAAGAGTTACTGCAGATATACCGTCATTCTGAAAGGTGCGCCAACACTTTCTTTTTTGGGTTTTTTTTTTTTTTTGACATAATTAGCATACCTATTATTGAAAAGTAATTAGTTGGCTTTTATATAAGTACAATATGGATTTTTGTCACTGTATACTGACCTCATTTTTGTACCGGTTGTTTCATCATCCTGTGTATTTTGTTATAATGAATCAGTTTTAGTTCTCTGTCTTCAGATGCATGTATTGATGCTGTTGAGTCTAGGAGCAGTATGCATGGTTTTTGTAATGATTGACAGTTTTGGTGCCTGATTAGGAATTTTGTGATTAAGTGTAGTTCTAATTAAACATCTTCTTGAATTCATATTTATCTTGTTCCATCACTCTCATGTAAAATTGTAAAAGATTCTTGGATGAGAAAGCAGATCTTTCGTACCTCCATATACTTGTGTCTCTTCAACTATGTATGCCATATTTTTTTGCAATACAGAGATCAAGAATTTCAAGTGATCTGTATTGCAGTGTAGCCCTTGTTGTGGATAATCCTGAGTTTTTCAACCGCATTGCTGAGACATTTACTTCCAAGGCATCTCTGAGATTTTTGATTCTTCTCTGGGGTGAGAAATCATCATTGGTCACACAGGGGTTGCAGGTTCCAGTTTACAGTTATGCAGATATTAAAAGCCTAGGACAGGAGAGTCGTGCGAAATCATCAGGATCTAATGATACCAGTACGTTACTATGTTTTTCTCCAACGTCCTAAAAGAATAAACTCATGATGCTAACAAACTGATGACTGCAGGGAACTATAATTTCATCAATTCGGATGATGTAGCCGCAATTATGTATACCAGTGGTACCACGGGAAATCCGAAAGGCGTTATGCTTACACATCGGAATCTCTTACAGCAGGTTCAACAAGATACTTTTTTTTTTTTTTTTTTTTGTCGTGCCAACAAGATACTTTTTTTGCAACCGTTTTTGGTGGTTTCTGTCTCTGTTATATATCAAAATTTCCTTGTGTACTTTCTGGAAATAATAGTGTTGTAATGTTTTAAACACTTTCCAGATAAAACATTTATCCAAATATGTACCTGCTCAAGCTGGCGATAAATTTCTAAGCATGCTGCCATCATGGCATGCCTATGAACGTGCTTGTGAATACTTCATATTCACTTGTGGCATTGAGCAAATGTATACGTCTATAAGATACTTAAAGGTTATTCTCATCATCCGATTTTGTTAAGTCAGTATCTTTTGCAATCATTGTACTTATATTGAGTTTGTGTTTGTGTGATACTTCACTAACATTCCGAGATCAATCACCTTATTGTTTTTCTTAACGGTTGCTCCTTTTGGCTCTAGTTCAATTTTATTTTGTTTTCTTTTGGTACAGGATGATCTAAAGCGGTATCAACCAAACTATATTGTCTCCGTTCCGTTGGTATATGAGACACTTTACAGGTTTGTCATTATTCGAGTTAAAAGTTTGCACAGTATTCATATTCTGTTGATGATGGACTCTATAAATAGTTAATACTGAAGTTCTGTATGAATTTGTTTCAATAAGTTATAAATCCATCTCTCACAGGTAAGAGACTTTTAGTTAATCTTGTTTCTGGGCAAGCCTGGTGAAGCACACTTCTAATGGGTGTTCTGCTCAATCGTTCCATATTTATGAAAAATAGTCCATTTTGTTACTCATCAACTACTCAGAATTTTCATTATGTGTTGGTTGTAAAACAATTTTTTCACTCTTTTCTTTGTTTCCTCTTTGAGCTCTTCAGTGGGATTCAAAAGCAAATTTCTTCAAGTTCTGCTGCCCGTAAATTTCTAGCACTTACATTGATCAAAGTCAGTATGGCATATATGGAGATGAAAAGGATATATGAGGTTCATGATAGCCTGCATAGTTTGTTTTAAGATTTCATTTCTGCTTCTCCCTCTGTGTGGTTCCTGAAGTTTTGATATGGTCTTTGGTCTGTTTTACAGGGTACGTGTCTGACGAAAGAGCAAAAGCCTCCAATGTATATTGTTGCTTTGGTGGATTGGTTGTTTGCAAGAGTAGTCGCTGCCTTATTGTGGCCATTACATATGTTGGCCAAAATGCTTATCTACAAGAAAATACATGCGTCTATTGGAATATCGAAGGTAGTACACAAATTCTATTTCCTATTATTATTTTTTTGTTAGATTTATATTTATAGTGAAATACTGATATGATTTTGGTTTCCACAGGCTGGTATTAGCGGAGGTGGTAGTTTACCCATTCATGTTGACAAGTTTTTTGAGGTTAAGCCATCTATATTTCTCTTTGTTTGGCATTGAAAGTTTCGATATCTAAACGACTTAGTTCCAAAATTATGCAGGCCATCGGGGTGACTCTACAAAATGGTTATGGTTTGACAGAAACCTCGCCGGTTGTATGTGCACGGACGCTTAGCTATAATGTAAGTCGTTCCTGCTTCCATATCCTTATTTGTTTTGAGAAATTTAATGTTGTAGAAGTATTAAACTCAACTTGACAAGCTAGTCAAATTTATCTCTTTCCCCACTGAGCTTCCATATCAACCGAAAACAGAAATAATAGAACACAACTTTGTTTTTGTTTCCTTATAAATTTTTTCGTCTTAATATATAACTGTCAGTTCATTGATCCATCGTTTGCCTTTTTCGACGACTTATTACAGTATTTCGTTTCTCTTTTTTTTTTTTTTGTTGTTGTTAAAGGTTCTTGGCTCAGCTGGGCATCCAATGCATGGTACAGAATTCAAAATTGTAGATCCTGAGACTAATGATGTACTTCCTCCTGGTACAAAAGGCATTATCAAAGTCAGAGGTCCACAGGTTATGAAGGGTTATTATAAGGTAATGTTCCATAAATAACTTACGAAGTTGTAAAAAATGGTGACAGAAACACAAGTTTTGAGTTTCTTCTGAATAGTTTACTAATAAGCATATATATATTGGCTTACTTGGCTTTGAAATAATGCATATTTTTCTTCTAACTTTATGGTCTCCTCACATTTATGTTTGTTGACTCATCAAGTCAATATGTTTTTTTTTTTGCATCAAAGATTAAATTGGGTTTAACTCATCTTTCTGGTTTTGTGTGCTTCAGAATCCATTGACCACAAAGCATGTTCTAAATGAGAGCGGATGGTTCAATACAGGAGATACAGGTTGGATCGCTCCTCATCACTCAATAGGGCGGAGTCGCCGCTGTGGAGGTGTCATTGTCCTTGAAGGTCGTGCCAAGGACACAATTGTACTATCCACAGGTATAAGCCAAGTCACAAACATGTTCAAATGCATAAATGAACCCAAAATCGATTAGACAAGAGAAATTGGTCCGGATATTGATAACATCATCGTCGCTATAGGTGAAAACGTGGAACCATTGGAAATTGAAGAAGCTGCCATGAGAAGCAGTTTGATTGAACAAATCCTTGTTATTGGACAGGTGCTTGAATCATCTTTTTAAGACTGTTACAAACATGAGAAATCTTAGTATTGGTTATTCAAATTGACTTCTCCTTTACAGGATCGACGCCGCCTTGGAGCCATCGTTATCCCAAACAAAGAGGAAGCGCAAAGAGTAGATCCTGATATATCCAAAGAAAAACTAAAGAGCTTGATCTACCAAGAACTGAGGAAATGGTAATAAATACTTTATAAACTTTAAAAATTAGAGCTTATATTTACTATGTTTAAACAATGTTACAGGACCTCAGAGTGTTCGTTTCAAGTCGGACCGGTCTTGATCATCGACGAGCCCTTCACGGTAACTTTACATAACCATTCCTCTCTTATTTTTGGCTTATTCAGGATCCAAAAAGATCAAAAACCTAATGAAGAAAACTGTTTTATTACAATGTTGCAGATAGACAACGGCTTAATGACACCAACAATGAAGATTAGACGGGACAAGGTCGTAGCTAAATACAAAGACGAGATTGATCAACTCTACACTTAAGACATTTGTATTAGTCTTGTTCCTGTTGTTAATATTAGCTGAACTTAAATTAGCAAAAAAAAATTATTAGCTGAACATTTTACGGCTTGTAAAATTAAATGTTGTTTCAAAGTTTTTTTATTATTATTTCAATTCATATATTGAAGTGTAAATAATTTGGATATTAGTATTATTAGTAGTAGTGTTCACATAATCTATAGAAACCCATAAAGCGACCAACAGCTGATGAATGCTTATCCCTCACTATCTTCATCAGCTCCAGCTCTGCGCGAGGAATCGAACCTTAACCACTGGCAAAGCCCTCCATGCCCACATCGTCAAGCTCGGGATCGTTCAATGCTGCCCTTTGGCTAATACTCTTGTCAATGTCTATGGAAAATGCGGTGCTGCTTCTCATGCTCTCCAGTTGTTCGACGAAATGCCTCAGAGAGACCACATCGCATGGGCCTCAGTTCTCACAGCTCTTAATCAAGCGAATCTCTCTGGTAAGACTCTCTCAGTTTTTTCTTCAGTGGGTTCGAGGGATGGGTTGCGACCGGATGGTTTTGTGTTCTCGGCACTTGTTAAGGCTTGTGCTAACTTAGGATCTATTGAGCTTGGAAAGCAAGTTCATTGCCATTTTATAGTCTCTGAGTATTCGAATGATGATGTTGTTAAGTCTTCACTGGTTGATATGTATGCTAAATGTGGGTTGGTCGATAGTGCTAAAGCAGTTTTCGATTCTATAAAAGTGAAAAACACCATTTCATGGACTGCCATGGTATCTGGATATGCTAAAAGCGGAAGAAAGGAAGAAGCTTTGAAGCTTTTTAGGGAGTTACCAGTCAAGAATTTGTATTCCTGGACTGCATTGATCTCTGGTTTTGTACAGAGTGGGAAAGGGCTTGAGGCTTTTTCTGTATTCACTGAAATGAGGAGAGAAAGAGTTGACATTTTGGATCCGTTGGTCCTTTCGAGCATTGTTGGCGCTTGTGCTAATTTGGCAGCTTCGATTGCGGGGAGGCAGGTTCACGGGTTGGTTATAGCTCTAGGGTTTGATTCTTGTGTGTTTATTAGTAACGCCCTTATCGATATGTATGCTAAATGCAGCGATGTTATAGCTGCAAAGGATATATTTAGTAGAATGCGCCACAGAGATGTAGTTTCATGGACATCGCTTATAGTTGGAATGGCTCAGCATGGGCAAGCTGAGAAGGCATTAGCAGTGTATGATGACATGGTTTCTCACGGTGTAAAGCCCAATGAGGTGACATTTGTTGGGTTGATATATGCGTGTAGCCATGTCGGTTTTGTAGCGAAAGGCCGTGCGCTTTTCCAATCAATGACCAAGGAATATGGAATTCGTCCATCACTGCAGCATTATACATGCTTATTGGATCTTTTTGGTCGATCTGGACTCCTTGATGAAGCTGAGAACTTGATACATACAATGCCGTTTCCTCCAGATGAACCAACTTGGGCTGCTTTACTTAGCGCTTGTAAGCGCCAGGGACAAGGTCAGATGGGTGTAAGAATCGCTGATCATCTTGTAAGCTGCTTTAAACCGAAAGATCCATCGACTTATATACTTTTATCAAACATCTATGCAAGTGCTTCTTTATGGGGGAAAGTATCAGAAGCAAGAAGGAAACTAGGAGATATGGAAGTCAGGAAAGATCCAGGGTACAGTAGTGTCGAGGTCAGGAAAGAAACCGAAGTTTTTTATGCAGGAGAAACATCTCATCCTCTAAAAGATGACATATTTAGATTGCTTAAGAAGTTAGAGGAAGAAATGAGAAGAAGAAATGGTTATGTTCCTGATACGAGTTGGATCCTACACGACATGGATGAGCAAGAGAAAGAGAAGCTATTGTTTTGGCACAGTGAACGATCCGCTGTTGCATACGGATTGCTTAAGGCTGTTCCGGGAACTCCTATACGAATTGTGAAAAATCTAAGGGTTTGTGGAGATTGTCATGTTGTTCTGAAACATATAAGTGAAATTACAGAAAGAGAGGTTATAGTTAGAGATGCAACTAGATATCATCATTTTAAGGGAGGGAAATGTTCCTGCAATGACTTCTGGTAAATGGTAAGTCCTTGGCTTCTCTGTTGTAACACTTTGTATCTGAAATTTGCTAAGATTTCTTGAATTGCGTATTGTGATGAATGATGACGGTCACGCAACATCGAGTTGTATCTATCTTCAGTAAAGAACAAGACGATGGGCCAGTTCACTTCACATGCATTATAGATAAAACAACAAAAGAGTCACTATTTAATTGCACTTACTCACCAGTCACCAACTCACGAATTTAGTAACGTTTTTATTCTAACTTCACTCACCAACTCATGAATATAATAACAACACGTGCATTGACTTATGCTAATTAATGAATAATAGAATGACATAAAGAGAGTAATTTAAAACACATCTATATATACTTTGGTTAGAACTTACAAAAAGCTGCATAAATCTGTTTAGATTCCTTAATGTACAACTAAACCCTTTTAGCAAAAAGTAGAATTATTGCAAGAATATTATTTCTAGTCACATGCTTTATATGCAATAGAATCAAATAGATAACAAGAACACGTCACCATCACTCTTATAGCCAAAAGCTTCTCGTACTCATACGTTTGAGATAAACTCAGAGATGGCTACAGAAACCGTATTGGCGACGGCAGTGAGCAACGGCGGAAGCAAAATATGCTGCAAGTCCGGTCCAGGTTACGCGACGCCTCTCGCCGCCATGGCTGGTCCACGGGAAAAGCTCATCTACGTCACCGCCCTCTACTCTGGTTCACATTTCATTATACCATCTTCTACCTATTTTTTATTCAATACTGTTTTTGGACTGAACTGAATCTTTCTCTGGTTCCTCCTCTGTATTTTGATACCTTTTGATTTGTTTGAATGGGGGTAACTAGGAACGGGGCGAGACAAACCGGACTACTTGGCAACGGTGGATGTGGATCCAAGTTCACCTACTTATTCAAGCGTCATTCACAGATTGAAAATGCCTTATGTGGGAGATGAGCTTCACCACACTGGTTGGAACTCTTGCAGCTCTTGCCATGGTGATGCTTCTGCTGATAGACGTTACCTTGTCTTGCCAGGCTTAATGTAAGATCCTTGCATTGATGAATCCTCTCATCATATTTCTAGATGATGAATTGACTAATTAAATGTGTGTTTCTTTCTTCTTTCTTGAATGAAGATCTGGTCGTATTTATGCAATCGACACAAAGACCGATCCAAAGGCTCCTTCTCTGTATAAGGTTGTAGAGCCTAAGGAGATTGCTGAGAAGACAGGATTAGCATTTCCACACACGTCTCACTGCCTTGCCTCGGGGGATATGTTGGTGTCTTGCCTTGGGGATAGAGAAGGAAACGCTAAAGGGAATGGGTTTCTCCTTCTTGACTCTGACTTCAATGTGAAAAGCAGGTGGGATAAACCAGGAAATAGTCCTTTGTTTGGGTATGATTTCTGGTACCAACCTCGGTTCAAGACAATGATCAGCACATCTTGGGGAGCACCTAAAGCTTTCTCCAAAGGTTTTGATCTCCAGCACGTTGCTGATGGCTTGTACGGAAGTCATTTACATGTTTATAGTTGGCCTGAAGGTCAAATGAAGCAAGTTATTGACCTTGGAAATACTGGACTCTTACCTCTTGAGGTAACACTATAACATAAGTGTGACGATCTATGTTAGTATTTAGTAACCAAGAATGTAATCTAATCTTGTTGTTGTGGTTGCAGATTAGATTCTTGCATGATCCGTCTAAAGATACAGGGTATGTTGGGAGTGCCTTGTCGAGTAATATGATAAGATTTTTCAAGAACAGTGATGATACATGGGGTCATGAGGCAAGTGAAGTTTCTAAATGTTCTTTTTCTGTTCTTTCAAATATATGATTAACTGGTCTTGTTTCAGGTGGTTATATCAGTAAAACCGTTGAAGGTCGAAAACTGGATTCTTCCAGAGATGCCGGGGCTTATTACCGACTTCTTGATCTCACTCGATGATCGGTTTTCTACTTTGTGAACTGGCTTCATGGAGATGTTCGTCAGTACAACATAGAAGACCCTAAAAACCCTGTCTTAACCGGACAGATTTGGGTTGGAGGATTACTACAAAAGGGTAGTCCTTATAAGGCTGTTGGAGAAGATGGTAACACTTACCAATTCGATGTTCCTCAGATCAAGGTTTGTACCAAACACTAATATCTTTGGAACGTTTTGACCGAAGTTTACATTCTAGTGATACTGTTTGTTGTGATGTCAGGGTAACTCTCTACGAGGAGGACCTCAAATGATCCAGCTGAGCCTTGATGGGAAACGTTTGTATGCAACAAACTCGCTGTTCAGCGCATGGGACCGTCAGTTTTACCCGGAAATGATGGAGAAAGGCTCACACATAATCCAAATCGATGTTGACACAGACAAAGGTGGTCTCACCATAAACCCTGACTTCTTTGTAGACTTTGGTGATGAACCAGACGGTCCTGCACTTGCTCATGAGATGAGGTATCCCGGAGGAGACTGCACTTCCGATATCTGGATTTGAATAATTTGGCTTCTCTTAAAGAGTGAAGCTGGCTGGATTTGTGTGATTCACTGTTTGTTATGTTTCAATATAGTGTGTTGTAATAAACAAGTGGTGGCTATTTTCGTGATTCCATATCATTAAAGTTGGTTACTACTTACTACTACTTACTACTACTCCTTTGTTGCTTATTTATTATATTCCGTGATAAGAAAACTTAACCGATTTAAACCGAATTGAACCGATCAAAACCGGTTGGATTATAGATAAGTTAACGATACTTCCAAAGTAAACGCTTTCAGATACAGCGTATGTAGACATTTGTGACGAATTATCTTTTATCAAGTTTGTCAACGGACGTTATCTGGTTAAATTGATTTTTTTCTAATCTGTTTGTTGCATGGAGACGTATTTTAATCATAAATACATCACTATACAATAATTCAACTTACTAATTTTGCAGTAATCTGATTTTTTAATTGGATATTGTTTCTCCTTCACATGCCTAACATGAATTACGTGGAATAGGGTGAGTCATTATATAGAGAACGTTCACTCGCATACGTCCAAAAGCTTCCCGTGTGTTGGCGTTACACTAAAAAAAGGCACGTTAAGAGACGTGTAGCTTAACCACTGTCCCCTGCTATAATACAATTCAAGATTTGACTTCACAGAGAGAGAGAGAGAGAGAGAGAGAGATATGGCGACGGAAACTGAAGTAATGGCTCCGGTGAGCAACGGCGGAGGCAAAGAATGTTGCAAGTACGGTGGTCCTGGTTACGCCACGCCTCTCGCTGCCATGTCTGGTCCTCGTGAAAAGCTCATATATGTCACTTCCGTCTACGCAGGTACGTACAGATCAATTTTTTTGATAATGTTCAAGAATTTAGATCGAATGTTTTCAAAGTTAGAATCTTTACCTTTCATACAAGATTTTTAGTAGGTCCTATGGAACCTTCAGATCGAATCACTAATGTTTTTTTTTTTCTATTACCGGATCTGATCTTGATGTATGAAACGAATTTTTTTTTTTTTTTTTTTTTTTTTTTTTTTAACACATACCTTCATTTCAAATTAATCCAAAGAGGGTTGGAACCCTTTTACAACAAGTTGTCTCCAAACGAGATACACCTACAAATAGAAGAAAATAGAGATTACATAACATTACTGGAATAAACGAAACCAAGTTATTAGAAAGGAGTCTCCAGGTGAAGTGATGCGTTGAGCTCTAGACAAAGGGTCAAGGTGACATCGAAGGATGCTCTTGATCTCGATGAGGATAGAACTTGCTGGCTTGGAGGTGGCGGTGTGGAGACGAGCATTGCGTTCTTTCCAGATTAAGTAGACCGAGGCTTGATGAGCTAAGCGAAGAATCACAGCCGTGTTTTTATCCCGGCAAGGATTCTTCAGCCATCTAACTCCAGCCTCAAATAAAGACGGTGGAGATACATGGGCTCTCGAGGTAAAGAAGGACCATATTTCAGAGGAGTAAGGGCAGTCAAAGAACAAATGTTGCCGAGTCTCGTCATTTGAGTTGCATAACATACACAGAGCAGGAACATTGAGGCCCCATCGAATCAGTCGATCACGAGTATGGAGCCTGTGCCTAGAATTCACCCAGGCAATAAAAGCATGCTTAGGGATTCTCCCTTTGAACCAGACCGCTTGAAACCAATCAACCCGTGTTCCCGGTGGATTAAGATACTCCCAAGTCTTCGCTGTAGAGAAATGATCCAATGCCACACTATCACCAATCTTCCAAAGGTACACATCCTCTCTCGCATCACCCTGCATATTAACCACAGAGGGAAGAGGAAGGCACTGACGAAGTAACTGAATAATGGGACTTCTACTACGACTGTGGGAAATCCACCAATGTCCGTCTCTTATAGCATCCAAAACCTTGGCATCTTGATTGAGGCCTGTCACACGCGGGCCTAATTCCCCAGTTATATCCAATAGGGGACCCAAAGACGTCCAATTATCTTTCCAAAAACTACAGATCGCACCAGCTCCTACTTCACACACGATGAAGGGTCTCGCTAAGGGCCGCAGCTTGCAAAGACTTCTCCAGATCCAGCTTCCCGAGGCTGTACTATCCAAATCCCAGAAGTTATGATGCCTGATAAGGTTATTTTTCACCCACGCAACCCATAGGGAACCCCCAACTGCAAAGATCATCCAGATAAGCTTCAAACCCAAAACTTTGTTCCAAGCCGTGAGTCTTTTAAGGCCTAGGCCACCACTCTCTTTAGGAGTACAAACTGACTCCCAAGCAATCTTGACCCCTCTAGCTGAGTTAGGAACTCCCTTCCATAGAAACGCATTACACATGCTTTCAATCTCTTCTAAGCATTGATTGGGAAGGATAAATATAGAGGCCCAAAAAGTAATAGTGGAGTAGATGACCGCCTGTATGAGTTGCAAACGGCCAGCGAAAGAGAGAAACCTGACAGTCCACGCAGAGAACCGCTTACGGATACGATCCAAAAGAGGCTGAAAATCCTGCTTACACATCTTCTTCGAGGTCAAAGGAACTCCCAAGTATCTTATAGGAAAGGACCCCTGTTGTAACCCAGTGGACTCTGCCAGAATTTGATTATCATGGTACTGATCTCCATCCAGGAATAACGCTGTTTTCTCTCTGTTAATGCCAAGACCTGAAGCTGTTTTGAACTCATCCAGTATCTGAAGAATATTGCGCAGAGACCTTTCACTTCCATCAAAGAAGATGAGAATATCATCTGCGAAGCTCAAATGAGTGATAAGCGGATCCTTACACATGGGGTGAGGCCCAAAGAGATTTTCACCAACTCCCTTATCCAACTTCTTAGATAACACATCCATTGCAAGAACGAAGAGCAGAGATGAGATTGGGTCTCCTTGCCTGAGACCTTTTTTGAGCAGAAACGAATTCTTATGTCTTTTACTTAAATTGAACAAGAATGTCGGAAAAATACTGGTTCCTCTCTGTATTCTGATAAATTTTCATTGGTTGGTTTTTTATTAAAAAGGAACTGGAATAGAGAAACCGGATTATTTGGCGACGGTGGATGTGGATCCAGACTCGCCTTCGTATTCAAGTGTTATTCACAGATTACCAATGCCTTTTGTTGGTGATGAGCTTCATCACTCTGGTTGGAACTCTTGTAGTTCTTGTCATGGTGATGCTTCTGCTGATAGACGTTATCTTGTCTTACCATCTCTTGTGTAAAAGATCCTTCTGCCTTTTCATTTTCCATTTACCCTCTTATATACAGTATCTCTAATAGTTTACTAAATTGATTTTTTTTTTTTGTCTTTTCTTGATTGTGGGATGAAGATCTGGTCGCATTTATGCGATTGACACAAAGGAAAACCCGAGGGCTCCGTCTTTGTATAAGTATGTAGATCCTAAAGAGATTGCTGATAAGACTGGATTGGCGTTTCCACATACGGCTCATTGCCTTGCTACCGGGGAGATCTTGGTGTCGTGTCTTGGTGATGAAGAGGGGAACGCCAAGGGGAATGGGTTTCTTCTTCTTGATTCTGATTTTAACATCAAGAATAGGTATCTTACTTTGTGATACCATGTTATGTTCCTGTCTAGACATAAGACAAAAGTTAGAAGCATGTAACTAGAATTGATGTGTATGTTTTTTTTGGGGATGTTTCAGGTGGGAGAAACCAGGGCATAGTCCTTTGTATGGGTATGATTTTTGGTACCAACCTCGGCACAAGACCATGATCAGCACATCTTGGGGAGCACCTAAAGCCTTCTCTAAAGGTTTCGATCTCCAGCATGTTGCTGATGGCTTGTACGGGAGTCATCTACATGTTTATAGTTGGCCAGGTGGTGAAATGAAACAATTGATTGATCTTGGACCGACTGGTATGTTACCTTTGGAGGTAACATAATCACACATTTCTTTTGAACATGATATCTAAACTAGATATATGAAAGGGCTAATCTTGAACGGTTGTTTCTCTTAAACTTATATGTGGTTGCAGATTAGATTCTTGCATGAACCATCTAAAGATACAGGGTTTGTTGGGAGTGCCTTGTCAAGTAATATGATAAGATTTTTCAAGAACAGTGATGAAACTTGGAGTCATGAGGCAAGTGTAGTTTCTGAATCTTCTTTTTTACCTCTTTTTTGGTTCTTACAAATCTATGACTAACAAGCAATGTGTACCAACTTGTTTTAGGTGGTAATATCAGTTAAACCCCTGAAAGTAGAAAACTGGATTCTTCCAGAGATGCCTGGGCTTATCACCGACTTCTTGATCTCCCTAGATGACCGATTTCTCTACTTTGTGAACTGGCTCCATGGAGACGTTCGTCAGTACAACATCGAGGACCCTAAGAACCCTGTCTTAACAGGACAAATTTGGGTCGGAGGGTTACTAAAAAGGGCAGTCCTGTTAAGGTGGTTGGAGAAGACGGTAACACTTATCAAATTGATGTTCCTCAGATCAAGGTTTGTGCCAGAAATTTTAATCTTTTGAGGATTTAATTAAGTTTCACATTTTGCATAACATAGAAGCTCTGTTTTGGTGGATGCCAGGGTAACTCTCTACGCGGAGGACCTCAAATGATCCAGCTGAGCCTTGATGGGAAACGTTTGTATGCAACAAACTCGCTGTTCAGCGCATGGGATCGTCAGTTTTACCCGGAAATCATGGAGAAAGGCTCACACATAATTCAAATTGATGTTGATACAGACAAAGGTGGTCTCACCTTAAACCCTGACTTGTTTGTAGACTTTGGTGATGAACCAGACGGTCCTGCGCTTGCCCATGAGATGAGATATCCAGGTGGAGACTGCACCTCAGATATTTGGATTTGAATTTGGCATGTTTAAAGAGTGAGTTATGTGTGTGAAGTTTAAAATGAGTTTTATTGGTTGTTGTGTGTTATGTAAAAGTTGAATAAAAAGGGAGTAAGAAGCGGTCATTAGATGATCCAGATAAAGCACTTGTTTGTACACTTAGTTAGGCTCCTTGTCTCTCTTATGTTATAAAACTAATAAAAATTTCTACATTTCTACACTCCGGTTCCATTTTTTTGTTTTCAGTATTCTGTTCGGTTTTGTTGTTCACGTTTGAGTGTCAGTGTGTCACCCCATATAAAAGAATATGATGGAAGGAAAAAAAAAGCAATCGAAGAATGAAGAAAATAGGGTCCTATGGAAAATGTGATCAGAAATTTATAATAGAGTAGAAGTATAAAAGATTGAAGAACCATCATATACCTTAATTTTTCTTTTCTATTTCAAATTCTAGATTATTATATGATGATTTTGTAACTTTTATTATATAGAAATAGAAAGAGATATACTAAAAATGACATCCCTTATGTCGGCACAAAAAATAAAAAGACATATCTTATGTCAATAATACCAAATGAATATTAAATAAAAGGAATTGGAATACAGATGGTATATAATGAAATAAAGCTGCTTTGAGGTTTCCTGTGATTTTAGGCATTTTAGGCATGGAACAGAGCCATTACAAAAAACTTTCAGGAGTTACGAAGGAAACTTCAAGTTTATATTGGTAACGAGTTGAGAAAGAGAATTGAATTTTATGAGATCTAATTTCCCATTGTTCCTCAGTAGCTCAACGGTAAAATGTTTACCAACCAGCTGTTAACTGATTGGTCGTAGAATCATTGTGTTGTTGTTGATGTACAATCCTGGTTGTTTATATATTAAAAAGAATCTTTTTTATTGGTTTATTTATATTGACAACTGAAAAATAAAATTTACACAATTTTTCATGTTATTTTCACACATAATTCAGTAAAACGTTCAAGTTGACAAAAAAAAAAAAAACCCAAATTGTACAAGTATCCGTCTTTTATTATATTTCGTTTTTTTGGCGTTAACCAAATTTGTTGATTAGGTCTCCACCGTTCCCTTCACCTTCACAATATAGTTTTCATAACTTTAGTCCTTATCATACTTTTCACCTGCTGCAACGTGGGCCGTTGCTGAAGACATCAGTTAAGTAGGCGCAAAGAGGGGCTAAGAATCGTGAGTCGTCGTCTCACCTCATATTTTGGAATAAGATTCTATGAGATAACGATATTGTCGCAACATCAAAACAATCCGAATTTGCCAAAGTATTATTGAAAATCAGTTTCAGTTTACGATAGTTTTTTCTTTTTGCTTATGAATATACATTTTACGAAGGTTAATTTGCTAATAATTAGTTATTTTACTCTCCTTGATTACATGAGCTTCTAGGCCTTGTTATATGCTACACAATGGGAAAACGATAACGCAAGTTTTATGAAGTTATTTAATATATTGATATACTTTTAACTTTTAGCTTTGCATTTTTTTTTGGGTCTGATTATAGATCTTTTCATTTGTAAATAACATAGATAAAATATCATTAGAAGGTCGTTTTTAAAAAAATGTGTGTATATATTACAAATGATGTTCTACCATCCACACCGAATAAATCTAAACTACATACACTATAACCCAACGTTGATAACTGATATATCATGGTTTTATGGTTTTAACCATGATATAAGGAGTCTTTTAAGTCTTTTGATTTGTTTTAGGATGTTTTTGAGTTTTTACGGTTTTTAGCATGAAGGAGCAAAAATAAGCAATTTGGATCATTTTGGAGCATCAGTTCGGAGGAAATCAATTTGAAGTCTGATCTTTTAAGGAGCATCGATCGACACCAAGATGATGGGCATCGATCGATACCCTTCTCTGCCGACTCAAGACCCAAAATTTGGAAGTTTTACAAATCTGCTCCAAAGTTTTCCATAATTGCAACATAAGTCCCTGACGTGTTTTAGGACCTATATATATATATATATATATATATATATATATATAGTTTTTAGGTTTTGCAAACTCTGAAGTCTTTTTTTAGAGAGTTTTATTTTTCCTGCAACCCTGTGAGATTTTTGAGAGCTTTTGGAGAGAGAGAGATCTACTTTGAGAGAAGAATTTCTTGAACTCCTTTACTCTTTTAATTTCAATTGCTTATTATTCAGAATTATGATTTGTTCTTTATTTAACATGTCTGAGTAATTTGCTTGTTAGGTTCAGGGTTTTTCATAGGGTTTTTATGAATTATTAGATCTGTTTATTTAGGATTCATTATCTTGCTAGATCTTCATCTTAGGTTGTTCTTCATATTAATCCTTGATTGACCATCTAGAATTAATACTTTAGGAAAATAAATTGATATGAGAATATAATTGATTTTCCTGATAAAACCTTTTGATGAGCAAAATTATTTCTTGCAAAGAGAATTGATTTAATAATTTTGTGAACAATGTAAACCTGATTTTATTGCTGATTTTTAACCTAGAATTTTGCAAAGAGATTTGGATTTTCTGGTTTTAAATTTAGATATTATTTGCAGTGAGAACTGATTTAATTTACAAAAGTGTTTAGAGTTCTAGATCTGTTCTTAATTGTTTGAATCCTATTTATTTCCTGATTCAATATTTCATAAATTCTGAGAAATTTCCTAGACCTAGCTTTTTGATCTTCTGAATTTACAACAGTTTTATTTAATTTTTTGCATTGTTTATTTTAATTTAATTTAATCTGTTTAGCATAATTGAAAAACTCTATAATTTATTGTGTTTGATCTTGAGTCCTTGTGATTGCTGAACCTGTTGTCAACGAGCAGGCTGTTGTGAACCAGCAAGCTGGTGTCGTTGATGATCCGGATCTTGGTGTCGATCGACACCAACCAGGTGGCATCGATCGACATCCACCTGCAGATGTGCGTGGAGCTGCCAACCACGTACAGAACCCCGTTCGACGACAGGAGAACAACCGGGCTGATCTGGTGTATGAGAACCGGTCTGCTATTGTTCCTCCTCCATTCCAGAGGAATGATTTTGAGCTGAAACCTGCATACTTTCAACTAGTTGGGCAGAGACCTTTCTCTGCTTTGCCCAATGAGAAGCCTCTGGACCATATTGAGCATTTTGAGGATCTGGTGACAAGCATCAAGGCTAATGGGGTGACTGAGGACTACATCTTCTGCAAACCCTTTCCCACTCACTTGCAGGAGAGGCATCTCAGTGGTTGAAGCAGCTGCCAGCTGGATCTTTGACAAACTGGCATGACGTCAAGGTGGCCTTCCTCAACTATTTTTATGATGATGTAATGTCAGATGAGCTGAGAGTCAAGATCTCTTCACTCAAGCAAGGACATGATGAAGCTTTCAAAGCAGCTTGGGTGAGATTCAAAGCTTATCAGAGGGACTGTCCACACCATGGTTTTTCAAAGGTACAACTGTTGAGTATCTTCTTTAGAGGGTGTGACTGGAAGTATCAGTTAGCTTTGGATGCTGCAAGTCATGGGAATTTCAAGACACTACAAGAAATATGAGCTTCGGTATCAGACCTTTGTAGCACAAATTTACGAACTGCTACTAAAAGTACCAAAATCGGATGTGAACTCTATTGTAGCATTATTGTAGCGCTATTATAGCATTTGGAAAGATTTTCAATAGCGGGAATCCAAAAATCATTATTGTAGCTGGAAAATCATTGAGGAGGCAAAACACTTAACCAAATTTCTAGTTTGTCCGCCAAATTAAAACTTAGCTCATCTTTTTTTCCTCTAAGAACAACATTTATACAAAAAAAGAAAATTCAATTCATTTATCCCTAATCTAAATCAAAGAAAAGTTTCCCTCTTCTCTCCACTTCTCCTCTCTCTCCGATATCTACTCTCCCTCTCAGTCCCAGTCTCCGTCTCTCCACGTCCGCTCGTCGGCAATTTCTCTTCCTTCGCCGCCACCACTTTCTCCTCCATCATCTCAGCCGCCGTCACCGGAGGTCGCCATTCACGGGGTTGCCAAACTGAGTCTCATGACCAGAAACTCGCCAAATCCTTGACCTTTCCTCACTTAATCACAATTGGTACTCTTATTATGAACTAATCAATCTTCTCAAAGATACAAATTTTTAGGAATCGATGTTTCTTTGTAAGTCAATGAATTTCTCAATCTGATTTTGTGTCTGTAATATCTGGGTTTATAAAGTCTGTAACTTTTTTTTTTTTTTTGCTGTCTGAAAGTTAAATATTGTTTAGCTGTTTATTACTTTACTCATGATCTTGTCCTTATGTACGATATGATAATAAATATTTTTCACCGCCCTTTGCTGTCTCACGCTCCTCTTTTCTTTTTTTTTTTTTTTTTTTTTTTTTTTTTTTGTGTGAGAGAAACTCTTCCTCTTCTCTTCGTCGATAGCTTCTCTCTATGTCCACGATTTTTCATTAGCTTGTCTTCTTTGCCTTCGAGCTACCGTTCTCATCTGTATAGACGCAACCAAAGACCAAACCCAAGGCAAAATCGGATCAATCGTAGCAATCGGAGGAAGCGAAATCACAATACCACCACCAAAAATTACTTGTTCATCGGAATCAAACACACTCAGTATCATTCTATTATTGTCGATTGTGACTGATTTTGGTTTCCGTTTGTTTTCCCAGAGACAGATGCTGGTTCACTTTCTGGATTTTCAACCAAAAGCCTTTCTAATTTGAATTCTCCCTTCTCTTCAGGTCAGATTTGTTTCGTTCTAGCTTTTGTTGTTGTGATATTCGGTTAGGTTAATGACTTGAATCTTCTGCTAATTTTTTTCTTTCGTTTAGGTTATTGATTAAGATCGAAGATGAGATTTAGTATGGCTTTTCTCAGATTGATTTTGAATCTGATTTATGTGTGTGTAGGAGCTGAAACGGAGACATCACATGTATATAACTCAGTTTTCCTCATGACTTGTGAAGTTCTTGGTTCCTCTTCCTCTGATCCTTCTAATAGCTTGTGTTTGGTATTTCGTTTTGTTTATTTACGTTGTGAACTTTGCAGAGAAAAAATCCAGCTGGTGATCCTGGGACCATATGTCTGTCTGCTTATGTTATTTCGGTTTCTTGATTTCAGGTTGTTCAACAAAAAACTGCTTCTTGCTTGTGTTTGACAACTGTCAAGAACGAAGACAAGCTTGAGTTCAGCAAGATCCTTGAGGCATGGCAATTGTTATTGATCTATGCATATGCGTTATGCCTCTTATGAAGAAATAGAGAGTTCACACAAAGCCAAAGGCTCTAAGGTCATCTGCTGATGGAATGGCGTTGGCTGTTAAATGGTATGAGTTGGCGATTTACTAGAGCTGCTTCGGTTTCTTTATGACTTGGTTTGGTGAAGAAATGTACTTGTCTTTTTTATGACTTTGTTTGGTAATTCAAACATTTGTATTCTTTTGGGTATTTGATAGAATAATTCTATGTAAAATGTATGTTTTATAAATTCAATGTAATATTAATTTTATTTATGAATCAATTTGTAATTTATATTTTATTATTTTATGCAATATAGGTTTCAAATAATTGAAATATAGCACATAATATTATACATTACAACAGCATTAACAAAATGATACAAAACAATATTTTACAGCACTAATAAAATGATACAAAACAATAGTTTATAGCACGAAATGTTTGCTATGAAAACAAACATAATAGCACGAACTAAACGCAAATTAATAATATTAAATAGCGGAGTATTAGCGCTATAATAGGTCAATCTATCATAGCGCGTAAAAACTGCTATGGTAGAGGGGGGGGGGGTCTAGTATAGCTCCTCATTATACAGCGTTTTCAAATGCGCTACGAAAGCCCTTTAGTAGCATTTTCCGTGTGCTAGTAAAGTCCATATTTCTTGTAGTGAGACAAGAATGCCAGAAGATGCTGAATTGTTGATTGAGAACGTGGCTTCTAGCAATAGCACTAAGGGAGCAGATGCTGAAAGGAAGAGATTGCATGGAGGATTTGATTCAAACCAGTTAGCTTCTGTTAACGCCAAGCTGGATTCAGTGCACAATCTTCTTATGGGTAAGAAATCTGTTCATTTTGCTGCTGAGGTTGAGACATATGAGCCAGAACCTGATCAATGACACCAAGAAGAAGATGTGAACTATGTGTATGGGAATCAGGGACAGCGGTTTGGAAATCAGCAAGGAAATAGGTCTTACAGTGGTAACTCTTCAGGCTACACTTCCAAGCCAGAGTATCAGCAGCAACAACAGAACAATGGGTATACAAGGACATATGGGAACTCATCTTATCAGTCTCCACCTCCTAAGAATTCTTCAGAGAGTAGAATGGAAGCTATGCTTGAGCAGCTTTTGCAAGGACAGGAGCATTAGATAGTGACATTCAATGGAAAGATTGACAATGTCTACACTGAGCTGAATGGGAAGATAGAGGCATTGAATGTTCATGTTAAGAAGCTGGAGGTTCAAGTTGCACAGACTGCTGGGTCTGTTAAACGACAAGAGAGTGTTCTTCCCGCAAGAACTGAGTCAAACCCAGACATGCTTGCAATGCCATATCAGTGAGAGATGAAGATGATGGTGAAATTGATTCTGCAGAAAAAGAAGAAAAATCGTCAAACCTCTCGGTTTCAGATGATGGTGTCGATCGACACCACCTAGGCATCGATCGACACTCATCTCAGACGGAACCAGAAGCTGCAAAATCTCAGGTTCCAGCAGTTGAGAGGGTCTACAAGCCAAAGGTGCCTTTTCTAAGCCACGAAAGTCTAAGCAGGAGATGGAGGAAGCTAGATGCAAGGCAATGATGGACAAGGTGATGATTGAGATGCCTTTGATTGATGCTGTGAAGCTTTCACCACCACTTAAGCGCTATGTGGAAAGAATGTTGTCAAATGGTTTGAGCCCTGAGGAAGGAGCCTTGCTAACTAAGGATGTTAGTGCAATTCTGTTGAACCAGCCTGTTCAGAGGAAGAAGGAAAAGAAGCAGGAGGTGGTTGTATCTAAGGAAGTGAGTGCAATCATTCAATGTAAGACTGCAGAGAAGTTACCAGATCCTGGAAGCTTTGTACTTGATTGCTCTATCTTCACAGGAAGGTTTGCTCATTCACTTTGTGATCTTGGCTCTAGCATCAACTTGATGCCACATTCTGTTGCTATGAGACTTGGGATGACAAAATTCAAGCCAACTCAGATTTCTCTTATCTTGGCTGATCGCTCCCGAAGAATTCCTGAAGGTGTTTTAGAGGATATTCCAGTTAAGGTTGGCAACTTCATGATTCCCACTGACTTTGTGGTGCTGAAGTATGATCAAGAGCCTAAAGATCCTCTCATCTTAGGAAGATCTTTCTTGGCTACAGCTGGTGCCATCATTGATGTGCAGAAGGGGAAAATAGCACTGACTGTGGATGGTTTGAGTATGAATTTTGAGATGGATAAGCTGAGGAGAGCCCCTACCATTGATGGACAGACTTTTTCTGTTGAAAAAGTTTCTTCTACACGAGCAACAGGCTTAGTATCGATCGATACCCCTTCAGCATCGGTCGACACCCCTCCACCTCCGAGACTGAACTTGTCCACAACTGATGCTTCAAGTCAGAAAGCTGTTCCTCGACAGAAAACCCACACTCCACACTCTAGAGTCCTCAGGTAAGGCTAAGGTATGCATCTTCTTCTCCTAAACTTCCTCCTATCATCAACAAGAATTTCAAAGGTACAAAAACTGTTTTACAGTTAACCAAGCCACGAGATTATCGTAGAGCGCTTGTTTCTTCTGTTGATGATTTTGCAGGGCTTAAAAGAACCAAACCCATCCCTAAATCCCGCCCTGGTCCTGTTCCACACAGCCTTGGCAAGCCTCATGCACCTAAAGCTTATACACCACCTTGGATGAAGAGGATTTCAATGCCATGTTCTGCTCCACCGGATGCCTGAGCCCCAACACAGTCAAGCTAATGACTGAAAACAAGCGCTTAGTGGGAGGCAACCCACTGGTAGGTTTTTCTTTTTCTTTTGATTTTGATTTTTGTTTATTTTATTTTTATTTTTGCTTTCCTCTTACTTGATAACACTAGGGACAGTGTTGTTTAAGTCTGGGGGAGGTTAGTACTAACTATGTTTTCTGTTTTTGAGTTTCAGTTGTGTCAGTCAAAACCATAAAGTTTGAGTCAAATTTTTCAAATTTTTCAAAATTTTTCAAAATTTTTCTTTTTGTCTTTGGGAATTATGATCTTGATTAATGATTTCTCTTATTTGGCTAACACTCTAATGATTATTTGTTTATACTTGATCTCAGAACTGAAGCTTAGAAAGACTATGAGCCTTATCAACAATCCTGAAAGCCCTTATTCAATGGATTTTAACCGGACTTCATCTCTTACTTTGGGGTTGGAAATCAGTGGACTAGACTTCTTCTTCGGGCCATACAAGACAGTGCAATTTTTCAAAGTATGTCTCCCTCTCTCTTCCCTTCAGTACTTAAAAAAAAGATCAGGAAAAAGAATAAAGATGAGATGATTTTGATCAGTTTAGAGAGGTAGGTAAATTACCTGTGACCTTATTATTCTACTCTTGAGTCAAATGATCACACAAAGCTTGGAAGCGAGGGATAGGTAAATTACCGATGACCCCGGTATTCGCTTACACCTTTGATTCAGAAAAAAAATATAAGAAAAGAAAAGAAGTTGGAAGTGAGAAAAGGGAGAGGAAAGGAGATGTAAGAAGAATGTCTTGGCCTGAAAAGAGTCCATATGCCACTGTTCGATACACCCAAGGTAAGAACTCACCTGTACTTGCTTTAATATTGACTAATGAGATGACAATGGAGATATCAGAGATTCCAAAAGATTGTGGGATTTGAGTAAGGAATGTTGATGCTTATCATGGTTGAGTATAAGAAGTAAGTTCTTGAGTCAGGTAAATGAAGAGTGCGAATAAGAATCATTATGCAATTGAGTGAGTTCCCTGTTTTCAAACCTCTTTCACAGGTCTAAGTTTATGTTTTGCTTGAGGGCAAGCAAAGGCTAAGTCTGGGGGAGTTGATATATCATGGTTTTTATGGTTTTTAACCATGATATAAGGAGTCTTTTAGAGTCTTTTGATTTGTTTTCTAGGATGTTTTTGAGTCTTTACAGGTTTTTAGCATGAAAGAGCAAAAAGGAGCAATTTGGATCATTTTGGAGCATCAGTTTGGAGGAAATCAATTTGAAGTCTGATCTTTTAAGGAGCATCGATCGACACCAAGATGATGGGCATCGATCGACACCCTTCTCTGCCGACTCAAGACCCAAAATTTGGAAGTTTTACAAATCTGCCCCAAAGTTTTCCATAATTGCAACATAAGTCCCTGACGTGTTTTAGGACCTATATATATATATATATATATATATATATATATATATATAGTTTTTAGGTTTTGCAAACTCTGAAGTCTTTTTCTAGAGAGTTTTATTTTTCCTGCAACCCTGTGAGATTTTTGAGAGCTTTTGGAGAGAGAGAGATCTACTTTGAGAGAAGAATTTCTTGAACTCCTTTACTCTTTTAATTTCAATTGCTTATTATTCAGAATTATGATTTGTTCTTTATTTAACATGTCTGAGTAATTTGCTTGTTAGGTTCAGAGTTTTTCATAGGAAGGAAGCTAATCCATTGATTTTAATAAAATCAACGGTGTATATTAAATAAAGGGTGATCCTTAACTCTACGGATTAACCAATCAGAAAGAAGGAAGCTAATCCATTGATTTTAATAAAATCAACGGTGTATATTAAACAAGGGGTGGTCCTTAACTCTACAGATTAACCAATCAGAAACCAGCTTTTCTATTTAATTTTAAAATTTGTAATACTTGAAATCTATAATTTTTTTTTAATTACTAGATTAATACTTGAATCTTTTTTTATTTTTGATATATTTTATGATATTGGTGTTAAATTATTTACAATTAAAAATTTAGTGCTTATGGTTAAGAGTTAGTAGTTTCAAACCCTATACCCTAAATCACAACCCTTATACCCTATACCCTAACATCAAATACTCCATTGCTTTCATTCTTATTTCTATTTTGTAATAAAACAATATAAAAATATTCTATATTTTCATTGCTATTATAAGTAGAAAATTTAATAATTTACAATTAAAACATTAGTATTTGTATTTATATTATAAGTAGATTTATATATACTTCAAACATTATATACTCTTATACCCTAAACCCCAAACCATAAACCCTAAATCCTAATTCAAAAATTCAACTAACTTTTTATCCTTATTTGTATTTTGTAATAATTTTTATTTTATTTTATATTTTTAGTATGAAATAATAATTCGTTATATTTTTTTTCTTAATTATGAAATAGAAAAATATTCTACATATGAATCTCTATACCCTAGATAAACCCTAAATCCTATTTCATAAACTTTAAATCAAATATCATGAATTCTTTTTGTTGTTGTGAGTTGATAATGTAATTTAGTGATTTTGGAGAATGTTAAGAGATTGATAAAAAAGAAAATCTATAACTTATTGAATTATCACAAACCGTTTGCAGTATAAAATTTGCATAATTCAGAATACATTTCCTATAAAAATTTGCAAAATGCTAAATATAATAAAAATTGTCACAACTCAGAAGTCTCATATAATAAACTCTCACAAGTCCCCAATTCGTTCCACATTCTTGCAAGTATTCTATCTAAGTTCAGTTGTTTCTAGCATCACAATCTTTCACCTCGTCTGCCATATTTGCAACTGAATCAAATCCAATGTAGGCAAAGAACTGTAACTGGACCAGCAAACTCAAGACAACATCCAATCGATTTCCTGAAGCTTTTGTGACCACTCACCATCGATGAAACTGCTATGTCGCGGCAAAAGTAAACTACATAGAATTTTTTTTACCTGAATACCATTCGTAGCCAAAATCAGATAATTCGAAATATGATTCAAGTCGCTGAAATTGTTGGTCGCTTTGCGGATCTCATCAGCAGAAAATAATTTGAGGAAACCAACTCAAAACATTTGCAGGACTTCGAAGTTGCAAAATGTAAGTTCAGCCTTTTGCTAAGTTGTGTTTTCGTGTTATGTCATTGTCCAAACCAGTTATTGTTGTTACCTTTGCTGTGTTGAAAACCTCGTTCTTGCAGTCAGGTAGAATGCTAACCGACCAAGCAGGCAAGTGGTATGACGAGTTTTGAAACATCACCGTCTTGTCACTTTTATCATCCAAGTTTGACAGAAACGCAGCACATGTTCCCGAAGAATCTGTGTACACAATCAGCCTGAAAGTCGAAAACAGATCATCAGAAAGAACATTCTGACAGAAACAAAAGTCTTTCGTGGGGGTTTGAAAACAAAAAGGTGTACCTCGAGTGAATGGCCTAATGTAAAATTTTGATGCTCGCCACTGATCAGCAAGTTTTCAGAGAGCATTATAGCTTTGTGAAGATCCTTAAGGTGTCCCCATTTTGGTAATCTAGGCAATCGACAAAGGAACAGGACATAAACATTAGTTAGAACCATTGAAGAGTTATCTCATTACATAGTGATCTTCTTTTTTACAAAGTACAAACTCACCATACTCATCAATCGGAGCTTCATAGTCATAGCTCGTAGTGATAAAAGGTCCTCCTGAAGTACGTCCAAAATTCGTTCCTCCGTGATACTAACATACAACCAAAATCCATTTAGATTACAAAATGATACAGAGCTAACTAACTTCATCGTCTGCTGGTCTGTGAGGGTCTCTGCCTCCAAAAGTTTTAAACGTAGAAGAAAAGAACAAGTCTTTTCAGACCGCGAAAATCAGATTCACCTGCTAATGAACAAGAATCTCCAAAAGACTCCAACTTTGTATGGAAACTGAATTCAAGGAAATGTTAGCGGAACCAAAGACCAATCTACTTACCATCTAGGCCAGTTCTCAGTCCAAATCTTGGGTTTGTCTGGCGAATTAGGTGTGAATTGGTCACAGTAAAAGCCATTGCAGGTACTAATCTGCCCAAGAAAATAAGAGAAATCCATCATAATCGTTTGCAGAATATATTAGTCAAAGGGCATCATAATACCAGATCTAGAGATATGCCACGAGCAACAGTTGAACCACCAAGAGTGTATTCCAGAATCAGTGTCAGCCAATTAACCACGCAACTTTGCATAATCCCACAAAATTCATAAACAAAACTTCAAAAGCTCCAAATCCTTACCGCAACAAACTGCTAGATAACTAAACAAGCAAGTGAAATGATACCCTTCACCAATGCAAATGTAAGAGTATAGTGATAGGCACTTCCAGCTGAAGGAAAAAGACTAGAGAGTGCTATAGAAACACCAGCTATAAAGAATGAAAAGGCTAGAGCAGGTCCTGAATGCTCTCTCGCCACTGTTCCCACAAGAATATAAACCCCTGCTCCAATTTTTGATCCAACACCTAAAAAGTTTACAAACCAAAACTCTGAGGTTTAGTGAAAAACACATCCAAAAACAAAAAAGACATATGGTTTTTATGAATTATTAGATATGTTTATTTAGGATTCATTATCTTGCTAGATCTTCATCTTAGGTTGTTCTTCATATTAATCCTTGATTGGCCATCTAGAATTAATACTTTAGGAAAATAAATTCATATGAGAATATAATTGATTTTCCTGATAAAACCTTTTGATGAGCAAAATTATTTCTTGCAAAGAGATTTGATTTAATAATTTTGTGAACAATCTAAACCTGATTTTATTGCTGATTTTTAACCTAGAATTTTGCAAAGAGATTTGGATTTTCTGGTTTTAAATTTAGATATTATTTGCAGTGAGAACTGATTTAATTTACAAAAGTGTTTAGAGTTCTAGATCTGTTCTTAATTGTTTGAATCCTATTTATTTCCTGATTCAATATTTCATAAATTCCTGAGAAATTCCCTAGACTTAGCTTTTTGATCTTCTGAATTTACAACAGTTTTATTTATTTTTTTTGCATTGTTTATTTTAATTTAATTTAATCTGTTTAGTATAATTGAAAAACTCTATAATTTATTGTGTTTGATCTTGAGTCCTTGTGGAATTCGACCCTAAGTATTACAGTGATATCTTAATTTGGGAGAGTAGCTCTAAGGTTAATTTGAGCATATCAATAACTCAATACTATGGTTAATTTCATTCAAAAAAAAAAAAAAATACTATGGTTACTTTTATGCTTGCATGAAGAGAGTATGGGCTTTAAGTTCCGGTATCTTTCTTAGTTAAAAAGATAGTAATTATAATATAGTACCATTTCGTGGACCACACGTAGTCACGTACGGTACTACTACTTCATTTAATTATTTTTCGGGGACATCCGATACCATTTTAATTATTCTCGAATACCCTTTTTGAAAGGTGAAAATTCGATATGATAATGAATTATCCTTCTTTATACGAAAGTTAAAAAAGATATGCTTAAGCACTACAAGTTACAAACCAAATCTACCACTATAAATAATGATGCAGCCCCTACCAGTACCAACAAAAATATATAACTCAACGTACAAACAACATCATCAAGCATGGAGTACTACACATTTACCGAAAACGACGAAGAACGTGTATCGGGAAATCATCACGTGAAGAACACGTGGGTGAAAGAACGTTACGAGAGCGATGAAGAAGACGGAGAGGTGAACAAACTTATCCTAAAGGAAGATGAAGAAACTAAGGATATGGTGACATCACCGAGTGGTGAGAGGATGATGTTGACGAGTAAGGTTAGGTATCTCAACTATGGAGCTCTCAAACATGACACGGGGGCTCCGGCAGCTTCCGGTGGTGGAGGAAGAGCCTTGCCTCTTCCGTCGAACAGGTACCACCGTGGCCACCCCAAGTACTACAGATGCAGGGGTTGAAGTGAAAACTCTCAGCAGATAAAAATAATTTCGAATACAAAAACCCTCTATTGTATAAATAATTAATAAGTTGAGTATGTATACTCCATGAAAGTGCAACGTGTGTTATCTATGTGCTTTTTTTGTTGTTAAAGTTATCTATGTGCTTGTTATTCCCGCTTTTGTAGACTAATTAAGAGAACAACCAGTTATGGAAGTATATGGAACTGACCATCATCATCGAATTTTGTTGTTAGACAACTGTATCTTATACAGATTATATATTGTTGTTGTCACGTTGTTATTCTAGGCAAAACCTTACAAAGGTGGAACTAAATCTTGTAAAAACACTATGAAGAAGAGTGGTCAACGGTTTGTTTAAGAAGAAAATCCTGAGAATTTTGTTAATCCAAAGACTCTTTTGGAGAGAATAAAAGGTTAACTCCACTCATGGCTAAACAATACAGTCCTGCTACTGTTGAAAATCGTAACTATGAAAGAAGATATTGTGACTATAACCAACCAAACAACATGATTTGTTTCCAATGTTTAATATAATCATCTTTTTGTGGTTTTGGTTAGCTAGGTTGTATGAATGGTGGGAGCAATCTGGCTTTTTCAAGGCTGATTGTAAGAGTTCCAAACCAGTTTTTTGTTATTGTAAGCACCTACTTTTGACCTATTAAGACTAGCCTAGACTCTAGAGTCTACAGAGTTGTTTAGTTTTTGGTTAATTTTCATATATACGCCATTCTTGCAGATGCTGCCTCCTTCGAATGTTACTGGAATCTTGCGTACTGAACACACACTGGCATCAGCCATAGAGGTTTCTTAACTTGGCATATTGTTTTGGTCATAAGATTCTTTGTTTGCTTTTTCTGATGCAAGGGTCCTTTAACGTCCTCCACCTCTCAAATTCTTGAAAATTCTCTGCGTGATGGGGCAATCTACATTATCTCTGGCTTTGAAGTCACAAGAAGCAATTACCGTTTTAAACTTACTGATTTCCAGTGTTCTAAAATTAGGACAATACACCCATATAAACATTGTCTATACGCTGAACTTAAAACCACCGTAGCGAATTTTCCAATTCGGTTGAATTAATAGAATCAAGTCCATTATGAGTCAAATTTGATAACTTGACCAATGAAAACACTCGATTTTTGAGTTATTATTGGGCTTAAACGTTTTAAAAGTCCACTTAGGCTTACGTTAATATCTTTCTTTTTAGTATTTTTAAAATTTTAATAATTATTTTTAGTTCTTTTCAATAGATTAGTTATAAATAAAATACAGATTTATCTATATACACATACGCCTCTGCAGTGAATATTAGTTTAAAATACATTTTTCCCATAAATTTTAGGGGTGGTATTGGTTTGAGATTTATGAAGATTTTTGAAGAGTTCAACTAAATCATTAAAAATGAATAAGTGAAAGATTGCTAGAGAGTTTTGTTAATTAGTTTTTTAAAATCTTGTAAAGTCCTCCAAACAATCCCTGTATTTTTGTGATACTTTCCATGACTTTATTTTTAAAGAAAGTGTCTAAAATCATGAACCAATAACATAATAATTGAACTCATTAACAATCTTAGATTCTTTTGTTTTAATTGAATAACACAAAACTTTTAATGACTTTATAAAAGTCTGAATCCAATAACCCAGATTTGTTAAGATTTTAAATGACTTTTTACAAATCACAAACTAATAACACTAAACTTTAACAGAGTTTAACAAAATCTTGATCTAATAACAACAGATTCTACATAACATTTCAAATCTTTAAAACTCTATTCAAATCTTAAACCAATAACCCCCACTTAGTTTTATTATTATTTAATAATAAGCTTTAATTAGCATATGTAATATTTTATACTAAATAAATTTAGATATACTCTAAATATTTATACGGAAAAAGATGGCTAGCTTCATGAAGTATAGGAGAATGCATGGTCACACATGCCAAATATAATATTGTATCATTAACTACACGAAGTATATGTATTGCATGGTCACATGCATAAACTATATAACGTTATGTGGTCAACACCATAGACATACAATCCGGTACACCGGTCGAATGATTCCGGCGAAGACCAGTGTTGATTCCGGCGTTGACCAACATTGACCAAAAATTATATTTTAATTTTTCTATTAAATAACAAAATAAAAAATTATTTATGATTTTTCATGATTAGGAAACATTCTATTCAATATCTAAATATCTTAGGTATCTCTAATGTATTTATTCTTATAATTAATTAATTTTTATTTTTAAAGCTAAAATAATAGTTAAATAAAAATAATTAATAATTATTTTCAAGATGTATATAAATTTTATCTTGATTCTAGGATATGTTTGCAAAAAGATATAGAATAAGAGGATTTTTGCAATTTCCCTTATATTATATATTGAAAATAATTATATATCTTTATATTTTATCTGTTAAAAGTATTTAGTGTTATTTTTTTTGCTATTGTTTACATGTTATTAGGAGTATGTAAATTTTTATACCAAAGAGCATCTAAAATTTTGTATACTCTTTTTCATGCAAATTTTAAAGTAAAGAGTTATATACTCAAATCTTTTGCATATTATTTTCTAATGAAAGTAGTTGAATTTGAATTTATTGATTCTTGTAGTATTTAAAATTTTAAATAATATGACGATCAGAGATTTATATATAAAATCATTAATAATTACATATGTTATATATATATATATTTCTTGAAAATAATTATTAATGATTTTATTTAACTATTAGTTTAGCTTTAAAAATAAAAAGTAACTAATTATAAAAAACGAATACATTAGAGATATATAAATAATTAGATATTGAATAGAATATGTTTTCTAATCAGGAAAAACCATAAATAATTTAATATAATTATTTAATATAATAATTTATTATTTTGTTATTTAATAGAAAAAAATTAAAATATAATTTTTTTGGTCAATGTTTGTCAACGCCGGAGTCAATGTTGGTATTCGTCGGAATCATTCGACCGGTGTACCAGATTGTATGTCTATGGTGTTGACCACATAACGTCATATAGTTCATACATGTGGCCATGCAATACATATATTCCGTGTAGTTGAGGATACAATATTATACTTGGCATGTGTGATCATGCCTAGTGCATACCTCCGCATAGACATCTAGGCGCTATATGATTGGTCTGCCATCCGCCTAGAACTGTGCTGATTTCCATTTCGAGCAATAACAGTAAACGCCATCCTTTGCTGACATATCAAATACAATACGCAACTGAAACGCCTCAAATCGATATAACACTCCAACTTTTGGGCAACAACTACTACAGTTGTGGGTCTTGATCTTTGTTACATGAATCTACCGACAACGGCGAGAAGACGACAACGACATTTTCACGAAAAATGGGTTTCAAAACGAATAAAAGAAAATGATAAAGTGTGTAACTCAGTGGATTCAAGTCACAATGTTGGGTTTCGGCCATAGAGGGCTTTCTACAAATATGTTTCATGGATTCTATTGGACCTAAATTTACTATTGGAGTAAACAATAACCATTTATAAATCTACAATGACATAATAAAACAAACTTCTCATCTTTATTCTTTAAAAACACAACACAAAAAGACTTAATTTATTAACCAACAAGCCCATGAAGCACAATATCAAAAAATTACAAACAATTTTTTTTTTAAAAAAAAATTGTATATAAAAACATTATAAATAAGTAATAAAACTTCGCGCGCAGCGCGGATCAACTAATAGTATATTATATTTTACTGATTAATAATTCTTTATGTCATAAATTACGAAAGTATTCTAAAATTTGTGACCATAGAGACAATGTGCATGTCCAATTTTAAAAATAGACATGTATTTATTTTAATTATAGTTTTATGATTTAAATTATATATTGTATTTTCATAACTTATTTAAATTTGATCATTTCTTTTCTTATTAAATTATTTGTAGTTTTAAAGAGAAAAAAGTATTCTGCATATTTGACCAACATCATGATTTTATGATTTGACGGAAAAATATAATTGTACAATTCTATCACCAAATTCGAGATTTTATAGTTATAGTGGAAAAATAAAACTATATATATATATATATATATATATATATATATATTGAACACTGTTATTTCTAAACCAAAAGTAACTATGGCAAAAAAAAATTGAAGTAAAATCTAAAATTGACTACAAGTAATCATCTTCAACAATGGAATGGCAGTTTTATAATTTATTTGATGCTTAAAAGATAAATATTATTAACACATAACACGTACATTATCAGATTTGTTTTTTATAATATAAATCTTTGAAAATAAATCAGATTTCCCAAATAACTTGAATCTCTTGTTGGAAACATTTTCAGGAACACAATGTTTTCCCAAAAAATTTCAAAATGGATGGGTATTGACAGCGGCAATTACAACAAGCACAAAATGGTCGAGTTATACGATTGTTAAGAATCACATCAACCATGGATGATTTGGTCTCTCCTCCCGATTTTAACCATATGAAGTCTCCGAGTGTGCATTTGGTGTGAAAAGTGATGCTACAATGATCACATGAATAAATTAAAACCATTTCTCTGGATTTATTGTTTCCTCGCATATGTCGCACCAACATTGCCCACCTTTTCTTTTTTCGTAACATAGAGATAGCAAATGATCTTTATCATTTTCGTGTTTAACAATTTTTGGCAAAATTGAGCATTTAACGTCTAAAAAAATTCACATTCCTCACAACTTAAAACCATTGTTGCCTTATCTCCACAACCATTACAAAATCGGCCTCCTGTTGAGTATTTGACATATAATAAATGAGGATGACTTTCATGGAAGAAAGGTTCAGAAATAGAACCACATCGCACATCCAAAAGAATTTTCTTATCATCACTACCTAAAACCATGAAAAAGGTTTTGACAAACAGCGCAAATGTTTGTTACGCTAGTCTCGAAATAAGAAATTAGAGTGATCGACATCTTGTAGAAGGAATCTATTTTCTTTTTTGGGAGATAAGCACATTTTAGATGAAGGATGAAATCATCACATTCCATGTAACTATAGAATGAACTAGAAAATATTGGATAATTACATGCTTTACACCGCATGCATTCATCATTATAAACACTCTTGTCTTTAAGCTTTAAAGTATGCTCCTCATGACTGAAATGCTTTATTACTCCTTTTTCTATCTCCTCGTATGATTTAGCCTCTAAAGTATTATCTGAAATACCTGCAAATTCAATTCCATCCCATATCCCAAATCTTGTGGCGCATCTCAAATGAATGGCAATATCCGGACATTTCAAACAAGTATATGCCCCACATGTCCAATTTATCCTTTTATGACAAATTTCACATTTCCAATCTCCGCCATCAAGACAATACTTGTAAAAAATATTGTGATCATGACGATAGATCTTTATAACACGTGGTATATCAATACAATTTCTATGAATCATGAAATTGCATTGAGGACATACATAAGGATTTTGATCGTCATCCATTCCACAAGCGCTGCATATAAAACTTCGTTGCGGCATCATGATGAGTGAATGCTCATGAGTCTTAGGGTGGAGAAGAGTGAAAGGGGGTGGATTCTTTTGACAATTAACATCCATACTGAAATTGCAAATAGAGCAATGATATAATAAATAATGAAGTTTGTTACCACACAAACAACATTTCCATCAGTGTAACTCAGAACATACGTGAGACGCTTGAGAAAGTGTTTAGGATGACAAGAGTAATTGATCTCTGGTATAGATTCGGTACAATCTTTGTGAAAACTCAATTCACATAAGTTACATGTGTAAGGAAACCGATCATCAAGGAGTCCACATAAATGACAAGTAAATGTAATCATCATTGGAACAAGGGATAAAGGATGCTCATGGTTCTTTGGACCATCAATTGTTACTACAAATTGTTTTCTTGCGCATATTAAATCGATGAAAAAATCACATTTTGAACAATAGTAATACATCTTTGCCAAGTTACCTCTACAAAGCTTGCATTCTTCATAGACTTCTTCACTTTGTGCAAGTACTTTGATGTGCAAAGAATGTTGTGGATGATAGAGGCAGAAAATCTCTAAATTGGAAATGACACACTCTTTGTGAAAGAAGACTCCAGATCGTAAGCAACGAAACCCATCACTATAATAGTCTTTACCAAGATTACAGCCGTCACATTTTAATCCTCGCGTTGGCATTAATGAATAATGTTTATTAAGTATTTATCAATGTTGTATCATTCGATGATATTATTCATATACAGAGAAGCAGAATATATACACATATGCAGAGCAACTAGGGTATTCTAGGAGAGTTATGATGAATATACACTTTACATAAAAGGAGATTCTAATCAAGAGATTGTAATGAAATCATATCCCAAGGATTACTCCTTAATACGCCCCTCAAGATGGAGGGCTTTGCGTAACTCCAATCTTGGAAGAGCAGTTAATGAAGGCAGCAGTCGAGAGTGGTTTGGTAAGGGCATCGGCAAGTTGGTCTTTAGTCGAGACATGAACTACACGTAGAGACCCATCTTGAACTTGTTGTCTTATGAAGTGGTAGTCTATCGCAATGTGTTTCATACTGTGGCACCAATGTTGTCACAGTAGATGGTGGGAGCAGCAGGTAACCGAATGCCATGTTCACTTAAGAGAGTACAGACCCAGATGAGTTCGGATGAGGCATTGGCAACAGCCCGGTACTCAGCTTCTTTGGATGATCTAGCAACCCCCTTCTGTTTCTTAGAGGACCAAGAGATTGGGTTGCAGCCTAGGTACACAATGTAAGCATTCGTAGAGACCATATCAACCTTGTCACCACCCCAGTCTGCATCAGAGTAGGCATGAAGTGTTAGTGGTGTTTGATGCTTGAGAAGAATGCCGTGAGAAGGCGTGCCACACAAGTAGCGAAGCACCCTCTTAGCCGCTTGCCAATGGAGGTATGTGGGACGATGCATGTACTGTGATAACCGGTTAACAGCGAAGGAAACATCCGATCGTGTGAAGGCCAAATATTGGAGACTACCAACGACACTACGATACTCTATAGGATCAGGGAGAGGTGAGCCAGAGTGAATAGTGAGACTTGGTGTTGTTGCATCGGAGTCTGAACCGGTTTCGCATGGAGCATCTTTGTCTTCGTTAATAAATCAAGTATATATTTGCGTTGAGTGAGATACAAACCAATGGAGTCACGAGAAGCTTCAATGCCAAGGAAGTAGGATAATTCTTCATGTTCCTTAACCAAGAATCGATCAGCCAAGTCCCTGAGAGTACTAAGTAGAAGAGGTTTATCATTTCCAGTGACTAAGATATCGTCAACATAGACAAGCAAGTAAACAATAGAAGCACCACGTCGAAGAATAAACAGAGAGGTATCAGCAACCGAGTTGACGAAGCCAGCGGTGATCAAATACGTAACTCCAAGTACCAGGCCCTCGGTGCTTGTTTCAAGCCATAAATGGCTTTGTTTAACTTGAATACAAAATCAGGTTGATCCGCATCAATGAACCCTGGCGGTTGAGACATGTATACCTCCTCGGTCAGAATACCTTGGAGAAAGGCGTTATTCACGTCGAGTTGACGAATAGGCCAATCTCGAGCCACAGCAACACCCAGTACGACCCGAATAGTCGTAGACTTCACCACCGGACTAAAAGTATCATCATAATCGATAACCGATTACTGATTATAACCCTTGGCTACAAGACGTGCCTTGTAGCGATTCACCGTGCCATCAATGTTGTATTTTGTTGTGAAAACCCAGCGACAACCAACTATGGTGACAAGATGTGAAGGTTTAGGGACCAAATCCCAGGTCCGGTTTCGAAGTTGCGCATTGATCTCATCGCTGACTGCACATCGCCATCGGTCATCTTGAAGAGCTGTTCGAGGTTGTAAGTGTGCGAGGCGAGCAGCTAATCCATATTTTTTATTTGGTTTGTGAATTCCCAGTTTTGATCGTGTCTCCATTGTATGACGATTAACAGGAGGCGGCGGAGGCAACAGAGCCGGCTGAGGTGGTGGAGGAGACGGAGATGGTGAAGGAGACGGAGATGGTGAAGACGACACAGATGTAGGACTTAAAGATGATATTGAACGTGACGGAGAGGAAGATGGTAGTGGTGTTGATGTCGACGGCAGCAGAGACGGAGAACGATCATCGTGTGATAGTTGGGACAATGTAGGTTCGGTGTTTTGTGTGGTTGATTTGGATGTGTGGTATCAATTTGGACCGAAGGTTGGGGCTGAATCGTGATATTTGGTGTTTGGGTATGGAGGTGGTGTTGATGGACTGGATCAATATTGTGAGAGTGTTTGGGTCGTGGGTTGCGGCCCATTTTGAGTGTGAGCAGTGGACTCATTGGAAATTAATGGCGACGAGGAGAGGAGAACTTACCTGGGATGTCGACACCGGCGGCGTGATAGAGGAAGGCGATGGAGAGTGAGGGATCAGAACAACGGGAGAGGACAATATCGGAGAGAGAGAGGAGTGACCAAGGACGAAGGAGAGGCCGGTGTTGGAGTTTCTGATGGAGAAGAGACTCGAGCATAAGGGAAGTCATTCTCAACGAACTGAACATGTCGCGAGACATATAGGCGGCCAGTGGCAAGATCAAGACAATGATATGCACTTTGAGACGGAGAGTACCCAAGGAAGACACATGGCTTTGATCGATTCTCCAAATTGTGTGATGCATACGGTCGTAGCCAAGGATAACATGAGCAACCAAAAACTCGCATCTTCTCATAATTGGGAGCGATCTGGAAAAGCTTTTCAAAAGGAGACTGCTGCTGCAAGACTGGAGTCGGTAACCGATTGATAAGATATGTGGCTGTCGAAAAGGCCAAAGGCCAATACGT